>OY744547.1:27603638-27663638 GCA_963556195.1 Sepiola atlantica | reverse complement strand
GTTTTGCTAACTTATATTAGTTATTTAAGACACAAAAAAAAAAAAAAAAAAAAAAATTCTTTACCTGTGCTGTTCGTCTGTTTAATAAAATTTATCCGTTACTCACAAAAATGTTGCTGCATTTTAAAGTGTTTGGACGAATCCATGACACTATTATTTAAGTTATTAATGTATTATTTTTAGTTTTATATATATATATATGAGAGAGAGAGAGAGAGAGAGAGAGAGAGAGAGAGAGAGAGAGAGAGATATGGGTGATTTTTTTCAGTTAATTATATATTACGGCTAATTAGAACAATTAAAAACAGAATTTTATTTCAAATATAACTCAATTTTAGAACTGAGATATATTTCAGCATTTATTTAGTGTTTTTTTTTAAGTATACAGGAAAAAAGCCTTAGGGAAACAAACATAATATTATTAATATCTCAATTTATATGAAGTTAGGTATGTGTATATGTTTATATATTTCTATGTACAAAATTCGCTCCTAAACTAATTAACCGATCATTATGGAGTTTGGAATAGTAACACAGGTGTAAGGATGGGTAACATGGGTTATATTTAGTTTAATTTAGTTTTATGCAAAGGAGGCAAAGAGAGGGTAGAAGCCGTTTGTAAGAATTTAGATACCTCCGATTTTTGTGAAATTTTACCAATAGGTATTAGACATCAATTAATAAATATTCTCCAAATTTCAGTTTCTTTGAAGTATTTTAAAGGATTTTTAGGGCACAACCTCTTATTTTAAAATTCAAATATTTCAGAATTACATTAAATTTGATCCATAGACACCAATTACTTAATTGGTGTCTATGGATCAAATTTAATGTAATTCTGAAATATTTGAATTTTAAAATTTATTTATTGACTGAATTTCAATTTCTTATTAACCCCTTAACCTTAAATTTTAGCCATTTTCTAGAATCAAAATCATGTAATCGATTTTAATCAAAATTGGAATAAGGATTCTAGACATAAAGTTTAGTAGCATTATATCTTGATTTTAATATATATATATATAGTACATGTATTATTTTTGTTTCCTAGATGTATATCCAATCAAACTCCAGTGTTCATGAAAAGGTTCTCAAGAACAAGTAGAGCTGTTTTTTAGTATAATTTTTTTTATTTATACAAACATTGGTTACATATGTGCATACATGTTTCAGCTGTGATCTCTCTCGAGAATCAGCTTCTTCAGACCTTTATAAAACATGAAATGAGAAATAACAAACTTCTTTATCATGTGTATTTTCCCGGTTGGGAAGGGATGGGTGTATTATTAAACAGGCAAGATTCATATCCAATTGCATATTCGAGCCACTCCTTTTCATTTACTTTTAATCATTTAAGTTCATTGAGTATGTTTGATCGATTTCAAATTCTTTTATACATTTTATTATCCTACTCGAGAAAATCTTCAACGTCAGCTAAGTATAACCATGTGTGCATGCGCTTGTAAAAGTACTGATTTGATCCTTAACTAGGCCAAATATTTTAATAGTCAACGGATAAGTTCTTTCCAAGCTGATCTATATATAAACTTTATTCATATGCGCACATATATACCTACATACACACACATATCTATATACACACATACTCATACATACATACATACATACATATACACACAGATACATAATACATACATATATATGTATATATTCACATCTAAACACACTCATATCCGTAAACAAAATAATTAAATCTAAATGTGAACACTAACAGCATTTATTCCCATATATACATAAACAGACAGACAATTAAATAACTATGTTAGCCATGAATTACGTTACTAAATGAAACCGGCCACTTTATACACACCCATTCATACAATATAATATATATATTGACCAATATCTACATATTTCTATCGAAAAATACATCTCTAAGTTTCCATATCACTACATATACTATACACCCACACACACTTTTATTCCCCTCCCGGCACAAGGGCATACATCTACTGAACTTCTTCACATATACATGCAGTTCTTACGAAATACGCACCGTTCTTACGAAATACAGGGGCTATAAATTAAGGAATACATCTACCGATATTCATCCTGTAAATTTATTTATATACACGCGCATACATGTCATTCTACTTTTATTCCTCCCCATGTGTTGTGATTCCATAATCTTATGGACATATCATACATCCTATAGGCACAAAATTATAACATTCCCTGCTTCAGTATCCCACATCACCCATCTTATCTAATAATCCTAGTTCAACTTATTTACATTTGGACCGGCACTAGCATTAATTCAAGGAACAAATATAAAGCAACCCTTACAAAGGCAATAAATAAAATAAAATCCGAAATATGAGTGTACTATATAATGACTAAGTCTAGGGTAAATAAACACAACCTAGCATTAAACAAATTAAAATACAGGTTCAATATAAACATAAAAGTTAATTATGTTATAATTAACTTTTATGTTTAAACAAAGAAAAATAAAGAGAAAAATAGAGAAAATCAAAACCTACACTAAGGTAAGATATAGTTACACAGAATTACATAAAATAATAAAATTAAAATAAAACGAAAGGTAGTAGGGTTGGGAGCAGCATAATTCCAACTATTAGTGGACAGCAGTGTTTGTAATTCAAAATCTGCTCAGTGTATGCTCCTTGAAATGTCTGCAATTCAGAGTCGTTTCTTGTCTAACATTAAGTAATTTTCCCTGTCTTTAAACCTTATAATTTCCAGTTTCTCACCAAAGCACAAAAAACAAGGGGGAACGGGAGGGGGGGGGGGGGGCAGCAAAGACAAAGAAAATAATATGGTGTTATAAGTAGAGTGAAGAAGTACATAGTAGTGATCTCCATTCGATCCCGAGCAACGTCGAGTCTTCCTGCTAGTTACTAAATAAATTACTTGTATTATTATTAACTAGTTGTACCTACCTGACGTTGCCCGGGAGTCTTTTAGCTTTCATTTTTGTTTCGCTCATTTCTTAACTACTCCGGGGATTTTTTTTTACCAAATTTTAATTTTTGGGTGCTTCTACAGAGCAGGACCCATATCGACACGAATGTTTCTGATTGCGATTTACTAAACAGATCAGAAATGGACAAAGCAACTTACAATTTTAAAGCCGTGAAAAAAATACACAAAGGCAGACGACACTAATCATGCGAATGCAAAACCAAAATGGGCATTCATGTAATATAGTTAATAGAGCAAAAATCGTGTGAAAACAAAATATACAAGTAAGTTTTACCAAACGTAATAAAATTATATTTTTTACTGACCTGCATAGTTTTAAACTTGTGAAACTGTTTGTAAGTTTTGTTATTTCAAAATGTTTTATTACTTTCACTTAGCCGAACTCAAGTCAATCAAAAATGGCGGTCGATTTTTTGGAGGTGATCATTAATTTCATGCTTAAAAGATAGTAAAAAAAAAATGGCTTACCCTAATCCGACTGGCAACCACCCCCGGACTTAGTTTTTTTTTTAAATTATCTTTTAAGCTTGAAATTAGCGACTAGAAGAAAAAAAATCTACCATCTTTGATTGACTCGAGTTCGACTAAGTGAAAGCAATGAAACAAATTTTGAAATAAGAACTATGCATATCGGTAGAAAATAAAATTTTAATGCGTTTGGTAAAACTTTTTTTTTTTATTTCCGATTTCTCGGCTGATTGCTGCAGAACGAATTTAACCGCGAGTTAGGGTTAAGGTTTTTTTTTTTTAAATTAGCCACTCAAAAAAAATAAATAAATAAAGTTGAATAAAACTTCCTTTAGAAATATAAAAAGAAATAAAATTGATTCACTTGCTGACTTGAAGAAATTTATTAAACCCATACTTAACATAGATGGAGGGGAGTAATTGACCCTAACCAGGGAAAAAGTGAAAAGGTTGTTTCATTTATTGTCGGTACTAACTGACTGTTCGGCGACGGCTTTGCCATTTCTGGTCTATTCCGTACATCGCAGTCGGAAACATTTGTGTCGATACGGGTCATGTTCTCTGTAGAAGTACCAATTTTTGTTATTAAATTTTTCGGCAGTTTAAATGCTTTCAAATTTCTTTTCAAAATTCGAAAGGTCACGAAGTAATTGGTTATTTTTTTGTCAACTATTAACAACATCTAAGCTGTCTGACTTGTTTACGAAGAAACCAAAATGCATTGTGGTGGATTTAATTTAATCGTAATTTGATTATTTTAAAAAAAAGGGATTTTTTAAAAGTACGTTTTAGTACTTTACGCTATTGTATTTTGATTTCAATAAATAATCGGCTAATAGTAAATAACTAAAAATAATAATAATGTATAAGTTACGTTGAAGCGAGAAATACACACACACATACGAGAAGTGGTCTGGTCAATCACACAATTTTATTCATATAGAGATTATTGTCGACGGGGGTGGGGCCGTGTGGGGAACAAAAGCTGAACATCTGGAAATAAATCTAAAATACTATGAACAAAAGAAACAAAACAAAATAAACAAAAAATACATGTACATATATCTTGTGTAATTTCGTGTTACAAGAGAGAAAAAAAAAACAGAGTACTCACTTACTCGTGCAAGAGCGTATATATAAAAAAAAAATAAATAAATTGCTTGACACTATCGGTACTTATGCAGTTTACGGACCGGGCTCAAATAATAACGTTCTAATTTAGAAACCCATTCTTAACATGGGGAGGGGGGGGGGGGAGGTGATTAACTATTCTATACTTTCACCTAACAATTTAATAAACAAAAGTTACCGTAAAAATTGAATTCAACTTGAAAAATCCTATCTAAAAAATAGCCCGGTCCGTAAACTGCATAAGCACCGTATGATCTTCCATCGATACCTTCGGTACGCATATATGTTTTGTTTCAGTATTTACTTCTACAGTGCTCAATACAACATGATTAAAGCTTAGCAAATATGCTACACATACAGACCTTTGTATTTCGTTCCCGAAAGAAATCATCAGATTAAATGCATTATATATATAAGAGGGAGAGAGTTATTATTGTAGATTAACACCCTGAGTAAAATTATGGTAAATTAGTCGTTTCCCAGCCAAAATGGCGGACAATGAATCGGATTTTTTTTCCGACCTCACAAATGAGTAAGTAAACCAAAATAAATTGTTTTGGATTAATTTCCCAGCTGTATTTCTTTAAAAATAATTTAAGGTAAATTTGAAATTAGTCCAAAACAATTTATTTGGGTTTACTTACTCATTTGTGAGGTCGGAAAAAAGCAGCCGATTCATTGTCAGCCATTTTGGTTGGGAAACGACTAATTTACCAAAATTATATATATAATTTACATTTATTCCTAGATAATAAATTTGGTACCATCCGACCCAATAGTGGTCGATATATATGGGTTGTTTAGCTTACATCGACAAGTTGAGAAGTATCTTATTGAGCTCCTCAGAGCCAATGCCAATTCATTATTCAATAATTAATTGAATAATGAATTGACTGAGGATGTTGAAAAGACCGAAACTTCGATATATATATATATATATATATATATATATATATATATATATTTGAAAAGGCCAAATTAATTAGATAATAATCTTTAACAAACACAGAGTGAAAAGCGACCGCAACTTGTAATTTCCCCGAGACGAGAAAAAGAAATTATTTGCTGAAAAGACGATAATTACAAAAGAACAAAGAAATTAATTATATCGACATGTTTACCTGATAACTTGAAAGCACGTCAAAGAGATGGAGGCAAATATTCCCTTTTTTATTATTTCTCCTCCTTTTTAAAAAATATTTACTTTGCCCTTTTTTTCTGCTGCTGATATGAAAAATAAGCTGGGCAGGCCTTCCACATTTTTGAACCGGTGTAAATCAAAATATGTCCCTCCCCAAAATAAATAGATGCCGGCTACTAAGACCCTATTTTAAATAGACCCAACCCGATCCGTCAGATGAGAATCAAGGTGTAATATCTGTCCTGTTTTCGGTTAGAGGAGAATGGATCCTTCTTGACTGGGTCAATTTTAATTTTCCCTTTTTGGGGAGCTATAATGCTCCCACATTAAAATCAAACCTTGTGTCTAACTTTACCCTCGTGGGGAGGTAAGTAAAACGGAACTCTACTTAATTCGTAGATTACTAAGTACACTGATGTAGGAACAATAGTTAATAAAGCCCTCCCCCCTCCTTCCACACTCCTCATGTTAATAATGGGTGTAATAATGGGTTGCTAAATAATAAAGTTATTAGGAGTGCCGGATGGGGGGGGGGGGTATTGTTAACTATTCTGTACCTTCACTGATAGATTTTCTGCACTTTCCGGTCTGGAAGGGTCTTACGAAGCTGGCCCTGATTTTAGTTTGTTTCTTGTTTTCTTTCTTTTTCTTTCTTTCTTTTTGGAGTGTTTTTTGTTGTCCCCCTCCTCATCCTTTTTCCAATTAAATTGTAAATATCTTTTTAAAATCAAATTGATTTTAAACCATTGGGGATATTTTAAGTAGGGTTGCCCATGGAGTAAATGTGGTATTGTGGTGACTGCTGAAGTGAAAATGATAATTTTTTCTTTTCTTCTTTATGGAAATCGCTCCAGACAAGGCATGTAGCCACTTGATGTAAGGAGCAAAAAAAATACCATCTATGTGTCAGAAGTGTGCTAATGTATGGCTTCGAAACCTGGGCTGTCTCTGCCGGCACACTAAAGAAACTGCACCGTAATGACAAGGCAATGGTCAGATGGATCTGTTTGGTGAGGCCTGAAAAAAGCATATCTTTTGAATCTCTGCTCGCACAAGTCAACTTGAAAATCCTTGAGGACATCATGCAGAAGAGCAGACTGCATTGGTTGGGGTGCGTTGGTTGGGGCGCGTTGAGTGCAGCAATGGCTGGATTACTAAAGCCCGACAATTGAATGTGCCAGCAGAGAAGACCACCTCTGGCAGACCTAAGTTGTCTTGGGAGGACGTGGTTAAACGTGATAGGAGAGCCTTGGATATGGATTCCGTCGAGCCTCACCAAAGACAAGAATGGAGAGGAAGACTTAGATCGAGACTAGACAATCAGGCTCCACCCTCATCAGAGGATTAATTGTGGCCTAATTCAACAAATAAACCGGTTGTTGTTGTTGTTGTTGATGATGATGATGATGATGATGATGATGATGAAAAACTAGCCAACGATAAGTGTTCTATGAATAGATTCTGACCCAGAAAACAGCAATTCTTCCCCCTTTGTCATAATATCGTTCATGGAATGTGAGGACTAAAGGACAAAATAAGGGAATGATTCAAAGTGCAGTATCTGTTCTATCCTTGGTCAGTGGGGGAGAGATCCTTCTTAACTGAGACAATTTTTTTTCTGTCCTATCCAGTGTTCCCTTTTGGGGAGAGCTTGATATTCTTCACATTAAAAACCAATCGTGTGTCTAACTTTACCCTTGTGGGGAGGGAAGTAAATAGGAAGGATTTATCTATTTACAAAATATAAACCTGCAAAACGAATCTGCGTAGACCATTCATATACAAAACATACATTTACAGCATGGATGCATATTTGGAAGCAGCCTCGTAACTCTCCCTTATTTTGTTCTCACATTCGATGAGCGATGTTTCTGACAAAGGGGAAAGAATTGCTGTTTTCTGGATCAGAATCTATCCATATGACACTTATCGTTGGCTAATTTTTTACCTTGAAGTAGCATTTTTTTTAGCTATTTACATCAAGTGGCTTCATGCCTTGTCTGGAGCTATATTCATAAAAAAAAAAAATTATTTTTTAAAGAGTTTGCATCTAACTATGAACTCGTGGGGAAGCAAGTAAATAAAGACTGTCTATTTAGAAAATATAAACCTACAAAACTGTTATATCGTTAGAATAACAATAAGTAAATAAGAAACCAGAATAAATAGGAATAGGAATTGTGTTAAGAATACTTAATTACAATAAGTTGGTCGCCATTACCGGCTCTAGGCAGATGTGCTAAGCGGTTTGCTAAGTGGTTCTGATTGGTACGGGGAAAGGTGTCGACTTCATAGTGACCTGACAAATTCATCCCGTCACTATGGGTGAATCCGGATCAGTCCACAACAAAAACAAATCTGCATAGACCATTCATATACAAAACATACATGTACAGCATGAATACATATTTCAAGAAAGTTCCAGAAAGTTCCAAAAAGTACCTGACTCCTGATGCAATCCTCTACTTTTATAAAAGTTAGATACGTCCTAAGAAGGAGTATTGCTGCCACAAGAAAGAGTGACCCCAGCAGTACCTCCCCAGATATGACAGCAGTACTCCATCTTAGGACAAAATGCTCTGATGAGCTTGCTGCTCTGGTACCCTCACAACGTAGATTCACTAGACCAACCCGACAATCTGCCAAATCTCACCCATACACTGTGGAGGTCCCCAGATGCCAAAGAGCTTTCTACTCCAAAAGCTTCTTTCCTCGTGCTGCTGGACTCTGGAACTCCCTCCCTGCTCCCTGCTTTCCTGACGTTACTGACATGCATAAATTTAAAACTAATGTAAACAGACATCTCGTTGCGCAGCTCCCAAATTAGGTCCCCCCCCCCCAAAAAAAAAACCTTCACCCTTTTTTTTTTCTCAGTAGCCCCTTACGTCTACAGTGGCGGCCTGCCTTGTTTGGGGTGAACTATGTTTTTTTAAATGTTAAATCTGGCACTTATACAGGTAGAGGATGGCATCAGAAGTTAGGTATTTTCTAGAGCAGTAGAATGATCCAACCATTTTTCCAGCAACCTCAGCAACAGATTTGGTCTAGAGTGAAAGTCAGTCCTAGGAGTTTATCAAAGAAGGGGGCTTCCTCGAGGAGAGAGCCATTTGTTTTGACTGGCGAGAAGTGAGGATCCAAGCGTTGGTGGTGAAAAGAGAGAAGCTTGATTTTAGAGGTGTTAAAAGTAACAAGCCACTTCTTCCCCCATTGCACCGCATGCTCCAAGTCGGAGGAAAGAGAGAAACAGAAAGATCTTGATCATCAATGCTCTTTGAAGTGCTGCCATAGATAGGTGTGTTGTCCGCATAGATATCAATGAATGATCTCATAATATGATTTGGATCCTAAAGGCACGCCGGCATTGATGCAGTATGCTTCGGACATTTGCTCGTCAATAACTACTTTTATAATCAGAGAGAAAGGGGTTTGATGGTTGAGAGGACATTTCCAGATATGCTAACAAGTTTATGATGCAAACCTTTGTGCCAAACCCTATCGAAGGCCTTTGATATATCAAGAGCTATCACCGTAGAAACGAAGCCTCCATCGATAGATTCACTGATCCTGTATGATATCACAGTCAGCACATCAGCTGTAGATCTTGCAAGACGAAATCCATATTGCTTGTCACTAGGAAGATTGTTTTCTCTGAGGTGGTTGACAACTTTTTGATTTATTATGGATTCAAGCAACTTATACATGATGCACAGAAGACTGATCGGTTTGTACTAGGATGCAGAGGACTGATCTCCAGTATTTTTAAATACCGGACAGATAAACGAAGTTTTCCAAGGTGATGGAAAGCATTTTCCCTTTAAGCATGATTGAACAGCTTTGTAAGGATAGGAGCTAGTTCCAGTTGCAATTTTGTTTAGTACTATGAACAGAATGATGTCAGGACCAGTTGCTTTGTTGGCATCGAGGTTCTTGGTAACTTTGGCGACATCTCAGGCAGTTATTTGGATGTTGCCTAGAGTATTTTTAGTCATAGGGTAGAATTCTGAGGGTAGGTGGCTCTGATCACAAAGGGTGGAATTTGTCGCAAAGTTCTTTGTGAAAAACTTTGGCTTAATCAGATGCTGAGGAGATCACCTGGTTGGGTAGAGGTCTAACATCTGTTTCAGATTTTGTTTATTTTTCTCCAAAACTTATGGGAGCCAAGCCTCTGATCGACCACTCTAGACTTAACGGATAGGGCATAAGACTCTTTAACGTTTTCTATTACTCTTTTGCAGAGGTTTCGAGCAGTTCTAAAGGAGGCTTTGGTTTCAAAGCATCTATTTCATTAAAGGAAATTGGAATAATGGTTTCTGTTGGAAATAGCGACAGCAAATTTAGGGATTGACTAAGGCTGACTGTTCGGTCTCTGTTGGAAATAGCGACAGCAAATTTAGGGATTGACTAAGGCTGGCTGTTTGGTCTCTGTTGGAATATTTTGGTGCGTATAAAACTCTCAATACCAACAGTAAACTATGCAGATATTATGATGTTGATTAGACCTCTTTTGGGAAAAGTATGGGTAACATATGATAGAAATATATCGAGAGTCGTACACGATCCAAACAGTGACTCGGATAACATCTCCTCGTCTCGTGACGAGAGTTGCCTCTCTTTCATGCCCTTGGAGCATCTCATTCTCTAACCTCAGGAAGGGGTACCAGCTTACTCCACATCAGCAGATATATCAGATGTGATGCAGGACACATTATTTTTGAAGATGGATTTAAGAAGGATTTCAGATATGAAGGATCTTAAGCTGTCCCAATTGGCTCTAGAATATCAGTAAATTCTGCAATGGAAAAGGACTTTAAGGGATTTGCTGAACTTCGTTTTGATCTTAATTGAGACAACTGAGTGGTCGGAGGATCCCAGAGAAGACAGGGCAGTAGATGTGCACTGTTCAGGGCAAGTTATCAGAAAAAGATCAAGAAATCTTGTGAAATGTCCATCAGCATCAGGTATGCAAGTTGGCTTGTCAACAATTTGAGTAAGTTTATATGTAAGGGAAAAGTCGTAACAGAACCTTTCTTCATCATCAATCTTGTTTGAGTGGAGTAGACACTCAACGTTGTGAACATTGAAGTTATGAATGCTATAAAAAGGGTGAACAGACAGGATCTCCTCAATTTTGTCGGAGATTTTCTCAATAACAGTAACTCCATCAGTGAGGGGACGATAGAGGGCAAAGATGAAAGAGGTGCTGTAAACAAGTGCAGTACGAAAACGCATATAAGAAAAATCAGGGTCTTCAAGAAGTATCTCTACCACATGGAAAACTGTCCTTGATGAGGCGCAGGTTCCATGACCATGGCGATCTTTGGGGTCAGTTTTTGAAGTCATGTTTGAGTAACCTGTGATCATGAAGTAATTTATAGAAACTGACGGACCAATGTCGGTTTTTCACAGAAACAACAGGTCAGGTTTTATCTTCTGTAAATAGATTTCAATCTCTGGAAGATTTGAACTTAGACCCCTAATGTTGGAAAAGGAGACATGATAGTAGGGATCTACGTTAGAAGTTGGGGTTCTGGGTTTACTCTTATATTTTTTTTATGACTTATCAGAGGAATTAAAAGCAGAACACAGAGAGAATGAGTAAAAAAAAAGATTATCTTTGTAAACCATTGAAGAAAGAAAAGCCATAGCAGTTCCCACCAATATGGCATTGAAAAGTCCCACCAGAAACTACTGCATGGTCCAGACTCCACTCACCAAATGGCAATACAGCAGACCCGGTATTTTGCACCTGCTAACAGGACAGCCTCCTTGGGAGTTACTCCAAGGTTCAGGTCCTTAGACTATCAGGCAGATGACGTCAGCCCAGGTAAAACGTTTGCCTCCCACACCCTTATTAGCAATATGGCAACAAAAATAAAAAGAGAGAATTATCATGTCCAGATACCGCTCACACTGAACAGGGGACAACATTTACTTTCCCCTTTGTCAGAAACATCGCTCATGAAAAATGAGGACTGAGCGAAAAAGGAAGGGAAGTGAGAGTTATGGGGCTGCCGAAAATGCATCCATAGTGCATTTTCTACTCTCCATTAGTTTGGTCGAGCGTAAGGATGGTTGCAATTTTACGATTAAAAAAAAAACAAAACAAAAAAGCTAAATATGTACTTAGCATAAGTTTTTATTGACCCTTCCAGAAAATTTGGACATACATGGGCTAAAGCGGTAAAATTTGAGGGAGTGGAAAGATGGGGAGAAAGGTTTTTTTTTCTAATAACTTTTTAGTTCTACGAAAAATATGATATACATTTAAACGTATCGATTTAAAATGTCGATATTTAAGGTGGCTTTGATTTAAAACATTGTTTTCCACAGCTGAAGCAAAAAACAACTAAAAATAAAGAATCTTAAGTTTCTGTGCGAGTGATAAAAGACGAATCGACAATTTGAAAATATGCAAGTGATAAATGAACACATCGAATCAGTAAAAGAAAGAGTGGAACAACTTATTGTATTCTGGTTTTGTTAATCTCTGCCGCTCTTGGTAGAGAGAGAGAGAGAGAGAGAGAGAAAGAGAAAGAGGGGGGGGTCAAGGTGCGGAGGATTTTATTTTATTTTTTTGCTTGTGTACTAGCACTCAACTTACATATCACACGTTTCCCGGGCACCTTTGATAAAACGGCGATGCCTTGAAATATTACCACTCCACTGATCTACACTTTGTAAATGGAGGAAGGATAGTACCCGTTGATCTGTATCTTTGATTTGTAACAGATATATATATATATATGACCAGCTTTTTTTATTCAATAAAGCGCAAACCACGTGCTACACATCCAAACCAGATTTTAATTTCAAAACTCTCATCAGCACCATAGGACAGATATTTTTCTGCTTCCACAGGAAGGTCATCCCTCCTAAGGTTAATACAAGTAAAATTGAAAAAAAAGAAAAGAAGTCTTGGCAGCATGTAAGATGGACGTTAACCTGATGATGATCATCATCATCATCATGATGATGATGATCATGATCATGATCCATACAACATTAGGTTATTCTTAACTTTATGGCAAAAATAAACTAGAATGATGATAAAAATAAGTGGCTGAGTAATTGGCTCATCAACTAATAGAATTACTTGGCGTATAAATACATTTCTTCAAAGCGCGGCTCCCACACCTATATTTCCTGCTTCGAACCAGTTGGGATTTAGTAGCCGTATGAATCAGATGTCCAGCTCCGATGCCCAGTTCATCAGTCCGAATATATCTGTCTTTAATCTCTTAAATCTTTTCCAGTTAAAAAAGTATTTTTTATTACATAACAATACCGTTGTCTGCTCTTTCTCCTTCGCCCCAGAAGGACATTTCATTTTACTGCTTTTACCATGGAGTCACAAGCATCATCGACCTTTACAAAAATCTTTTGGTAGGGTCATCTTGGGTATTAACTTGCCTTCATTTCATCTATTCTAACCGACCATCAATACTAAAAGTGTATTTCAATAAGTCCCTACTTACTTGCTTGCACACGAGGGAAAAGTTTTTTTGTTTTCTTACTGTAAATAACAATATTTAACGTGAGGTTAGTAGGTTACACAAACTATAGGTTAGCGATTGGAATGGGTCGGCTGAGATTTGGTTGCATCTGGAATTCAAGGCTGGATTGTTTTGACATTTAGTGATTTAAAAATGTCGTTAGGTAAATTTAAAAAATAAGCATTTGCATTTTGTTTAGTAAAAAATGTGTACAAATAAAAAAAGATTTTGATAAATATGTTGAACCGATCAGAAAACGACAGAGAGTAAATTTGATTTCAAGAAGCGAGGACGTCCTGTGCTTTGCTCCCCCAGTAGGGTCTCAGTTAAGGAAACCACTGTGCATGCAGCTGTGAGACCTGGCCTTTATGCAAAGATCTTCATACACTCAAGGTCTTCAACATGTACTGCCTATGACGCATCCTACACATACATCTCTCTGACCAATCCCAAATCGCACCATCCATGCAAGATGTAACACAACCCGCATCACAGAGACTCTTCCGAAATGGAGACTTTGCTGGTTTGTTCCCGTTCTTCAAGGCTCCGAGAAGGAATTCATCCACAAGTTTGTAGCCCCAACCACATCCGTTGACTGGAGGAAATGCAGAGGCGACCAATTAAAGACATAGATTGGAACAGCAGGGACAGACATGGCTGATATATGCTGAGGACTCAGCTGTCAATCGGCGTGGGTGGACCGTCTTGACACTAGACACGGTGAACTCATTTGAAACCCATGAATATTGTTACAGTTACTGTGCATAGAGAAATGAGTATGAGAGTAAACAATAAAAGTTAATGTTAAATCCTTTTGCTTTCAGTCTTCCTTGTGTTCTAACCTGCTGGAAAAAACAATCCTCTAGATGATAGAGGGTCAAGTACCGAAAGTTACCAAGTAAATGCAGATTTGCATTTTATTTAATATATATATATATATGTATATATGGCATCTTGAAGAGTTACAATGTAAGATATTGGGTGGATAGAGCCACTAGTATATAAAATGGGTAGTTGAGAATAACAGGAAATGAAATGTCAGCAAGGGTCAACTTGATGAACTCAAGGTGAGAATTGCTAGACTGTGGGAATTAATAGAAACGGATATGATATCACATGGCTCAAAGAGAAAGGGTGAGAGAGGAGAAGGGGGATCCATTCGAGAGCATGCAATGCGTGGACGTGTAAAATGATATACACTGACAAAATATGATTAAACAGTGATTATCGTTCTCTTTCTGTGGCCTCCCCCATTGGTCAGCGATTATGAACAAAGATTAAGTTGAATAGACCTCCTCTGTCTTCCATCAGTTTTGTCTAAACTTAGTCCTTTTGAAAGTATAAATAAGAGGTTTTGGTTTCAGGGTGGCAAACCCTCAGTTTGGAAGAATCATGTAGGAGCGTATTGAAGGAGAACACGCAGCTACCAAGGTATGAATACAATTTATGGACTTTAATGTTTCTGCTAATGATTATGGTAAGTTGGGTTTCTGCATGTATGATACAAGATAACAAGAAACACAATAACACGTGAATCCTCTCAATGAAAATAATGACTAGATGATACATAGCAATAAGGGACAACGTCACGCATAACTGATTTGAAATACATTACAGACTTTCATATGCGAAACTCTTTAGGAAGAAATAAAGAGGGCTATGTTTTTATTTTTCACTTTGGTCCACCACAAACAAGGCATATTGCCACTGAGACATAAGAGGCTACTGTAAATTGGGAGCCAAATATATACAGGGGGGGGGGGTCCTAAGTGGGGAGTTGTGTAGCAAAATATTTGTTCACATTACATTTAAATTTCTGCATGTTGGTACAGGGAGCAGGTAGGGAATTTCAAAGGCAAGCGGTCCGATGAAAGAAGCTATTAGAGTAGAAAGTTTCTGGCATTTGGGGACCTCTACAGTGAATGTTGAGGGGTTAGAAGTGCAGTAAGTTCATCGGAGCACATTCCGGTGAAGTACTTGTAAAACAAGTACAGTGATGCAACATTGCAGTAATGGGGCAGGGGCTGGAGCTTGGTAGGCAGTATGAGAGATTCTTTTTTGCACCCAGTCAAAGGGGGAGAGACTAGTAGATGATGCACCAGCCCAGATATGGCAACAATACTCCATGCATGGGCGAACGAATGTTATCCTTTCGCTTTGAGTATTCCTTATATTCTAACCAGCTGGAGAAAACAACCCTCTAAATAATAGAGGATCAAGTACCGGAAGTTACCAAGTAAGTGCAGATTTCTATTTTTTTCTTCTGATTGGTGCCACAACGTTACATAGGAATTCTATTTGGTATAAGTATCGTTTTTTTTTTTTAATTTTTGTTGCTACACATAACAATAACTTAATGTTGATCTTTTAAAAAAATTTATTTTTTAGTTTTATTGTAAATTGTTAGTGTGAGTTGAAGTGTTGCTTGCCGGAGACCGCAGATCACCATTTTCTTGATTCAGCCATGTCTGTATTTATCTGACTGAGCTGGTTTGAAATAAAAAAGAAAATAAGGTAACCAGGTCCCAAATAAAATACAAACATCTTTAATAAAATCGACTTTATTTAACGTTTCATTGAAGCAGGAATATAAGCATGTAAGGCAGGTTTGTTCGGCAGGCAGGCTTAGGCTCGCGTCTTATCACTGCTTGACACAGAATGAGAGCATGTTTTTAGCGTATCATCTCTACGGCGTCTTGTAACTCAATTATCTCTTCCCGGGCGGAAACGGAAATTGGCTGAAAGTGGTACACATGCACAGAAGTGTTCAAATTGTCAAGTGTATTTCTATGTTAGTTCTAACCCGCCTGTTTTAGCCAACCAAACTACAATTAAACATTAGATTGTGTGTACACACAAAAAAAAACAGATCTCAGTCATGGAACTGTTAAAAGTTTAATAACTTTGTGAAATAATCCCTTACAGTTCTGTATCTTTTTATTTTGTAAAAAGCATCCTGATTTTTTTTTGTGTTCGATTAATAAATAAATATAATTTAAATAAATAAATGTTTATTCAAGTAAAATTAAATTGTCCTGAAATGCTTTTCAGCATTTCAGGACAATTTAATTTTATTTGAGAAAGTCGTTTGCAGAGAGGAAAGCTAATATTTCACTGCTCGACATTATTGTTTTGATTTTGTATGATGGTTTTGTTTTCATTGTCTGAAATTTTATGACATGTGCTCAACACCAGGGTTGCAGAGTTGAAGTTGGAGGGAGTCAGAGTCAGGCTTCCATGAATGCTATGAGACAGAGTCAGGGTTGGATTTTTGAATTTTTCAAGAATCGGCAGACAGAGTGAATATTGGAAGACTTTAAAATAAGAAGTCCTGGGTCCGATATTTCAGAAATCTAAGAGTTAAAATCGGAGTTTGAATTTTGGGAATCACCGAAATCTGACATTATACGTTCCATCTCTGCAACCCTGCTCAACGCACGTGCATTTGAATGCCAAAAAAATAAAGAAATCAGTTTCTAGTCAGACGCTTCAGAAAGAAGACATGTGTTATAATGAGATAGGGACCTGTGGTCCAGACATCAGGCAATTCCGCCCGGGGGGGGGGGGCACTTCCTGTATAGCTTGTAAATAAACACAGCAGACACACACTCATGTTTTGCAAATCTAAATGCATCCTGTCTACCTTGTGTTCTAACCAGCTGGAGAAAAACAACCCTCTAAATAATAAAGGATCAAGTACCGGGAGTTACCAAGTAAGTGCAGATTTCTAGTTTTTTCTTCTGATTGGTGCCACAACGTTACATAGGAATTCTATTTGGTATAAGTATCGTTTTTTTTTTAAATTTTTGTTGCTACACATAACAATAACTTAATGTTGATCTTTTTAAAAAAATTTATTTTAGTTTCATTGTAAATTGTTGGTGCAAGTTAAAGTGTTGCTTGCCGGAGACTGGAGATCGCCATTTTGTTGATTCAGCCATGTCTGTATTTATCTGATTGAGCTGGTTTGAAATAAAAAAGAAAATAAGGTAATCAGGTCCCAAATAAAATACAAACATCTTCAATATAATAAAATCGACTTTATTTAACGTTTCATTAAAACAGGAATATAAGCATGTAAGGCAGGTTTGTTCGGCAGGCAGGCTTAGGCTCGCGTTGATCTTTGCTGTTTACAAAACAGTGTAATTTTAAGACATACTTCCTGTTAGATATTGAGCGGGTAGATCCCATCTATGTTATTTAGCTAGTTGAGAATAACAGAAAATGGAAAACTGCTGAGGGATTAACCAAAATCCACTTGATGATCTCGAGTTGAAGGTTGCTTAGGTGGTAGGAATGTACTAGAAACGGATATGACATCTCATGGTACAAAGAGAGAGGGTGATAAAGAAGACAGTCCGTTGGGAAGCACGCAAGCGTTTTTGACATGTAAATGAAATGGGCTGACAGACCGCTATCAACGGACAGCGTTTGAGGGTCCCTTTCACACACAACCAGAGTACAATTGGCTTATACACAATGTATTTGAGTTTGTGTTTTCTTTTGTGAGTTTGCGTTGTTTTGTTTTTCTCAACTTGTAAACCAGTGCACGTTACCGGGACAACACAGCCAGAAGAAGAAGAAGATGAAAGAGAAGAAAACCACGGCACACAAGCATTAGGGTCGGCGGTTGTCAAGGAGCAGCACATGGTCTTACAAGAGTAAGACATGTAAAATCTTTTTTTTGTGTTTCGAGTCTTTATTTGCGAACAAACGTGTGGAAGAAGATAATTGTTTCTTTTCGGTCTTATGTAATGTGTCATCCTCAACGAAGATATTGGCTCAGTGACACATAATTATAAGGAACAACGTCACACATAACAATTTAAGGAACTTTACAGACTTTAGTATGTGGCCCCTTAAAAGTAAAACAAGGGCCAATACGTTACACATTGATGATTCTTAAAAACCAACTATTATGTTTCATTTTGTTTTCCATTATAAATTTGACAGAGGTCTGAAGCAAATAGTATCAATGCTCTTCTGGGCCCAACCGTCTTCCTGATCCTCATCAATGATCTTCTAAATCATATTCTGAGATCATTCCTTGACATCTATGCAGACAAGACAACCGACTATGGCAGCACTTCGAAGAGCATTAGTGAGCAAGATCTCTCTCTCTCTCTCTCTCTCTCTCTTCTGATCTGGAGCATGTGGTGTAATTGGGGTGAAAATGGTGGTTTATCACTCTTAATACCTCTAAAATCAAGCTTCTCTCCTTTCACCCCAATATTTGTCTCAGTTGAAATGAAGCGCTCTCCTACTTGAGAACGCCCCTTGCTTTGATTAGCTCCTAGGACCCAAGCAGAATTGTGTCGTACAGACATCTGTTGTTTCAGGAAGAGAAGAACGAAAGAGGCACAAAAATACTCTGTTTTGGCTTTTATACTATGTGCTAGAATTCTCTGAGTGGCTGAAAGAAACTGATAATTGGAGAGTTTGTCCAACCAAGAGTTGCTACTAGTTACTGCCACTTTCTCTTCCAACAAGCCATAGCACACAAGCATTAGGGTCGGCGGTTGTCAAGGGGCAACACATGGTCTTACAAGAGTAAGACATGTAAAATCCTTTTTTGTGTTTCGAGTCTTTATTTGTGAACAAAACCGTGGAAGAAGATAAGTGTTTCTTTTCGGTCTTTTGTAAAGTTGCATCCTCAACGAAGATATTGACACAGTGACACATCATAAGGAGCAACATCAGGCCTAACCATTTGAGGAACTTGTCAGACTTCCGTATGAGGTTTCTGCAAAAAACATTGGGGCCAATACGTTACAATGGTTTCAATTTCAGTTTTAGAATTGACTATCGCTTTGCAGTGTCCGCTACTTTATTTATCTTTTAAATAAGACAGTAAAGAAATGTCAATGGGGTGAGAGAGAGAGGGGGGTCAAGCAGTCAGTTACCTTGTCTCCTTTCTCTATGTGGTATTGCTAATGAAAAGGAAAAGGTGGGAAAGAGAGAAAAAGAGCGAGCAGTCAGTCACCTTCTCCCCTTTCCCCTTTCATAAGGTCGGTATATCTTTATTTCTAGCTAGTTTAATTTAAATTGCCTTCCTTGAAAATTAATCAGCAAATATTTTAAGAAGGATTTTAATAATTGATCCATTTTTTATTAAATCACTAATTAGTTACTGTTAATATTGACACAACTATTGCATATATATGGGAAAGATAAGACAATAAAATTACAAATGAATAACACTAAACATTAATTTATTATAAACTGTTTTAAAAAATAGTTATGCAAATTAGACATTCAAACAACTGTCTTTGAATCGTTCATCTGTACTATGTATACCGCATTTCAAAATGTTATGTCGTATCATTGATCGGCTTTTGTTCCGATGGATACTACACACCATAAACTGGTATCGTCTTGGCCTTCGGGGCTTGATTTACGCCGGTCTATGGGTCTGTCCTGTGCAGTTCTAGGAGGTCCACCCTCCCAGGCTTTGCCTCCCCTCTTTGGGGAGGAGTAAGTTTGTTGCTTACTGCCTGAGGCGCCCCTACCGGGGAATGCCGACGGGGCTGCCCAGGCAATTTTTAATGGCCAGAGTGCTCACCTTCTCGGGCGCTGGCTTTTCAAACCCCACTTTCCGACCCGAGCTTGGGTCACATCTTACTTGTGGGAGTAAGATAAACCTGGCCTTGTGCCTAACCTCCTGGGGAGGTAAATAAAATGTCGTATCATTGATCGGCCTTTGTTCCGATGGATACTACACCCCATAAACTGGTATCGTCTTGGCCTTCGGGGCTTGATTTACGCCGGTCTATGGGTCTGTCCTGTGCAGTTCTAGGAGGTCCACCCTACCAGGCTTTGCCTCCCCTCTTTGGGGAAGAGTAAGTTTATTGCTTACTGCCTGAGGCGCCCTTACCGGGGAATGCCGACGGGGCTGCCGAGGCAATTTTTAATGGCCAGAGTGCTCACCTTCTCGGGCGCTGGCTTTTCAAACCCCACTTTCCCGACCCGAGCTTGGGTCACATCTTACTTGTGGGAGTAAGATAAACCTGGCCTTGTGCCTAACCTCCTGGGGAGGTAAATAATATGTCGTATCATTGATCGGCCTTTGTTCCGATGGATACTACACCCCATAAACTGGTATCGTCTTGGCCTTCAGAGCTTGATTTACGCCGGTCTATGGGTCTGTCCTGTGCAGTTCTAGGAGGTCCACCATCCCAGACTTTGCCTCCCCTCTTTGGGGAGGAGTAAGTTTATTGCTTACTGCCTGAGGCGCCCCTACCGGGGAATGCCGACGGGGCTGTCCAGGCAATTTTTAATGGCCAGAGTACTCACCTTCTCGGGCGCTGGCTTTTCAAGTCCCACTTTCCCGACCCGACCTTGGGTCACATCTTACCTTGTGGGAGTAAGATAAAACTGGCCTTGTGCCTAACCTCCTGTGGAGGTAAATAAAATGTTGTATTATTGATCGGCCTTTGTTCTGATGGATACTACACCCCATAAACTGGTATCGTCTTAGCCTTCGGGGCTTGATTTACGCCGGTCTATGGGTCTGTCCTGTGCAGTTCTAGAAGGTCCACCCTACCAGGCTTTGCCTCCCTTCTTTGGGGAGGAGTAAGTTTATTGCTTACTGCCTGAGGCGCCCCTACCGGGGAATGCCGACGGGGCTGCCCAGGCAATTTTTAATGGCCAGAGTGCTCACCTTCTTGGGCGTTGGCTTTTCAAGTCCCACTTTTCCGACCCGACCGTGGGTCACATCTTACCTTGTGGGAGTAAGATAAAACTGGCCTTGTGCCTAACCTCCTGGAGAGGAGGTAAATAAACACAGTGACACAAAAAAGGACTTCAGAAAAAAAAAGGAACTTTGTCTCAAAACGGGGGAAAAAAAGGGAGAACTCCTTGCCTTTTTTTACTTCAATTCACTCCAAACAAGGTACACTGAAATGTAAGAGACTACTGTGAATTAGGGGCCAGATTTATAGGGGCATCCTCAGTGGGGAGTTGTGCAGTGAGATACTTGTTCACGTTACATTTAAATTTCTGCATGTTGGTATAGTCAGGAAAACAGGGAGCAGGGAGGGAATTCCAAAGGCAAGGGAAAACTGTTGAACTTTGTGTAAAGCAAAAAAAACGAAAAAGGGAGAAAACTGAAAGTCAATTTTGATCAAATAATATTTGTAAAGCGTGAAAGTGGTTTTTATTTTTCATATTTTTGTGATTGTTAAATGTAATTTCTGCTTTCGGAATTTTTTGAGGTGAGGATTGATAATTTGGATTATTCAGACTACTGTTCCGATCTTGGATTTTATTATCACAGCGTTTCGGCTGATGTAACCTCCGACCATCTTCAGGTGCATCTTGTCGTACTCGGAAATCTTTCTGTCGAACTCGGGAATCTGTATGGAATTTCAAACGGAACCCTTTAATCCACGGTGAAGCTTGCTCTCATTCGGTCAGCCATGACCGAGTAGAAGTCTTAAGTAATTCATAATTGTATTTTTTGTATCGGCCGTACTGAGGATAGAACGTTCAACCCCCAGAAAACTGTCACTTTTTTTACTTAACACTTATATCCGTTGCGCCACACAGGTCCATTCTAATCAGTTCTAAGTGACAGTAAGAAGGGAAAGTTTCTTTGCAGTGGTGGTAGAAGGCGAGTTCTTGCTGTGAATGTCTTACAAGGAGGAATCAAAGATCAGAGCTTTGTAGAGCACCATCCATGGAAATAATGCTAGAGCGGAGAAAGACTAGCAGCGTCTCCTCTGTGAGAAAGGGGCTGGTAGACAAGTCAGGCATATACTGAAGTCTATTAGTACTAAATATGGTTGGATTGCAGAAAGGATTGTGAATGTTATTAACGATTCCATGGATGGCACTTTTTTTTTTGGGGGGGGGGGGGTAGGGTCATCGTGTATATTGAATATTCATTTTTTTTCCTTTTAATTATTCTGTAAATGTACCATGGCAGCAGCTTGTGTCAATCAGATTGATGTCAATGATAATATTCTACCAAGATGTCATTTTTTTTTTAATTTTAGAAAAGAGAAAAAAATCAAAGGCAAAATGATTACTTTTCTGGTCTTCTATAGTGAAAAATGGTTGAAGTAACTTCAACGAAAAAGTACTTTGAAGAATTTTTTTAAATTGTGTCGTCAGCTAATGAGTAATGTCCATTCGGACCACTTTAAAAAAAAAATTAACTTATACCGAAGCTAAAAGCTTCATTTAGGATTCCCACGTATTTGAACCGTGTCTGAGTCGACATCTTGGATGATTTTGTCTTTGGTGTGGTTGTACTGCATGGATGAATTAATGATTACAAACACCTTTTTTTTATATATATTTAAAATATTAATTTTTGTTTGCTCCCCCACCTCCCAGCAAAAAAAAGTTAAACACAAGATCAGTTTAATTGGGAATCAAGCTCCCTCCAAAAGAGGGGCACATTGGATCGATGCAAAATTAACCATGATCTCAGGTGTGGGTGCATCAGGTGATCGACCATACCTCCCAAGGAGGAGGTAATGCCTGGGAGGATGGTCTTCTGAAACCGACCAGCACAGATACTATACTTTGAATTATTTATTTGCTAATAATGTGAAACAAATTTTACAAATTAATCACATGGATGTCAGTGATAATGTACCAAGACGTCAGGGTTTTTTTTAGGGGAGGTCACCACTTATCAAGGCCAAAAGTCACTCGAGGATAAGGATTATATGAGATGGATTGATTGTCAGTTGAATGATGAAGAGTATTAAGAAGAATTGAAAATGATGAATGGAATGGACAAAGTTTGATTTCTTATGAGGACGGTTTATGACACATATTTGTTGACATTTTGACTTGGAGACGACTATATTGTAGTCTGCAGAGAAGCAGTCCCATAGTAATGTGTTTCACAGAAGGGAAGTTCTTGGAAAAAAACTTTATCCATAGAAATTCCCCCCTTGACGCTAGGCACACAGACGAAGAAGGTAAAGTTCTTGTGAATATCTTACAAGGAGGAACCAGAGATTGGAGCTCAGTCGAGCGATAGAGTAGAGAAAAACTGGCAACATCTCTTCTGTGAGAAAATGGGTAGTAGAGAACAGAAAGGATCCACCCACTAGATTGCGAAGTTGATTTTGTACTTTGTCAAAGCAAGAAAAAATGCTCTGAGCGGCACCTCCCCAGATGTGGCAGAAGTACTCCATCTTCGGATGTATTTGACTCTCATATAGGTAGAAGATTGCATCAGGAGTTTGGTATTTTCTGGAGTGTTTCTAATACAGGTGATTACTCTTATGGTCTTCCATAGTGAAAATGGTTGAAGTAGTTTCAACGAAAAAGTACTTTTAAGATTTTTTTAATTACAGTATAGGAAGATGTGTACAGAACAGGAGCCTCTGTTGATATTGTCACATTAAAAGAATGGATGCACTTGGGTTAGTAGATGTAGAACAGTTGAGGTAGCAAGATTTGTTAACAGGAGATGAAGTTATAAGAATAGACTTGAAAGAAAGAGGGATAGATAAGGACCTGGTAGAGATAGGTTTGTTTGGAAGTCAATTTCTAAAAGCCGTCTGACACATGCCAGCATGTAAAACGGACGTTAGCCGAATGTGATGAAGATAATATGCTGCCATTCGGATAATGAGCAATGTCTGTGTGGGCTGCTTATCAAAAAAAAAAGTAACTAACTCATGCCCAAGCTAATTTGAGATTCCCACGTATGTGAACTGTGTCTGAGTCGAAATTTTGGATTTCGTCTTCATTATGGCTGTATTGCATGTATGATTTAATGATTACAAACATCTTTTTATGGTACTACTTCAGATTAGGACTCGAGTTAACTTTGACCCCAACCCTAACTCTAACCCTAACAACGGGGTCAAAGTTAGCTCGGGTCCTAATCTGGGGAAGCACCTTTTTTATATTTAAAATAGTAATTTTTGTTTATCTGCCACCAGCCCCACAAAGTTTGACACAAGGTTACTTTAGAGTGGAAATCCGAAAAAGGGGTACACTGGACGGGTGCAAAAATAACCATGCATTGATCAGCCACATTGGCATTCCCTGGTGTGGGTCTTACTAATCTGCCCCTGATTTTATTGGTTTCTTTTTCTTCCTTTTTGGATGTTTTTTGTTGTCCTACTCTCCATCATTTCCTGGTGTGGGTTCCTCAGGTGATTGACCATACTTCCCAAGGAAGAGGTAATGCCTGGGAGGGTGGCCTTCTGAAACCAACCAGAAAAGATACTAAACTTTGAATTATTTATTTGCAAAAAAAAAGGTAAATAAATTTTACATATTAAGCACAAGGCCTTCAAAAGTATAGGGAGTGTGTGTGTGTGTCTGTTAGTGTGTCCATTCTCTGTCTATATATATATATATATATATATATATATATATAATATATATATATATATATCAAGGGAGGCGCGAGAGCTCTCTATCCCTTAATAGACTTCAAGAATGGCCTATGCTGGAAATCTCATTTCTTTGATCAATCATAACTCAAAAACCAATAAACCAAATTAGTTAAAACTTTGCACAAAATTTTTATTTGATAGGTTCTATAAGTGTGTAGAATTTCAGCATCATTAGTCAAGGCAACCCAGAGATCCAGAAAGGTCAGGCATGATTTTGTGTTATCTGTGTATACGTACGTACGTATGTGCCACCCTGTATCTCATCAACTATTTGATGGATTCAGCTGATTTTTGGCAGAGATAGAGGTTCTAGGGTCTAGTTGATGGCATTTTAATTTCAGTTTACCATATACCTTAGTTTTCCAGAAAATTCCAAAAAACTTTATGAGAAGGCATTGTAGTGAGGCATAGCCTTTACAAAAGTAGTGACATTCCATGAAAAATGTCATTACACTGAAATCATATGCCCTTAATAGGGTTAAGATGAAAATTCATATACACTAAATGTACAAAAGCAAGTAAATTTCCAAATTTTTACACTGTTATTGTCATTAAGGGTATGACTACATATCAACCAAACCATTTCATTATCACATCACTACAGTATAAATCTCTATGCATGAGTGGATGAAGTGTGTGAGGTGCACTGAAGAAAAATTCCTACCAGTAAAATACATAGCCCTGTTGTGCTCGCATACCCTTAATGACAATAAAAGTGTAAAAATTTGGGAATTTCCTTGCTTTTGTACATTTAGTGTATATGAATTTTCATCTTAACCCTACTAAGGGCATATGATTTCAGTATACTGGCATTTTTCATGGAATATATATATATACCCACACACACACACACATTTTGACTTGCCCCCCCCCCCACACTTTACGGTCATCAATAATGAAGTTATATATGCATGTGTTTAACCCCCCCCACACACACACACACTTTTTAGGAAAGCCCCCCCCACCACCACCACCACCACCACCACCACCACACACACACCACACTTCTATAACTGTCCCGCCGGTCCTGATATATATGTAAAAGGATTATTTAAAAATCAAACAATCACAACGCTTTATGGTATTCGGTACCAATAAAAAGTAAAAAGATTTATAGAAATCCGCACTTGAAATTAATCGGTGCGCTTGCAACAAGTCTATTATTTTGGCATTATCTCTGGTTAAATATAAAATATCTTCCAAATTAAGGGTGTTAAAATCTATTTTTAAATAAAATCCTAGGGGAACACTTTGAATTATATCCTCCTTGTCATTTGACTCTTCAAAAATAAAGATAGAAAAAAAATGTTCGCCCCTGTAATACAGAAGCACCCCATTTCGTTCAGTTGTATTTGAGAATAACCTTTGAGAGGAGAGTTATTCTAATTTTACCTTTGCGCGATCGAACTCGCCATAAAGCGTTAATGGTAAAAGCGAGAGATCAACATTATTTTTCATGGTGCTTGCTGTGTTAATTCGTTTACTACACTTGTAATATTATTTTATTCATGAAACAAAAGGGGAAAATGTGCCTTCAAAACAAACTCTGCTTTCTTCGATAAAGGTTAGTTTTATTATTTCTAATATTCGACGTACAAAATATTATTTTTAGTTCGTATGAATTCCTTAGTTTCGTTTCGTATTATGTTGGTGTTGATAATGTTATTGTTTGTATTAAATACAAACAATACAATGTATTTTGATGAGGAAAAGAAGAAAAATGGATTGGAATTAATAATACTTATACAGAATACGAACCAAACTAAACCGATTCTTACCGAAACAGATTTTCGGAAACAAACGAAGCAGTTTACGAATCGGAAGGGGTGACGGAATTAATTACAAACCGGAAGTAATTTTATGTCGCTTAGGAATTATAAATCTCGTAATTCTTGATGATAAAATGAAATAAAACTTCTTTTTTTTAATTCGTACAATATAATTTTGCAAATGAAAGAAATAAAATGAGATTTATTAGTTGAATAACAAATAAAATTGATAAATTAAGTCCAAGTTGTAATTAATTCCGAGTTGTAATTAATTCCGACCCCCATCGGAAGCTACGAAAT
Source organism: Sepiola atlantica (assembly GCA_963556195.1). NCBI lineage: Eukaryota > Metazoa > Mollusca > Cephalopoda > Sepiida > Sepiolidae > Sepiola > Sepiola atlantica. Next base: position 27,636,997 of record OY744547.1, on the reverse strand, counting down.
AAATGTGTGACAGACGACAATTTAAAGATAACCTAAAATAAACAAAAAATTACAGAGAACGACTGTTTTTTTTGTTGTTGTTGTTACCCTAAACCAACCTATGTACTAATTGACAGTTTGCCGATAAAAACAATAACAACAAAAGGACGAGTTTTTCGGGGGAGGTGGGGGGGAAGTTGTTCTTTTATTGTTGACCTTCGTCCGAAATATTTTTTATTCGGTACTAATTGACTGTTTGACGACGGCTCGATTTGATTTGGCTTTTCCGGCTGTTTACGTAAATTTCATTCGACATAAATCGTTTTTCGTATTCTGTATAAGCACCGAATAACTTTATGAAATACTTATTATTGAAAAATATTAGTGTAGACCGAAAATAACGGAAAATGATCAAGTAGAATTTTCATAAAAGATAAAATGAATAAGATAAACGATTTTACGATGGAGTAACGCCACGTGTTGTCTTTAGAAGATTAACGTGAACATCTAAAAAGAAAAGTTTGATTTACCTCCCTTGAATCGGTTATTTATCTACCTCCCACAGCAGTAAGATGTGACACAAGGTCGTAAAGTGGGATTTGATAAGTCAGCACCATAGAGGAAGAGCACCTATGACCCTTAAAAATTGCCTGGGCAGCCCCGTCGGCATTCCCCGGTAGGGGCGCCTCAGGCGATTAGCAATAAACTAACCCCTTCTCAAAGGGTGAGAAGACAAAGCCTGGACCTCCTAGAACTGCACAACCCTCCCAGGCTTTGCCTTCTCACCCTTTGAGAAGGGGTTAGTTTATTGCTAATCGCCTGAGGGAATGCCGACGGGGCTGCCCAGGCAATTTTTAATGGCCAGAGTGCTCACCTTCTCAGGCGCTGGCTTTTCAAGTCCCACTTTCCCGACCCGACCGTGGGTCACATCTTACCTTGTGGGAGTAAGATAAAACTGGCCTTGTGCCTAACCTCCTGGGGAGGTAAATAACATTTTTTTTTTTAAATCTCACTGATTTCATTCAATCAGTGAGAAAATGAAAGTAAGTAAAGTGTGAATGGGATTCACACTTACCAGACCATGACCCCCCCCCCCCCCGATTTTTATCTGTGAGATTATCTAAAAAAAACTAATGTCTATCGAAGCAATAATCAGACTATTCCTGAATCGAAGTGTAGAAGTTTCTAATAAACTACAGGGTGACCTCCCACCCCCAATAAAACGCCACCCATGAAATCGTTAATAAAATTCACACTCCTTTCTACAATCCAATCAAATTTGGTATAAATAAACTCCAATCTCTGTCTGACCTGTCCACCAAGTTTCAATCATGAATGTTCAACAGTCTTTTTCATCGCTGTTCAGTAATATGCAGGGTCACTTTCGTGGTCATCCTATCAGTAGCAAGTGTGATGCTAAATGGGCTTCACACTCACCGGACCGTACGCCCCCCCCCTTCCACACACATTTTTATCTGTGAGATTATCTAAAAAAATATTGTCTATAAAAACAATCCTCGGACTATTCCTGAACTGAAGAGAGCCATCATAGTCTACTATGGTTGGATTGCAGAAAAGTTTGTGAATTTTATTAACAATTCCAAGGGTGATATTTTTGGGGGCTTACTCTGTCGTTGCTCAGGAAGGCTTTGACAGATGTTATCTTTGAGATAATCCACGGATAAAAAATCTGGAAGGGGGGGGGTATGATCCGGTGAGTAAAAAGCCCATTCAGGACCACATCTACTGATAAGATGATAACCAAAGTATCCCTGCATATCATTGAACAGTGATAAAACAAAAACTGTTGGACATTCATGACTGAAACTTGGTGGACAAGGTCAGGCATAGACTGAAGTTTATTTGTACCAAAAATGGTTAAGTTTATTTGTACACAATATGGTTGTATTGAAGAAAAGATTGTGAATTTTATTTACGATTCCATGGGCCAACTCTACTAATGATCTATATTTTATTTGGCTATGTCAGCTAGTATAAAATCATTGTTATTTTGCATTATTAAGCATTCAAGGACAGCTGGGGAAAGGACTGTCTGGCAAGGTTGGGAGGTCAGACATGACAAAAACGTGTTAACAGAAAAACAGTATGTGTGAAAAGTGTCCCCACATATGTCATTGAACGGCGATAAAATAAAGACTGTTTGACATTTTAGATTGAAACTTGGTGGATAAGTAAGGCATAGACTGAAGTTTATTTATACTGAATATAGTTGGATTGTAGTGAGTTGCGAATTTTATTAACGAATTCGTGGGTGGCATTTTAGGAGGGGGAGTCAACCTGTAGTTTATTAGAAGCATCTACACGTCTTTTTTATATCCGTCTGTCGCGTTTAAGGTTGAAATAACATTTCCATTGCTAAATGGACAGATTAAATGGACGCATCTTAAGAATATTCATTAAAAAACCCTAAAATTTAACAAACGAAAATGAAACTAATAACACTTGCGTGCAACACTACTTATTTATGTATTTAAACCTTAAAAACTAAACTAATTACTTTGTCAAAGTCAGAACATTTTCAAATTAGAAAAAGACAAAATGGCCGACCAAAATATTTAACATGTCGATTACTGACAGATCGACTTTCTTGCTTCTTATAAAAAAATTCTTCAATATGGATACTACTTGATCATTTTTGAGTAAAAATAATTAAAATAGAAATAAAGAGAGAAGACGTTTCATTTTTTTCCAATTCACCTTTAAAAATATATATAGCAAGGGAGCTAAATCTGTTTTCTTATGTTGACTAAACATGTTTTATTTAAACATTTCAATAATTACCTCCACCAACAAGGTTATGTTTTCGGCAGAGTTTGTGTACAGCTTAGCGTCCAAATCGCTTGACAAATCGTCACCAAACTTGGTCAAAATATCAATCATTTTGACCATTGTATCGAGGGCAAATAGAATGATCGGGTGGATAGTTAGGAATATTATTTCGAGGAAGACAAATGTTGTGATAAAGATATATAAAGCTCTAAGACCTCATATAGAATACTGCACCCAGGCCTGGGCTCCAGTGACTAGACATGGAAAGTAGAATGTAATATTGAAACTGGAAGGCGTACAAAGAAGGATGACAAAACTAATAAGTAAAGTAAAGGGGGCAGTTACAGGGAGAGATTGGACAAATTGGGATTGACTACTTTGCTGGAGAGAAGAATGAGAGATGATATGATTGAGACTTTCAAGATAATTAATGGCATTTCTAACTATGGTGGGCATTTTTTTAGTATTTCTCCTAGATCTAGAAGGTTATTGTCAAGGCGGTTTTCAAAAACTAGATCTGTTAACCAGTTAAGTTTTTTTTGCTCACAGAGTAATTTTTTTTTGGAATAAGTTGCAAAATCAGATTAAGAACATCAATAGCGTGGATCAGTTTAAGATGAGGTTGGATGAATTCAGAGAAAGTGGTAGGAGGGAGAAATTGAGGGGGCACTTTTGGGAGTTATCAAATGAAATATTTAACAGAATTTGATCTGGATATCGATACTGTACTAAGAGTTTAACTTTTTTCTTTTTCTAACAGTTGAATTGAGAAGATAGTTAAAGGGGAGATGTCCAAGGAGGCATAACAAATAAATAAATAAATGGCTTAACTTTGGAACTGATTTAATTATGTAGATCAAGGTCACAGAAAAGTTGAAAGTCATACTTTTCGCAATAAGTTTCGTTCAGGTCTTTGTAGGGACTCGCTACTTGGCCCATATTGTAGCCAATGAAGTCCCACATCTTATTTGACTTTGACCTAAAAAGTTCAAGGTAAAAATTTTGGCAAGATTTCAATTTCCGATTTTTCCAAATTTTATGTATGGATCTTATGTTCTTTGATAACACCATGCAAAATTTCAGCCTAATCAGATGAGTAGTTTTTGAGTTATCAACGTTTCCATGGAATAACTTCAAGAATACTTCATACAATTTGGAGAAGTAAGACCCAGAAAAGACTTTGATCTATCGTCACGTTTTCAGCAGAGGTAAGCAGTCTCACGACTGACTTATCATGTATATATTGTGATGGTAATTTGTTTTGTAATAATAAAAAGCAAGTCCCATAGTAATATCAAGGTTGATTAAAGAAAATAACAAAAAAAATAAACGAATAATTGAGCATTTTTATCGCTGAATATGTTATCTTTAACTAGCTGTCTCTCCCCGGTGTTGCCCAGGAGTCTTTTTACTTTCATTAATAATTTATGTGACTGAAATTGTTTTTTCATTTGCTAAAAAATGTTATTTGGATCATGAATAAATGTAAAAAAGATTTAATGTTTTGTTTAAAAAAAAAAAAAACTAAAAGTTAACAATTTATTTTTTCCTTCCCAATCTGTCAAATAAAAAGTCGACTGCCATTGAAAAATAATAATAAATGTAAAAAAGATTTTGTATTCTTAGACAAGAATCGAACTTGAAATTGCATTTTATCAGGCTAGCGTCTGCCAGTGTTATTAATACACAGATTATAAAACATGCTATGGAAATGTCATTGCGTAAGTAGGTCAAATAATGTTTAATCTCTTATCAAAAGCGTAGAAGAAAAGAGGGTATTAGCAGTGAAATTCTGAAAATTGAGTAATTAGATTTCTTCAATGGTGTCATTGGTGGCAGCAGAGGACTTGAAACGTTGGAAGGGTTAGTTCCTCCAACTCCCTCTATTATATGAAATTCAATAAAATCGATTGGAAATGAATTTTTTTTTTTTCAAGAACAAAATTAATTCACTGAACAGTTTTAAACATGAACTTTTTGTTAAAGCTATTCCGGTCAATTAGATAGTAGAATTTATATATAAGATTATATTTTGTTTTATTTTTCTAATTTCAGTTTCCACATTTGAAAGAATGGAAAAACCAGTTGATAGTTGTCCACTCGAGTTACTTCTTCCTTTTCTTCCCGATAATCAAATTGATTTCCTTGACCAAATCCCGAATCCATCAACTCTCGGATCAGCTTTCAACCAACTTCTTCAAACGTGTGCACGCAGTTTTTACCAGGGATCTTATAAAGAATGTCTTAATCACTGCACCGTATTGCTGGACTTTACGTGGGAAAAACTCAACACTGGACACTGGAAGAGTGTTGCTCTCGAGTGGAGGGTCTGTTACTCTGTCGTCTCATTGTGTAAGGCATGTGCACAGCTTTCCCTGGTTTTAACGTCAGATACTGATTCCCATCTTTCAGTTTTGGATGTGATTAAGTCATGTGATATGGGTTTACTGATGGGAGCTCCTCTTCCAAATAACAACCTATCTAAGTTGGCTTCCCATGTGCACCAGTTGTTTTTTGGTTCAAAACCCTCAAGGTCAGAACTTGTTCATCCTGACTTGACCGAGAGAATCAAACGCTTGAAAAAAGATTTAACAACTAAAAACGCGAATTTGAAATCTTTCGAAAATGCTTCAGGTGATCGTGATCTTTTTGGCGTAGTCTCAGAAAACTCTGCGATTGACTATTTCGATCCGGGGAATGATGTTAAAATAGAATTGGTTGCTGCTGGATGCAATCAACAAGCGTTTCTTGAAGATATTTCTTCGGCTTCAGTTCCTGAAGATACAACATTTGAAAACCCGTATTTCGATAAACCATGGAATATGCAAACAAATTTAGTTGGTTCCGAGAAAGAGATTCATTTTGATATTTCACGGAATGTTACCGGAGACCTGGATAAAAATCTGCCAAAATCTTCTACTTTCAGTGGTCTTTCTGAAACTCCGAAAGACACTGTCATTTTAAAAACAGTAAAACCCAAATCCATAGAGCACTTAAGATGCCCGTCTGTTGAACGTTTCCGGAAGGAATTCTTCCAAAACGGTACCCCGCTTATCATCTCAGATGCCATTTCCTTCTGGCCTGCAATGAGCAAATGGAATTTGGCCTATATTAAGGAAATTGCTGGAAGTCGTCTCGTTCCAGTGGAAATTGGTTCCAAATACACCGAAGATTCCTGGAGCCAGAAATTAATGACCATTTCCGATTTCATTGAAAAGCACATCATCCAAACGCAGACGGAACCGCAATCTGTTGGCTATTTGGCACAACATCAACTCTTTGAACAGATCCAGGAATTACAAGAAGACATTACCATTCCAACGTATTGCTGTCTTGGAGACAATGAAGATGTTAGCATAAATGCGTGGTTTGGTCCCAAGGGTACGGTATCACCTCTCCATCACGATCCGAAACATAATTTCTTATGCCAAGTGATGGGTCGAAAATATATACGCCTTTATTCTCCGCATTCGAGTAACTCTCTTTATCCGCACGAAGGATATTTGTTAGAAAATACGAGCCAAGTTGATGTGGAAAATCCAGACTTTGAGAAATTTCCTCTTTTTAAGGATCTTTCGTACATGGAATTTATTTTGGAACCTGGGGAAATGTTATATATGCCCCCAAAATATTGGCATTTTGTGAAATCGCTTTCTATAAGTTTTTCAGTCAGTTTTTGGTGGGAATAAAGTGACTTTTCCAATTTTTATAAACAATACTTTTTTTTGTGTTGTTAATTTTTGTTTGAAGAAAAAAAAATAGTAATAGTAGTAGTAGTAGGGATGCTGCAAATAGTAGTGGTGGTAGTAGTAGGGGATGCTGCAAGTAGTAGTATGGGTGGTAGTAGTAGTAGGGATGTTGCAAGTAGTAGTGGTGGTAGTAGTAGGGGATGCTGCAAGTAGTAGTGGTAGTAGTAGTAGGGGATGCTGCAAGTGGTAGTAGTAGGGATGCTGAAAGTAGTAGTGGTGGTAGTAGTAGGGATGTTGCAAGTAGTAGTGGTAGTAGTAGTAGGGGGATGTTGCAAGTGGTAGTAGTAGGGGATGTTGCAAGTGGTAGTAGTATTGGTAGTAGAGGATGCTGCAAGTAGTAGTAGTAGTAGGGATGCTGCAAGTGTCCTGAATTTCAGGGTGAGCAACACAAGGCAACGGATCATGCCTGCGGTCCAATCCAAAGAGTTGATATCAGTCAGGTTGCATGAAGTCACATCACTTCTTAGACTGCAGCCAGATCTTCCTCGATCTACCACACTCCTTAGTGTCTGGGATATTCAGATGTGTTATGGAGTTAATGCAAGAGGTGGCACACTATACTTGGCCAAACCACCTTAGATGTCAAGCACGTACGGCATCCATAATCTCACCAATACCAAGTTTCTGATGAAGCACGGTTAAAAGGATCCTTTCGTCCAGTTTACAGCTACACATCCACCTGATTACGGCACGATCATTACGCCAAAGCCATTGCAGATCAGAAATGTTTGGGGCCCATGTTCCATTGCTACGCAAGATGGCAGCGCAAACGCAGGCTGAAAAGATTTTGCCCCTAATCTTAAAGAAAATGTGTTGAGATGTAAGGATTGGCAGAAAACAAATTTACGATATTATTCGAACTACTATTCTCACAACGTTTCGGCCGATGTAACCTCCGATCTTCTTCAATGTTATTCTCACAACGTTTCGGCCGATGTAACCTCCGATCTTCTTCAATGTTATTCTCACAACGTTTCTGCTGATGTAACCTCCGATCTTCTTCAATGTTATTCTCACAACGTTTCGGCCGATGTAACCTCCGATCTTCTTCAATGTTATTCTCACAACGTTTCGGCCGATGTAACCTCCAATCTTCTTCAATGTTATTCTCACAACGTTTCGGCCGATGTAACCTCCGATCTTCTTCCACATTAACATGTGGCGCAACTGATAAAGGTGTTGAGTAACAATGAGTCTTCTGGAGGTTGAAGGTTTTATTCCCCACGACAGGTGGTATTAACTAAAAAATTTAAAAAAAATGATTTATTTAAGACTTCTACTCAGTCATGGCTAACAGAACGAGAACAATCTACCCAAGTGGATTAAATAAAGGGTTGAGTTGAAAATTTTGTATAGATTCGAGTTTGTCAAGATGTAACTGAAGAAGGTTGGAGGTTACATCACCCAAAACATTGTGAGGATAACATCCAAGATGAGAATAGTCGTTCGGATAAGCAAAATAATCCAAATTATAAATCCTAATCTTAAAAATTCTTAAACATAATTATTAATTTAAAAATCAGCTAGAAGCCAAGACAATGCAATTTTTTTTTTTTAATTAAATATATTTATTTAAAAGTCAAATTTTCGATGTAAAACGTCCTCATTAAGATATTTAAAAAATATTTTTTTTCCTTTTTAGTGACATATTCGTCATTAAAATCTGTTTGTTATTTACGGCGGCAGTTCAAATGTCGATGTCAGGAGGAAAATATCTCAAAATGTGTGTCCGCGCATAAGAAATTATAGGTAGTTTCTGTTTGAATTGAAAAAACAAACAAAAAAAACAAAAAAAACAAACGTTAGAAGCCAAGACAATGTAATAAAAAAAAATACATTTCTTTAAAAGTCAAACTTTTTACTTCAAATCAAAGAAACTATCTATAATTTCTCATATCAGAACGTGTGTATTTTCCTACATTTGAACTGCAACCGGATTTTTACTAAAAAGTAAAAAACAAGAAAAAAAATGTCTATTACTCCTGATGAGGACGTTTTATGTCGAAAATTTGGATTTTAAATAAAAATATAATACAACAAAAAATTCAATTGTCTTGGCTTCTAACCATTTTTTAAAAAATTCAAATATGGCAATGCTTTCAAACAGAAACTACTTATTTCTTATAATTATGTTTCGAATCTGATAAAATAATAACCCCAGAATGAGATATTAACAAAAGGTGACTTTTTCCTTTACACTGTTCGTAAAAAAAATTGTTTTCAGTTTATTTGTAAGCAATGCAATACGTATGTAAAACTGTTTTAATTTTAAATCGGAAGTTTTCCACGCATGGTTAAAATGTAAGCAGAGAATGGAAAATTCCATTTAGAAATAAAGTCTTTTTTTTAAATACTAATGAGTCATTATTTACAAAGGCAAAAAGCCACTCAAGGATATGAGATTGTCAGCTGGACGACGAACTCCACTGTAAGAAGATTGAAAAAGATGGATTGCATGGACAAAATTTGAATACCTAAGAGGATGGCTTGAAAAATATTTGACATTGGACTTGAAGATGACCATGCTGTAGTCTGCAGGGAAACAGTTCCATGGTAATGTGTTCAACAAATGAGAAGTCCTTTGAAAGAAACTGTTCATGAAAATTCCATGTGGTTTTAGTTACTCAGAGGAGATTAGGGTCAGGTGTCAGGATATGATGTCACAGACAGGGAGTCTGAAATATGACGTGAAGAAGAAAAGAGAAAGATCTGCCTTTTTCAAAGCTGTGTCTTTGTTCGCCCTTTCTGGGGAGCAGGCAAGGGAAAGCTCATGTAACAGAAGAAAATCTCAGAAAGCATGACGCCATTGGTTAAATGTGGGGGAGTTTGTTTTTTTTGTTTGTTATATTTATTATTGCAGCTCTAAGGAGCAAAAACAAAAACGTAATATCGTATTATGAGCATAGTGAAAAAGTACATAGTGATCCTCATTTAATCCCGAGCAACATCGGGTCTTCCTGCTGGTTTTATTAATATAGATAAAAAAAAAAAAGAATTTTGCTAAGTGAAGCACTTAAATAGTGATAAACATTTTTCTATTCTATTTTTCTAATGAAATAAAAATGGTATTTTTTTAAATATAAAACTTTATTTTTATATTACAAAAATAAAAACGTGACTTGTTTATTTAAAAATTTTCAAATGGTTGTATCAGTCTACTGCTCTGGAAAGTACCTAATGTTAAATGACATGAGTTACTTCCCTTGGATTATTATACAAGAAGTGGTGACTATTTAAGGCAGACATGCTGACTGTTGAGTCAGTTGACCAGTAAATGTCTGACTGCTGATGCAATCCTCTATCTATATAAGATAGATACGTTCTACACATAAAGTACTGCTGCCACATCTAAGGAGGTGCCGCTCAGACACTTTCTTTCCCTGTACAGAGTACCAAACCGAGGAATAATATGATCTATAGCATCTTTTTTATAGAAGAGACGTTAGTCTTTCTATACTCAATCGTTGTTTCCATGGATGGTGTTCGACTGAGTTCAAATCTTTAATTCCTTCTTGTAAGACATTCAAAATAAAAACTTGTTTTCTTACCACCTCTGCAAAGAACTTTCTTTTCTTCCTATGTACTTAAAACCAAACAGAATTTCCATGAACAGAGTTTCTTTCCACAAGTCTTCAAACATCACTGGCCAGGTTTCATTTCCATACATCACACTGTGTACACATATCTGATGGACTCTTTAGTTGATACTGGTAACACTGCTAGTTAGTAATGGCAGAAGTTTCCTGAATTTATTCCATTAACTCTTGCAATCACACTAGTACAAACTCCTCCATGTGCTCCAATAGTATCCCCAAGGTTACAACATCTCTGAACAACCTCTATAGCTTCACCATACTTTCTTTCCATCCAAGTTCTCATCCACCTCCATTGTCTTACACACAAACCGGTTGTCATCTCTAAACCTACATGCAATTCCACTGAACTTCTTGTGTACCCAATGCTTACAAGTACCATAACAATTTAAGTTGTTCTTAAGCAAACTGAGCAGAGGAACTGTCCTCTTTGTGAGGACTTTCCAAGACTACAATCACTGCTGCTGATTTTTACGGACAACACTACGCCCTGCCAATCATTTGAAAACTTTTGTTTATTCAATAACTGAGATCCGGAACTAAAATGTCGGAACTAGGAAAGATATACAACAAAGGGAAATAACTCTAGTACTAAAGGTGTATTTCATAATCAGAGTGATCTCCTTTATCAGTTTAATTTAATTAGATTTCTTTATTACTGCATCAAATTTTCAGACTAGAAAAGTTTTGGAATCTTAAGCGGAGTTCAAAATCAATCCCTATTTATCTACTTCCCACGGAGCAGAATGTGACACAAGGTCGGAAAGTGGGAGTTGAGAAGTCAGCACTCTAGAGAAAGAGTACTTAAGGACTTTAAAAAATTGCCTGGGCAGCCCCGTCGGCATTCCCCGGTAGGGGCGCCTCAGACAGTAAGCAATAAACTTACTCCTCCCCAAAGAGCGGAGGCAAAGCCTGGGAGGGTGGACCTCCTAGAACTGCACAGGACAGACTCATAGACAGGCGTAAGTCAAGCCCCGAAGGCCAAGACAATACCAGTCTATGGGGTGCAGTATCCATCGGAACAGATACTACACTTTGATCTCGACCAAAAGGCCGAAAGAAATCGGGTTAGGGTTCAACTTGGCCTTTTGGCTAAGATCAAAGTGTAGTATCTGTTCCGATGGATACTGCACGCCTGTCCTGTGCAGTTCTAGGAGGTGCACCCTCCCAGGCTTTGCCTCCCCTCTTTGGAGAGGAGTAAGTTTATTGCTTACTGTCTGAGGCGCCCCTACCGGGGAATGCCGACAGGGCTGCCCAGGCAATTTTTAAATGGCCAGGGCGCTCACCTCTCGAGCGCTGGCTTTTCAAACCCCACTTTCTCGACCCGATCTTGGGTCACATCTTACTTGTGGGAGTAAGATAAAACTGGCTTTGTGCCTAACTCCTGGGGAGGAGTAAATAAAAGACCTTCTGCGCTCTCTTACATTGTAATACTATTGATAAAGATATGGATCCCTCCACCCTGCAAATATAAGTAAAATAGCAACTTGTATTCAATAAAGCATATAGAACAGATAGCTTATAATAGGTTCTTCGGCATTAAATAACCTGTCAAAACATTGCTATGTTGCAAAACAAACCAACTTAAATGCTTAGAATCTGTTTAGCCGAAGAGCTTTCGAGAGAGGATTTACATATGTTAATTTACATGAATACACTTTATCCTGAATCAAGGCCATATCTCTAATCAGGGATGTGAGTGCCCAATGGCAAAAGAATTTGAAACCAAGATGAATTTCCCAACCCCACCTAGGGGGCCAGGCAAGGTATTCACTTACAATTGCCTTAAAAAAACCCAAAGAAAACAAAGTAGCAACTTATTTTTAGTGGGTGAAGGATTCAGCGAAAGGTGTTGATCTACAATACCTTTTTTTTTCATACTAAAAGTATTGAACGATATGTTTTTACAGAGACAGGAAGACATTCATTGATGAAACAAAAAGCCTTCTACCTCCCCTACCCATAGCTCGTTTGAAGTACGGCAAAATTAACATTTTCAGAAAGAGGGGAAGGAAAGGTGAAGCAATGCAAGATAAAATGTGACGAGAGAGAGAGAGGAAGAAAAATAAAAAAATAAAATTGAGCCAAATGGGGGAAAAAATAAGGGCGTAAAGCTCTAGCAATTTGGCCGTTTCTTATAATTCCGCCCTTTCTAAATTACAAAAAAGCAGAGACCTCACATGCCTGTATAACAGGCCAAGAGATCTAACTTTTGGTGGTCTTTAGTGAAGACAAGATTTCCAGTCCACCAGCAGTTATATTTTTAGCTGCTAACATTTCACTCATTACTTTGAGAAAATTTCAGGTGCAATTTGACCGACATGAAAAAAAAATTAAGAAATATCTTTGATGTATGTATACATGACGGAAAAGCATATATTGTATACCAAAAATCACGTAAATTTAACAAGTATTATTTTTTTTTTTTTTTTACAAAAGAAAATCATATCTTATGGGTAAACAAAGATCGTCGATATATCGACATTGTGTTTGTCGGCCAAGTTGCAATTATCTCCCTTGGCCGGCAAACATAATGTCCAATATGGCGTAGATATATCGACGATCCTCGTTTACCCATAAAATGATTTTTTTTTTTAAAGAAAAGAAAAGAAAAAAAAAAAAACATTGCTTGATCAATTTACACAGTAAATATGTATTATTATATCATAAATTACATTTGGATTATAAACCTGGGAGTATATTGTAAAAGGTCAAAATTCAATTCAACTGAGAACTATTGTTCTGTCATCATCAATTTAAAAAGTAGGAGTTCATATTTATTTAATTTCTTAAGCCAAATTAGCAAGTTAGTTACCTCTGCATTATGTTTTGTTCAAATTTGTAACTGTTTGTGTACAGCCTAGCGTCCACATTGGTCAAAATATTGGTCACAGTCTAACTTAGAACTGATTTAATTTTGGGATATCTATGTCAACGGTCAAGGTTAAAGAAAAGGTAAAGTCAGACTTTTGGTGATAAATTCAGATCTGTTCATAGGCAATCAAGCCTCACATCTTATATGATCTTGACAAGTTTGGGCATTTTGATGGAATTTCAACCGACATGGTCAGTAGGAATATGTAGTTTCACGACTGACTTATGTTTTTATTTTATACATTTTGTAAAAGTTTCATATCAATCTTTTTCTGGTTATCTTTTCATATTGACAGATTTGTTTAAGAAATACAATTTTAATCTTTTTTTCAGTTATAAAACAAAAAAAAAAACGTTGAAAAACTCGATAATTTGTTGAAGACATTGTTTTGTCTGACTTTTTCAAAAGATATAAAACTAACTAGTAAAAATACAAAAAAAAAAAACCTACAAAATTGTGTTTTAATGATTGATTAATTTTCAGCTTTCTACTAAAATATTACAGTAATATTAATCTTTATTGGATTCAAAAATAAAATATGGCAAAACTAAAATGCATTTTTAAAATTCTTATTTAAAAAATAATTAATTTTATAATCGACTATATTTTGAATTTTTTTTTTCTGGGCTCTACCTCAGCCAATGCCGGTAAAAAAAAGTTAAGACTCTTGGATAGGTACACCTAGTATATATATATAAAACATGGTGATCGAAAAGTTCATGTGCACCTAATTATTTTATGATCAAACAAAATAATAAAAACAGCTTCAAAGGACTTAAAATTTTGGTGCATAGGGGGACTTTTTGGTCATAATATATATATATATATATATATATATATATATATATATATGACATGAATGTTAGCAAATAAAGTGCTCAGTAACTCCTCATGACACTTATTAATTGAAAAATAAAAAGGACTTGAAGCAAATCAGATTCTTGAACAGTAATTATTCACGAAATGTACATAAAATTTGGTGATGAAATACATTTCAAGTAGGTGAATAGTTTTCTAAACAGTTTTAGACAAATTTAAAAAAAAAGTAAATCCACCGAATAACATTTTACATTATTTTACATTAGTTCTGTGGATTTAAGAGGGGGGGGGGGGGGGGGGATTTCTCCAGAAATGTCAAGATAAGTATAAAGAATAAAAATAAAAAAAAACAAAACCCAGGTGATGAATTTGGATGACAACTTTTTTTTTTTTTTTTTTTTTTACTAAGAAAAGAATGAAAGTGGCAATGAAATTACTTTCCCATTAATTTTTTTTTCTTGTTTGCTCATGAGCCCCCCCACCTGTTTTCTTGCCGTTTTCAAGTGTTCAGTACCTCCGCATGCTACCATGTTCTAGGTTTTTGTAGGCATCAAAACGAGGCTCTTGCATCCTGGAACCCATATTGTTGCCACCCCCACCAGTGGACATCATGCCGGATTGTTGGCCAACATTGTAGTACATGCTGCTTGCCCCCATATTCTGTGCTCCATGACCGCTGCTGGAAGTTCCACTGCCACCAGCAAAACCTCCGCTGCTACCAGCATTGTTGCTGTAATTTGAGTTCATATTGTTGTTCACCCAATGATTACTGTCTATTCCGCCATGAGAATGAGACCAACTGTCAGATTTCCAATTAGTACCACCAGCTGAAACGAGAAAAAGTAGTCACGTTAGAAATCATATAATCACACGTGTAGTAAAAAGGGGGTTAAAAAAAACACATCTGACAATATTGTATAAAGATTTAAAAAAAAAAAAAAAAAAAAAAAAAAAAGACATCTGACACTATTGTATAAAGATTACTAAAAAAACAAAAAAACATCTGACAATATTGTATAAAGATTACTAAAAATAAAAAAAACATCCGACAATATTGTATAAAGATTACTAAAAATAAAAAAACATCCGACAATATTGTATAAAGATTACTAAAAAAATTTTTTTTTAAATCTGTGAAAAAGGATTTATCAGGGATTTAAGTAGCTAATTGCAAAAAAGCTGAAAGTGGAGGGCAGCACAAAATGGCAGCTTTTATCTTTGATGATGTGCTAGTGCTAAAAACACATTTAAAATAAGTTGAAAAATGTTTAATTAGTGAAATATCAAACTTGGTAAATAGAAATAAAAACCTTCTTTAACCAATCCTGTATAAATTTGTTATTTACAACTGCATGTTTTTGCAGCAATTTAGTTTCACATGCATGTAGTCCCTATTTACTTACCTCTCCACGAAAGTAGAGTTAGACACAAGATCACCAGAAATTAATTCCCTTCTCCTTGCTTCTTCTCCCCTTTTCCTCTTAGTTTTTCTTTTTAGCCCATCAATTAAAATTTAGACTCAGACTCCTAGAATTTTAATATATCAGACTCAATACTCAAACTGTCTGTTGATTCTTTGAGATTAAAAAATGTCCGACTCCTAGCATTCTTATGAATCCGACTCCTTTCAAAATCCTGACTCCGCAACCCTGATTATGTCAACAAAGTCAAAACAAATCTGACTTTGTCTAAAATTTAATTAAAAGACGATTTGTGACTCGCCGGGTCAACGTTGGTACATTGTACATTATCGTATAGATTATTACGACCCCAATAACGAGCACCAGCTTTCCCTATAATTTTAAGATGAAAGGAGACCCATTCATGGGATGATACAGAAACAAATGGAATGAAGATTTGAAAAGTGAGGAGTTAAAATTCTAACAAATAAGAAATTAATTCTTATTCAATTTATTTAGGTTTGGTTTGTTTTACGGCATATCAACCTCTTATGGGTCATTTAATGTCGAAAAATTACTTTTTAATGTATTTTAATATTTAACTATTTATATATTTTAATTTTTTTTTTTTTTTTTTTTTAAATGTTTATGTATTTGAATATCATTGAAAAGAGAAAAAAGAAATCAAAAATTTATGATTAAATATTTTTGAACAATCCAACTTCTTTGATGAAGTCAAAGATTGTGATCAGATTTGTGTCTTTAACAGGTCCTTTAGATTTTTTGAGTTGTAATATTTCCTTCGGCTTTGTTGTAGATCGTGATAGTCTATTAATATATGTTTGACTGTAAAAGGTTCTTTACATGATATACACATTGGGGACTCTTCACCCTCCAATAAATGTTTGTGGGTAATATATGTATGTCCTATACAAAGTCTGGCTACTATAACCTCTTCTCTTCTTGCCTTTCTGTAGCCTAGGAGCTACTCATCAATAGTTGGCCAAACCTTGTGTAATTTATAAAAAAAAAAAAAAAAAAATTTTTTATGGAAATCACTCCAGACAAGGCATGAAGCCACTTGATGTAAGGAGCTAAAAAAAAAAAAAAAAAAAAAATACTACTTCAAGGTCAAAAAATAGCCAACAGTAATTGTTCGTCTAGTTTATTTGAAATTTTTTCTTTGGTGATTTTTATGTTATTGCAAATAAGATGTTTGATCGGGTCCCTGTTGTTCTTCCTGATATTTTCCTGACCATCTCCCATACTTTTTTGGTTTTGGTGTTTACATTTATTTTTCATACATAGTTTTTCCATGCGTTCCATTTCAATTCTTTGATAGTTTTTCGTGCTTTTGCTCTGCTGTTTTTGTATACGTCAAATTTTTCTTAGGTTAGCATGTCGTGTTTTTACGACTTTTCAGCATTCTTTGCTGAACCAGGGTTTGTTGAATTTTGAGGAAGTGGAGCTTTTTGGTATGTTCTCCTTTGCAATGGAAAGGAGAGTATTGCTGAAATATGTAATATGTTCTTCGGTGTTAGAGTTAGCTTCTGGTATTAGTCTATATTGGCATGAGATTTGGAATTTTTCCCAGTTTGCTTTTTTAAGTTCCAACCGGGTATTTTGTCATCTAGTTTTGGATTCTTGTTTTCCAGTATAATAGAGAAGTGATCGTTTCCGAATGTGTTGTCATGGGTTGGTTCTCCAGCTTACAGTTGGGTCGCATAGTGTTAAGTCTATTGCTGAAAGAGTACCTGTTGCTAGATGTAGGTATGTGGAGTACCTGTTGCTAGATGTAGGTATGTGTTCTCTTTATTATTGAGCAAACATAATTGGTTTTGGTTTAGTATTGTTTCAATAATTCTGCCTCTTCTGTTAGCAATCAGAGATCAAAGAATGTATACTTGTAAGAGAGAGGAGGTGAAAGGTAAAGATTTAAAATGTTGAGGGAAAAATTAGAAACCCTGGACAAAGTTATCTTGGCTCGAAAACTTGTATGGAAAATAAGTGAACTTATAACTATGCTAATTACCTATAAAAAAAGGGTGGGTGGGTGGAAGAAAGGGTGAAAAAGTAAAAGGAGAATTAGGGGGGTAAAAAAGAGATGGGGGGGGGGGTAAAAAGAGAATTAGGGGGGGTAAAAAAGAGAATTAGGGGGGGGGGGAGAGAATTGGGGGGAGGGAAGAGAATTAGGGGGGGAAAAGAGAATTGGGGGGGAAAAGAGAATTGGGGGGGAAAAGAGAATTGGGGGGGAAAAGAGAATTGGGGGGGAAAAGAGAATTGGGGGGGAAAAGAGAATTGGGGGGGAAAAGAGAATTGGGGGGGGGGGAAGAGAATTAGGGGGGGGAAAGAGAATTAGGGGGGGAAAAAGAGAATAAAGGGGAGAAAAAAAGAGAATAAAGGGGAGAAACAGAGAATAAAGGGAGAAACAGAGAATAAAGGATAAAAAGTGCAAAAAAAGAGTAAAAGAAAAAGGATGGGAAGGGGGGTGGTAAAAAAAAAGAAAAGGAAAAAAAAAGAAAGAATACCTGGTTGGTTCCTAATGCGTCCCCCAAGTCTTTCGTGGGCAGAGACACTCCTTCGGTCAATCTCCCTTCCCCGGTCTGCTGTTAAGTTCCTGTGATCCGTATCGTGTCCATGGTATCCTCCAGAACCAATATCTCTCCTAAATGGGAGGGTGGAAAACAAACAATTACTAGATGTTCACAAATAATTTGATAATTCTTTGATATCTTTTATTTCAGGGTTATTTGAATTATTTAATAGTGGCAAAGTGCAATGGATAGCCGTGTCTATGTACTATTGGTGGGTTTGATATTTGGAGACCATGGACAATTGGAAATCACCAGAATATTGGCAGAGGGATTTGCATCTGATGATTTGTACCAGATTTTAAAATTTGCAAATCTTAGTGCTCCTTGAAAGCCGCGAGATGAAAGCTGAAGAATTGCAATAGAGATGTGAAAAAGGAAGGATCATAGCAAGCGTTCTTTGTTCGAACAACAAAATTCGTTGAGAAGGTGCAGCAAGATCCAGCTATGGTAAGGCGTACCTTGCTGCTAAAGATGGTTGTCGGAGTGGCGACCATGGAGAAAGTATTGAATGAAGATCTTTGCTATTCCTCATACAAGTCGCAAAGGCCAACTACTTACTGCCTTACAAGGGCCAAGAAACTCCTAAAATGCTCAAACACCATCGAGCTGGGGATACTCTGCTTATTCTCAACCAGTTGCACAACGTGAAGAACACACAAAGTCATACGCGTCATGAAAACCAAGTTTTCTCAAACTGATGGTCTTTGGATGTGTTTCCAGTCAAGGCCACGTCATTTCACCCTACATCTTAGAAAAGGGACCGACTCAATTCAGATGGCTATATTAAGCTGCTGTCCAGTTGTCATGCACTGGGTGGAGAGTGACTGCTGGAAGCCCATATTTATGGCAGAACGACTCAGCTTCTTGTCACACCTCCAAGAAAATCCAGAAGTAGTTGTCTGAGAACTTCCACAACTTCACCATCTGGTTTCCAAACTCGCTTGACTGCAACCTCATGGATTATTATGCAGGGGGCACAATTGAGAAAGACACCAACCATACTACCTGCAACACCAAAGAGCTAATTGCCACGATCAGACTTGTGTTTTGGACACCGTAAACGCACCATGCTCCAGATTCAGGTACGTGGTGAAGGCTTCGTTAGATGAACTATATTTGGCAAAAGATCCTCTCAGAAATGCACTTTGAATTTTGATAATACATCAATTATTGGCCAAGATATGACTTTTAAAAAAAAATTTAATTAATCAAATATGTTCCGAAAACCCTGTATATGTCGAAATAAGAAATCCATTGTAAAATCCAATTTCAAAAACTAAATATATCGATCAATTAAGATTTTGTTACCAATAGCAGAATACATTATTGAAGAAAATAGACAGAGAGGTTGATATATAGAGTGCTAGACAGAGAGGTTGATATATATAGAGTGCTAGACAGAGAGGTTGATATATATAGAGTGCTAGACAGAGAGGGGGATATATATAGAGTGCTAGACAGAGAGGGGGATATATATAGAGTGCTAGACAGAGAGGGGGATATATATAGAGTGCTAGACAGAGAGGGGGATATATATAGAGTGCTAGACAGAGAGGGGGATATATATAGAGTGCTAGACAGAGAGGGGGATATATAGAGAGATAGACAGAGAGGGGGATAGAAAGAGATTTTACAAGAATTGCCATCTTAATCCAAAACAGGTTGAATAGAGTTAAAAATTTACAGGTTTTATAAAACACTCAAGTAACAAGAAAAGATATTTAATAAAAATTTATATAATATTAGTGGCGTTTTGTTTGTCCGGAGATAGAATTTAAAACAAAGACCTATGCCAAGATCAAACAACTTTTCTTTAGTAACATTTTACAAGGAATGTAATTGTGGTATTAATTTAATATTAGTTTCTTTTTAACAATATGGTGTATGAGTGTGTTGTGGGAAAGGGGAGTCTTTATTTGGTCCAGAAAACCATAAACAGCAAAGGCAATATTTTACTTTATTCATAATAAAAGACTTGTTAATAAGATATCAGCTTTGTGGATGTGTCTTATGTAGTTTCTGACACAAAAACAACGGCCCGTTATATAAATAGATAAAAGTTGATATACATGTTTTGCTTCCGTACCCTAATATGTAAGAATCACTTTTATTTCCATACAGTGTGGATGGTTAAATTAAAATATTTTATTTTGAGAGAAATTATTTTAGATTAAGTTTCAATTGAAGAAACTTAAACAATGAATTCTTTTAAGTTCTATGAAAGAATTGCTAAAAAGAAATGCCAGTGCTGCTTTACAAATTCGGTAACTTTTTTATCGAATGGCAGAGATTTTAAGACTCAATCGTATTCAATGAATTGTTTTACACAAGAAATAAGTCATTTTGGGATAAATTCTTGTTAGAAATAGCACATGTGGAAAAAGTTGTCTAAGCATGATGAAAACGATGAGACACTGAAATAAGTCTCAGTACCCGGACTAAAGTCTCAGTACCCGGACTAAAGTCTCAGTACCCGGACTAAAGTCTCAGTACCCGGACTAAAGTCTCAGTACCCGGACTAAAGTCTCAGTACCCGGACTAAAGTCTCAGTACCCGGACTAAAGTCTCAGTACCCGGACTAAAGTCTCAGTACCCGGACTAAAGTCTCAGTACCCGGACTAAAGTCTCAGTACCCGGACTAAAGTCTCAGTACCCGGACTAAAGTCTCAGTACCCGGACTAAAGTCTCAGTACCCGGACTAAAGTCTCAGTACCCGGACTAAAGTCTCAGTACCCGGACTAAAGTCTCAGTACCCGGACTAAAGTCTCAGTACCCGGACTAAAGTCTCAGTACCCGGACTAAAGTCTCAGTACCCGGACTAAAGTCTCAGTACCCGGACTAAAGTCTCAGTACCCGGACTTAAGTCTCAGTACCCGGACTTAAGTCTCAGTACCCGGACTTAAGTCTCAGTACCCGGACTTAAGTCTCAGTACCCGGACTTAAGTCTCAGTACCCGGACTTAAGTCTCAGTACCCGGACTTAAGTCTCAGTACCCGGACTTAAGTCTCAGTACCCGGACTTAAGTCTCAGTACCCGGACTTAAGTCTCAGTACCCGGACTTAAGTCTCAGTACCCGGACTTAAGTCTCAGTACCCGGACTTAAGTCTCAGTACCCGGACTTAAGTCTCAGTACCCGGACTTAAGTCTCAGTACCCGGACTTAAGTCTCAGTACCCGGACTTAAGTCTCAGTACCCGGACTTAAGTCTCAGTACCCGGACTTAAGTCTCAGTACCCGGACTTAAGTCTCAGTACCCGGACTTAAGTCTCAGTACCCGGACTTAAGTCTCAGTACCCGGACTTAAGTCTCAGTACCCGGACTTAAGTCTCAGTACCCGGACTTAAGTCTCAGTACCCGGACTTAAGTCTCAGTACCCGGACTTAAGTCTCAGTACCCGGACTTAAGTCTCAGTACCCGGACTTAAGTCTCAGTACCCGGACTTAAGTCTCAGTACCCGGACTTAAGTCTCAGTACCCGGACTTAAGTCTCAGTACCCGGACTTAAGTCTCAGTACCCGGACTTAAGTCTCAGTACCCGGACTTAAGTCTCAGTACCCGGACTTAAGTCTCAGTACCCGGACTTAAGTCTCAGTACCCGGACTTAAGTCTCAGTACCCGGACTTAAGTCTCAGTACCCGGACGTAAGTCTCAGTACCCGGACGTAAGTCTCACAAAGATTGGTAAGAGTTATTTCTTTTTTATTGCTAACTTGGTGCAAGTTTAGAGTTGGACCGACATGACAAAAAAAATTAAGAAATATCCTTATGCTGTACGTACCGTGACAGAAAGCATATATTGTATACCAAAAATTACGTAAATTGATCAAGTAGTTTTTTTTTTCTCCTTTTTTTTTTTTTAATTTTATGGGGAAACGAGGATTGTCGATATATCGACACCATATTGGATATTGTGTTTGCCGGCCAAGTTGGAGTTATCTATTGAAATACCCATCTCATCTTTTATGTGGGGTAATTGTAAAAAAGCATCTAAATTTCATTGAGACATTGTCAAAAGTGGAAAAAAATTCATATCTCTGACAAAAATGTTTGGCTGAGTGGTTGCATGGTTATGAAAAGTTGAATTTAATAGTCTTAACGTAAAAAAAAAAATTTTTCTTTGTTTTACTTTTTTTTTTTTTTTCAATAAACTCAAATTCATGGGCTGAATTACTTCATTTATACCAAAAAAAAAAAAAAAAAAAATAGCTTGGCTATTTTTTTTTTTTTTTTTTTTTTTTTTTTTTACAAATCAAAAAAATTAAATTTATCGAACAGAAATTGAAATATATTACAAATGAAAAAAAAAAGAGGATAATGTCCAATGTAAAATAACATTTCAGGAATCTAACAACAAATAATAAGTTAACTAATAAAATGTCCTATTTTGAAACCAATATGCAATTATAAGTTGGCTTGGCAGGCTGAGAGCAGGCTCATGGCATTTCCACGAATAATGGCGATGGAGAAGTGCTCGTAAGCACGACGGTCCTTGGTGTGGCGTATCATTAACAGACAAAGGCTGTTGAGGAAGTCACGCGTGGCGGGCTCACCAGCGATCGTCTGGAACACAAATCTGTCGAGAAGGCCGGCTAAAAATCATCATCTGGGAGTGGTTCAGGTCTCATAGTGGAACTTGATGATTTTACAGGTGAAAGGCAGACATTTTTTTTTTTTTCATTTAAATTCAGAGTTACTTTGAATGATTTTTCATAATTGTTCAGCTCCAATTTACTTTTTTTTTTTTTTTTTTTTTTAAGTAAAAAAAAATAATTTAATAAAAAAAAAAAAAAAAAATTTCTACAATTTTGGCACAGAAATGGCCTGATTTCTAGAATACCAAATAAACCAAGGATTAATTATCAGTCATTCAAAATGTTGCGAAAGTTTTAGAAATTTTGAACATTAATTTTGAAGTTTGCAAAAACTACATCTTATATCACTCATCTGTACCCCAAATGCCCTCCAGTGTCTCAAATTTATGGATTTAAACCGCAAAACTAGCTTTATAAAGTTATTATTAATGTACCTTATTTCTATCTTATTTTAATCATTAGTTCAGGTTTTAGTTTTTTTTTATGGAAACATTTTTCAAATGAGTGGTAAAGTCATAAAAAATAAAAAAAAGAATAAAGCACTTTATCATTTTTTTTTTTGCATATATATTTTTTTTTTCAAATATAACCCTAACTTTTAAGTTAGGGTTATATTTGAAACAATGCAAAAAAAAAAAAAAAAAAAAAAAAAAAAATGATAAAGGATTAATTATCAGAGGGGGATATATAGAGTGCTAGACAGAGAGGGGGATATATGCATCATTTACCCATATTTGATATCAAATTTGAATTTTCTTCCAACACCTGGAATACTATGTGAAAGGATGACTATGTGCAAAAGAAAAAAAAAATTTTAATAAAAAAATTAAAATTTACCGTTCAAACCTATCATCAGATGAAACATGATCAGCCAGCCTTGAACTACTTTCAGGCGGGGCATATCGCTCATGGCTGCTTCTTTGGGGAGCGTGATTAATTCGCCCAACGTTTGAATCCGAGAAACGACTAACTGGTTTCATTGCCTTGTTATCTCGGTTGTAATAGGAATCGCTTCTTCGATCGTACGTTTCCTTATGATTGCTGAACCTGATTAATAATAAACAAAAATTCAATATTAACATAGAAAGAAGTTAAACGAAATCTTAAAAGGCAGAGAAAAAGCTTCCCCAGCCTCGAACAACATCTCGGGAAGAAACCAAACTATGGCTGAGAACCAGAAGGCCAGAGAATGAGCTCCCTCTTGTTGGCATTACTTATAAAATATAACTAGATTACTTTTAAGTAATACACCAAAAATATGCACACATATTAAACTTCATAATACGTGAATATAATGAAAGACAGATTAACCAAACATTTGTAGAGATCTGGTCTCCAAAAATATGTGGACAGAACTGGTCTGGATCGAGCAAAAAGTGACCGTATCGAGATGAATTTCTCAACTTGGTTGGTTGTTTTGTTTTACGGCATATCAATCCTTTTTGGGTTATTTAATGCCAAATTAGGTGATTTTGGTAAAAGTTCTTTATCTTCAAATATTTATTTTATTTAGTTTGGTTGTTTTGTAGAGGAAAATTGTTGTTTTTGGCTTTACAGAACATGATTGAGTTTTGTAAAGGAAAAAAAAAACAAACAATAACATCAATGTTTGGTGCATTTTTGATCAGGAAGCCAATATATTCAGTCAGCCTGATCTGGTAGCACAAAATCCCAACTTGGCCGTTAGCAAGATAAAGACCCCCCCCCCCCGTGCATATGTGGAGTAGGAGAAGTAATTATTTAAACAAAAGTCTTCTACCTCCCCTATCCTCCTCATTGTGAATCGTTTGAAGTACAATAAAATTAACATATGAAATAAGACAAGATGGAGAGAGAGGAAGAGAAGAAAGAAAAAAAAAAAAAAAAAAAAAAAACACATCCTTAATCGTCACATAAGTGGTCAGAACGAAAAGGGGGAAAGAGGAAGTGAACTTCTGAATCATGCCTTTTATATTTGTGACCACGTGGCTAAATCAACCAATGGTTGATCGCTCCGTCATCACGTTATCTTGGGAAGTTGACACAATAGAAGAAAACAGCCCTAATAGCATCATTACAAAGACTGTGCATCTTTTGTTGACTTACCATGTTGTTTCATCCGAAATGGTACGATTGAATCGGGAAGCCGAAGTACCAGAAGCAGAACCACCACCACCGCGACTGCTGCTGCTACCCAGATTGGGTCGTTTCGGTGCCTCCCAGAAGCTGTAACTGTGAGCTTCTTTTCTTTCATACAGCCTTTTTACTGGCTGCCTTTCTCTTTCGAATCTGCTTAGGAATAAAGAAACAAAAACACAATTAAAAATAAAAACACGACCAAAAATCTTCATTACAAACTATGATATTATGAATGCTGGGTCCTCACGTCCGACTTCAGCACAATGATAGATTCATGATTAGATGGATCTGCAATGTGAAATCTGACCATTACGTCAGAGGATTTGCTGAAAGCGCAATATTTGCCTAGCATAAAAGTTATCCTAAGGATGAATCGGTTATGTTGGTATGGTCATGTGGAGCGTTCATCATCCTGGATAAACCGTTGCGGAAGCACGGCTGCCTTAAATCGCAGGAAGGTTGGTCAGTCACGGTCAACTTGGAGACAAGTGATTAGACAAGACCACAGAGTGGAATTTGGAGACAGTTGACCCGCTGAACAGTGTAAACTGGAGAGTGAGCTTGCATGATATCTGAAAACGTCTGACCCCTGAACAAGGGAAAAGGGGCATTAAATTAATAGATGTGAACAGGAGTGTGGAGTTGGAGCAAATCCATTGCTTTAGCAGTCGGACCTTTTTAAAAAATTTAGGAATTGGAATTGAAGTTTAGCATTATGCATTTTTAGCAATGGTGCATGAATGTTTTTGAAGAACTGGCAGACTTGTGATGATAAAAATATTTAGCTAAGAGCAGATGCCACCCAGAATCGAAGTTAGAGATGCGAGTACCCAATGACAAAAAAGCTGAAATTGTGATGCATTTCGTAACCCAAAACAAGAGCCACAGTCCTGTGTGTATGTGTGAAAAGAGAGGTCAGCACAAAAAAATAACAGTTTTTTTCTTAAACAACTCCAATCGGTTTTAACTAAAGTCAAAAATAAGAGAAAGACACTGAGTGCATATATGGGGGGGGGGGACAGGAAGTCATTCTTTTAAGGAAACAAAAATCATCTAACTCCCATACCCTTTCATAAATATCTTCAAACCTTCACGTCAAAATTAACACTTTCAGTTTACGAGAGAACTGTAATAAGAGAAAATAAGTTTTTTATTAAAAAAAAAAAGAAAAAAAAAAGCAGATTTCAATAAAAAAGCTGAGAACTCGCATCTACGAGAAACTAACGATTTAAGCAGAAATCCGCTTTTTCTGAAAAAAAAAAAAAAAGATAATTCACATCCCTGTCAGGTTGTCATTTTGAAAAAAGAAATCACCCCTTAAAAGTAATGGACATGTTGAGAAAGCAAGCCACGAGATTCTACAAAATTTATGCCCACTCCAGATAATCAACCTCTTCAGTCGGTCAGTCAGTTTTTATGTCCAGAGATTAAAAGCCGATGATTCTCAAATGGACCCATATGTGGTTCATCCAGGACTGGCATTTGACCTCTATATATATTTCAAGTAGAGAAAGGAATCTGAAAGATAGGCCTTCGAGTTCAGCCTGATGGGCTGTCGTTTTGTTTGGTTAGAAGGGATTCTGTTGTCCTGGTCGAGAAATCAAGTACCATTTCAACTTCACAAAGTATAATATTGTTACTCGTTTTAAACTCGAGAAACTCGAGAAATGTACAATGTTGTTGACAAGAAAATTGTGTCAGAGCCATATAATGAAATTGTCAAACAACTTAGTGTTTCTGTGGCAATTCACGGTCAAACAATGTTTTTGAATTAACTTTTTATAAAACATGTTATAATTTTAAAATCTTTTTATTTAATTAATGCAATGACCAAACACCATACGTAATTCAATAAAACTTTAAATATCTGATTTAAGTGAAAAAAAAAAAGAAAAGAAAGAGGAACTAGCGTGCAACAGATGTTTAAAAGAATATAATTTCATATTTTCATGCTTATTTCGTCATAAAATGTCTTGAGTATTTATTTTCAACATTTCGTAAACCGTCCCATTGGTTTTATCGCAAAACTTATTTTATGACATTCCTTCATTGAATTTACGAACGTGGTCTGCGTGCATTCCCTGCACATGCCGTGATCGTCCATTTGTTGTGCCGATTCAAAGTCGTTGTTCGATTCAGACACCAGTCGCAGTGTCAATTTGGTCTCCATCAGTGCTAAAACAGAAGAATTCTCCCTCCAAAAAAAATTGCAACTTCCATTTAAAACAAGCAACAAAAGTTTTATTCTTTGGAGGCTACAATAATGCCCTTTTTTCTTCCCTTGAATAACAGACTTGCAAATGAAAAAAAAATCGGTGCTTATGCTGATTAGTGGCCATATGAAAAAAATATTTTTATATAAAAACAATATATACTTATTAAGCATTATATTCTTACTCACTGTATGAAAAAGTAGAAAAAATTATCCACTAGAACTTTAATTACAAGTATTTTTCCATTCTTCGTATCATAACAGCGATTCGTTCAGTAAGCCTTCATCTTGATTTTTAAGAAGATTTCAAGGGCAGATAACTGAAATCTTCTTAAAAAACAAGATTACCTTAGTTTTCCAGAAAATTCCACAAAACCTTATGAGAAGGCATTGTATTGAGGCATAGCCTTTACAAAAGTAGTGACATTCCATGATAAATGCCAGTATACTGAAATCATACGCCCTTAATAGGGTTAAGATGAAAATTCATATACACTAAATGTACAAAAACAAGGAAATTCCAAAATTTTTACACTTTTATTGTCATTAAGGGTATGACTACATATCAACCAAACCATTTCATTATCACATCACTACAGTATAATTCTCTATGCATGAGTGGATGAAGTGTGTGAGGTGCGCTGAAGAAAAATTCCTACCAGTAAAATACATAGCCCTGTTGTGCTCACATACCCTTAATGACAATAAAAGTGTAAAATTTTGTGAATTTCCTTGCTTTTGTACATTTAGTGTATATTAATTTTCATCTTAACCCTATTAAGGGCATATGATTTCAGTATACTGGCATTTTTCATGGAATATACATAGAGATGGATCTCACTGAAACTTTATTTAAAGAAAAAAAAACATTTACGAAGTTGTAAATTTGTTCTTGTCAGCCTTACCCATTTAACATCTCTTGTTCCTGTCGCTCTTTCCACAACTGGTTTTGTTTGGCACTTTCCAGTTTCATACGTTTTCGTTCTAATTTTTCTTTTTCAAGCCTGAGGAAGAAAGGTAAACATTGCAAGAATTATATTCCGACATAAGCGATGAATCAAAAAGAAAAAAAAAATGCATATATTGATATGGTTATCAATAGACCGACGGTTTTGCTGCTCTATCATTATTTTCATAGTAGATACTTGACTGAACTCCAACCTCTGGTATACCCTCTGTAAAACATTCGCAACAAAAACACGTCTACCTACAAACACTGTAAATAATTTTCTTTTCTTCCTCTGTACCTAAAACTAAACAAAACTTCCATGACTTCAAAGTTTCTTTCCAACACCACCACGGGGCTGCTTCACAACTGACTACAACATGGTCATTTTCAAGTCTAATCTTAAATTCTTGTTGAGCTCTTAAATAATCAAATTCTGCCCAGTTTCAACCATCGTCTCCAATCCTCAAGGTGCTGTCTCACTGTCCACCTGACAAACTCATTAACCCTTATCCTCGAGTGGAATTTGGGCCTTGATAAGCGATGACTCATTAGTACATTTTTTTTTCAGTGTGGCTAGACAAGCAAGTACTTTCAGCTTTTATTGAAACTTGACACTTAACAGACAGATGTCTTATCCATTATGCTGTCAGCACAAGCTTGTTACTATGAGTGAAATTAAACGTTTTCAGCGGCCGATATAGCTTCATTCTTTTACGAAGAGCTATGCATTTTCACTAATGGACACAGATGATCACACATCAGAAGGTTGGAGATATATATATATATATATATATATATATATATATTATAAAATGAAGGTTTCATCAGTATGTGGTGGTGGGGGTGGGGGGGTTTCTTAATACAATCAAAAACTGCCATCCCATCAATGAAACAGTGAATATTTACAAAAAAATATTTTTATTTTATCAAAAACAAACTGTTCATTTTCAGATAGACTGACATGCAGTAAATTTGCGTTTTTTTACTAATGAGTCACCACCACTTATCAAGGCCAAAAGTCACTTGAGGATAAGGTGATACTATGGACTGCCCCCCCCCCCCCCCCACACACACACAGTCAAGTTGTGTTAGGAAATGATTCGCAAAAAGAAAAAATGATCAGGAAGTAAGATAGGTAAACAACAATAGAGTGGCCCAGACTGGATGGTACCCTGCCAATTAGGTGTTAGCTTTTTGGAGGGCAATGGAATGAGTGGCTGAGAAAGCGGGTGGATGTAGTCGGTTCCGCTGATTAGCTAGTGGTGACTGATACAAAGACCAGACATTTAGGATTTCCGGTCGAAAATAGATATCTTTAGGAGATGAGTAGATAGCTTAGATTACATGAGGTAGACCCGAAGAGTCAGTCAGAATTCTTCAAGGAGACGAGGCAGATAGGGCCGAACGGACAATGAGATGAATCGATGACTTCAGGTAAACAATGACCGGTCTCGATAGACAAATTATCTCCGGTCTTAGCTGATATACTGAAACTTAACTCAAGGTGGGTGCTAGTGTAGAGGGTCCAACGACACATGCACACATACGCCTGTTACCAACTAGTCAAACACAATGTATAATATATATATATGAGAAAGGAAGGATGAGAGTAATCTGACGTGATGGGAAATGAAAAAGGAGAAACCAAAAGATGTTTTGTTTTTTTATGTATTCATCAACATTTCGTCTTTATTTGTAAGACTTCCTCGGGATGATAATTTTAAGAAAAATGCAATGCAAGTACATAGAAATATTGGGTTGACATGATGGGTTGATGAGAAGAAGTAGTAGCCACTACTGGGAGCGCAGGACCAAGGTCCGAGCTGAGAGAAGTCGGTGGCAGAGAGTGAAATGAATGTGGATGGCTGTGAGTGAAAAAGGGGAGGGAGTGTTAGTGAATTTGTCTTAGGGTGGGAGAGAGGTAAGGGGGTGCTGAGGTTTTTGTCGTGGTGAGATATAGCATGGATTTTGAGGGACTGGGGAAAGAGGTGGGAAGGGGGGGAAGCTCTGTGTCTTTTGTGTGTAGGTAGTATCATAGTTTTAGAAAAAGATTTGAAGAAATGAAGATGATTTGAAATTAGGCGGGGTGGGTGGGTAAGAGTGTGAAAGAAGTAATCGAAAGAGTGAGATGGGTGAGATGGGAGATTTTGTTGTGGTTAGGTGTGAAATTTTTGGAGGGTAGGAGTATTGACCAGCTGGCTATGTCAGGAATGTGTGAATATAAGTAAGTTAGAAGGAAAGTGTTGAAATGTGCTGTGAATATGACAATGAAGGGAAGGCAAAAGAAAAAGAAAGAGAAGGAGAAAAGTGATATTAATTTT
This sequence comes from Sepiola atlantica, assembly GCA_963556195.1. Classification (NCBI taxonomy): domain Eukaryota; kingdom Metazoa; phylum Mollusca; class Cephalopoda; order Sepiida; family Sepiolidae; genus Sepiola; species Sepiola atlantica. The sequence goes on along the minus strand of OY744547.1, from coordinate 27,607,009 downwards.
GGCGAGAAATAGGTGAAATGTAGTTTTGTGCAGGCAGTGCTGATGGTTTGAAATTAAATTGAGGGCAAAAGGGATTTAAATATCTAAATATTTGTGAGGGTATCTAGATTGTGTTCAATGGTAAGGCTGTTATTTGTGGTTAAGTGGTTTAGATTCGTGGTGAATGAAAATGTATGTGGGGAGGGGTTTGTGCGTGAGTGGGTATGTGTGGGCTTGTATATAAGTGCAATTGAGAGCGAAGAGAAGAAAGATTAGCCATGATCTAGGTTTAGTTTTTGTTCGGTCAGGATAATTTTGCTTATTAAGGGGGATAGATTGTAGAAGCCATTTCGTTGTCTGATGGTGTTGGAGGCTGTGATTAGTGCAGTTTCCAGTAGTCTTCGCCGAGCTTTGTTATGAATGTGTTTGGTGATTTTGGCCTGTTCAAATTTGAAAGCATGATTGTGCTCTAATACATGGGAGAAAAGTGCACTGAGAGAGTTATTGTTTTTTATGTGCCTTTTGTGTTCACTCAATCTTATATATATGTGTGTGTGTGTGTTGTCTTTATTGTGTGAATTTTCATTGCTTTTGAACACAACTTGTAAATCAGTCTACATAGAGACAATGCGGCTAGAACATGAAGATGAAGAAAACCACTGCATGAACGTTGGGGGGGGGGGGGGGTCGACAGACCGGCATGGTCTTACAATAAGTGTTAATGAGATAGATGGATTGTGAGTTGAATGATGAAGAATGTAATGAGAGGATTTAAAATGAGAACTGGAATGAACAAGTTTGATTACTTATGAGAGCAAGTATTTGTTTACATTGGATTTGAAGATGACAATGTTGTAGTCTACAGGTAAGCAGTCCTGTGCTGATGTGCTTCACAGATGGGAGACTCTTGGAAAGAAACTGTTCCTAGAATTCCATTTGATGCTAGGCACATGGAGAAAGAAAGGCAAGTTCTTTTCAGTTGTAGTAGCAAGATGAGTTCTTGCTGTGAATGTCTTACAAGGAGGAACCAGAGAGTGGAGCTCAGTCGAGCACCTTCAATTGAAATAAAGATAAGGTAGAGAAAGAGTATTTATTTACGCCTCTCCAGGAGTTAGGCACAAGGCCAGTTTTATCTTACTCCCACAAGTAAGATGTGACACAAGGTCGGGTGGGGAAAGTGGGGTTTGAAAAGCTAGCGTCCGAGAGGTGAGCACTCTGGCCATTAAAAATTGCCTGGGTAGCCCCGTCGGCATTCCCCGGTAGGGGCGCCTCAGACAGTAAGCAATAAACTTACTCCTCCCCAAAGAGGGAAGGCGAAGCCTGGGAGGGTGGACCTCCTAGAACTGCACAGGACAGACCCATAGACCGGCGTAAATCAAGCCCCGAAGGCCAAGACAATACCAGTCTATGGAGTGCAGTATCCATCGGAACAGATACTACACTTTGATCTTAGCCAAAAAGCCAAGGGTAGAGAAAGAGTAACAATGTTTTTTTTTCTGTGAAAAAGGGACTGTAGAGAACAAAAGAGCTACATTAAGGTGTCTCTTTTGTCTGCATTTAGCGATGAAAAGGATATTTTAAACTTAAGCGTAACAGGCAGAATGATAGACAGAGCCTATTATAGAAATGCTTGGACGCATCCAGAATAAGATGCATCCATTCAATCGGGGCATTTTGCGATAAAAATGATATTTCAAACTGAAGCATGCAGGATGTGAGGGACCAAAAAAAAAAAAAAAAAAAAAAAAAAAATAGATAAAAAGAAAGCGACAAAAAAAAGAAAAGATAGATTAAAAAAAAAAAATAGATTAAAAGAAAGACTAACAAAAAGATAAAAGGTTCTCAGTATGATGTCACCCACCTCAATTCTTCTCGAAGCCTCTCCAACATGTAGGCTTCTTTCTTTTGTCTTCGCTGTAATTCAAGTTCAACCAATCGGCCGTGATCAATCTGTCTCTTCTGGTGCTGCATTATTCGCTCGAGATTAGATTTTCGTTTCCTTAATTCGGAAGTCATTCGATAATCTCTCTAAAATGAGCAAATAAATTCCAATATAAGTTGGGGGAAAAAACAAACAATAAAAGCAAAAACAAAACTGCAATTGCATCAAATCCAGAATGCCTAAAACCTGAAACACTGGTTTGTGGTACAGACCCCACTGGTTTGTGGTACAGACCCCACTGGTTTGTGGTACAGACCCCACAGGTTTGTGGTACAGACCCCACTGGTTTGTGGTACAGACCCCACTGGTTTGTGGTACAGACCCCACTGGTTTGTGGTACAGACCCCACTGGTTTGTGGTACAGACCCCACAGGTTTGTGGTACAGACCCCACTGGTTTGTGGTACAGACCCCACTGGTTTGTGGTACAGACCCCACAGGTTTGTGGTACAGACCCCACAGGTTTGTGGTACAGACTCCACTGGTTTGTGGTACAGACCCCACAGGTTTGTGGTACAGACCCCACAGGTTTGTGGTACAGACCCCACAGGTTTGTGGTACAGACCCCACAGGTTTGTGGTACAGACCCCACAGGTCTGTTTACATCGGTTTTACTATTTATTCCTGCCACCTGTTGCTGATTCTCTATATCCAGCGGCATTCAGGCAATTTCGACCTGTCAGCTCGAAGTAGCTGAAATATTAAAATTGGTGCTTCTCGACAATAAGAATCGTAGATAACTACCGTAAATATGGTTCTAATTTTAAGTGACGCAGATTTGGTATTGCGTTTAAAAGTAGCAATGTTCGTTTTTAGACTCTTCTTTTTTTTCTTATGCGTTAATCCTGAGCTACTATTTAGACTATTAAAAAAATAAAAATCTGAGGTAACTAATGTAAATACAATTCTAATTGTATGGTATGCAGATCTGTTATTGTGTTAAAAAGTAAACAATGTTTGTTTTTTTTTTTAGACTAAAAAAAATCAGTAGGCAATGGCAAAAAAGCCGAAATCGAGATGACCCCCATCTTATGTATGTGTGGCAGAGAGGGCAGCACAAAGAGTGGGGGAGGCGGAGAGGGCAGCACAAAGAGCGGGGGAGGAAAAGAGCGGGGGAGGAAAAGAGCGGGGGAGGAAAAGAGCGGGGGGAGGAAAAGAGAGAGAAGAGAAAAGAAAAGAAAAGATGATTAAAAAAAACAAAAAACAACACAAGCAGCTGCAGCAGCATGGAGAGACTTACATCGGATATGTGCGAAGAACCTTCCCTGGATCTGTGACGTCTTCTTGGTGAACGGGATGAAGTTTTGGATGGAGTTTTGGTTTTACTTGAAGACGATCTTGGAGACTGTCTGGAATGGCTGTCACCTTTCCCTGTATTAAAAAAAAAAAAAAATTCTTTTTAAAGGAAATTCAACAAATGAAAGCAAAAATATTACACCGGCAATGTGATT
>OY744547.1:27143307-27603438 GCA_963556195.1 Sepiola atlantica | reverse complement strand
GGTTTCCAAATACCATGTTAGCCTCCAATTAACCATTCTTTCAAAGGTCTTAGACAGGCAACTAGTGAGGGTAATGGGTCGATAATTTATTGGATCTGTATGGTCTTTTTTTTTTGGTTTTTGGTACTGGGATCACTATAGCTTGCTTCCAGTTTTTTTAATGCTGTTATTCATCCATATTTAATTATGTATTTGTAGTAGGTAGTTTAGGGATGGTTTTAATAGCTTTTAAGAAATTGGTAATGGATTTCATCAGAGACAATGGCTGTATAATGAGATTTATGTATTGCTTCTTCTAATTCTGTATTGTTGAATGGTTGGCTGCATTTTTCTTCATTTTTTGACTTGAAGTTAATTTTTTTTCTTCATTCTGTTTTATGATTTGAAATTTTTTGTTTTGTTTTTTTTTGATGAGGAATTTATTGAAAATTGTTCGTCTAGTTTATTTGCAATTTTTTCTTTGGTGATTTTTATGTTATTGCAAATAAGATGTTTGATCGGGTCCCTGTTGTTCTTCCTGATATTTTTCTGACCATCTCCCATACTTTTTTGGTTTTGGTGTTTACATTTATTTTTCATACATAGTTTTTCCATGCGTTCCATTTCAATTCTTTGATAGTTTTTCGTGCTTTTGCTCTGCTGTTTTTGTATACGTCAAATTTTTCTTAGGTTAGCACATCGTGTTCTTACGACTTTTCAGCATTCTTTGCTGAACCAGGGTTTGTTGAATTTTGAGGAAGTGGAGCTTTTTGGTATGTTTTCCTTTGCAATGGAAAGGAGAGTATCGCTGAAACATGTAATATGTTCTTCAGTGTTAGAGTTAGCTTCTGGTATTAGTCTATATTGGCATGAGATTTGGAATTTTTCCCAGTTTGCTTTTTTAAGTTCCAACCGGGTATTTTGTCATCTAGTTTTGGATTCTTGTTTTCCAGTATAATAGAGAAGTGATCGTTTCCGAATGTGTTGTCATGGGTTGGTTCTCCAGCTTACAGTTGGGTCGCATAGTGTTAAGTCTATTGCTGAAAGAGTACCTGTTGCTAGATGTAGGTATGTGTTCTCTTTATTATTGAGCAAACATAACTGGTTTTGTTTTAGTATTGTTTCAATAATTCTGCCTCTTCTGTTAGCAATCAGAGATCAAAGAATGTATACTTGTAAGAGAGAGGAGGTGAAAGGTAAAGATTTAAAATGTTGAGGTGAAAATTAGAAACCCCGGACAAAGTTATCTTGGCTCGAAAACTTGTATGGAAAATAAGTGAACTTATAACTATGCTAATTACCTATAAAAAAGGGTGGGGTGGGTGGAAGAAAGGGTGAAAAGTAAAAAGAGAATTAGGGAGGTAAAAAAGAGACTTGGGGGGGGGGGTAAAAGAGACTTGGGGGGGGGTAAAAGAGACTTGGGGGGGTAAAAGAGACTTGGGGGGGGGGGGTAAAAGAGACTTGGGGGGGGGGGGTAAAAGAGACTTGGGGGGGTAAAAAAGAGACTTGGGGGCGTAAAAAAGAGACTTGGGGGCGTAAAAAAGAGACTTGGGGGCGTAAAAAAGAGACTTGGGGGCGTAAAAAAGAGACTTGGGGGCGTAAAAAAGAGACTTGGGGGCGTAAAAAAGAGACTTGGGGGGGGGGGGGTAAAAGAGACTTGGGGGGGTAAAAAAGAGACTTGGGGGTAAAAAAGAGACTTGGGGGGTAAAAAAGAGACTTGGGGGGGTAAAAAAGAGACTTGGGGGGGTAAAAAAGAGACTTGGGGGGGTAAAAAAGAGACTCTAGGGGGGTAAAAAAGAGACTCTAGGGGGGTAAAAAAGAGACTCTAGGGGGGTAAAAAAGAGACTCTAGGGGGGTAAAAAAGAGACTCTAGGGGGGTAAAAAAGAGACTCTAGGGGGGTAAAAAAGAGACTCTAGGGGGGTAAAAAAGAGACTCTAGGGGGGTAAAAAAGAGACTCTAGGGGGGTAAAAAAGAGACTCAGGGGGGTAAAAAAGAGACTCAGGGGGGTAAAAAAGAGACTCAGGGGGGTAAAAAAGAGACTCAGGGGGGTAAAAAAGAGACTCAGGGGGGTAAAAAAGAGACTCAGGGGGTAAAAAAAGAGACTTAGGGGGGTAAAAAAAGAGACTTAGGGGGGTAAAAAAGAGACTCTAGGGGGGGTAAAAAAGAGACTCTAGGGGGGTAAAAAAGAGACTCTAGGGGGGTAAAAAAGAGACTCTAGGGGGGTAAAAAAGAGACTCTAGGGGGGTAAAAAAGAGACTCAGGGGGGGTAAAAAAGAGACTCAGGGGGGTAAAAAAGAGACTCAGGGGGGTAAAAAAGAGACTCAGGGGGTAAAAAAGAGACTCAGGGGGTAAAAAAGAGACTCAGGGGGGTAAAAAAGAGACTTAGGGGGGTAAAAAAGAGACTTAGGGGGTAAAAAAGAGACTTAGGGGGGGTAAAAAAGAGACTTAGGGGGTAAAAAAGAGACTTAGGGGGGTAAAAAAGAGACTTAGGGGGGTAAAAAAGAGACTTGGGGGGGTAAAAAAGAGACTTGGGGGGGTAAAAAAGAGACTTGGGGGGGTAAAAAAGAGACTTGGGGGGGTAAAAAAGAGACTTGGGGGGTAAAAAAGAGACTTGGGGGGGTAAAAAAGAGACTTGGGGGGTAAAAAGAGACTTGGGGGGGTAAAAAGAGACTTGGGGGGGTAAAAAGAGACTTGGGGGGGTAAAAAGAGACTTGGGGGGGGGAGAATTAGGGAGGGGAGAGAGAATTAGGGGGGGGGAGAGAATGGGGGGGAGAGAGAATTGGGGGGGGGGAAGAGAATTGGGGGGGGGGAGAAATAGGGGGAAGAGAATTGGGGGGGGGAAGAGAATTGGGGGGGGAAGAGAATTGGGGGGGGGGAGAGAATTGGGGGGGGGAGAGAATTGGGGGGATTGGGGGGGAATTAGGGGGGAAAAAGAGAATTGGGGGGGAAAAAAGAGAATTGGGGGGGGGAAAGAGAATTAGGGGGGGAAAGAGAATTAGGGGGGGAAAGAGAATTAGGGGGGGGGAAGAGAATTAGGGGGGGGGAAGAGAATTAGGGGGGGAAAAGAGAATTAGGGGGGAAAAGAGAATTGGGGGGGGGGGAAAGAGAATTGGGGGGGGAAAGAAAATTAGGGGGGGGGAAAAGAAAATTAGGGGGGGGAAAAAGAAAATTAGGGGGGAAAAAGAAAATTAGGGGGGAAAAAGAAAATTAGGGGGGAAAAAGAAAATTAGGGGGGAAAAAGAAAATTAGGGGGGAAAAAGAAAATTAGGGGGGAAAAAGAAAATTAGGGGGGAAAAAGAAAATTAGGGGGAAAAAGAAAATTAGGGGGGAAAAAGAAAATTAGGGGGGAAAAAGAAAAATTAGGGGGGAAAAAGAAAATTAGGGGGGGAAAAGAAAATTAGGGGGGGAAAAGAAATTAGGGGGGAAAAGAAAATTAGGGGGGGAAAAGAAAATTAGGGGGGGGGAAAAAGAAAATTAGGGGGGAAAAAGAAAATTAGGGGGAAAAAGAGAATAAAGGGGGAAACGGAGAATAAAGGGGGAAACGGAGAATAAAGGGGGAAACAGAGAATAAAGGGGGAAACAGAGAATAAAGGGGGAAACAGAGAATAAAGGGGGAAACAGAGAATAAAGGATAAAAAGGCAAAAAAAGAGTAAAAGAAAAAGGATGGGAAGGGGGGTGGTAAAAAAAAAGAAAAGGAGAAAAAAGAAAGAATACCTGGTTGGTTCCTAATGCGTCCCCCAAGTCTTTCGTGGGCAGAGACACTCCTTCGGTCAATCTCCCTTCCCCGGTCTGCTGTTAAGTTCCTGTGATCCGTATCGTGTCCATGGTATCCTCCAGAACCAATATCTCTCCTAAATGGGAGGGTGGAAAACAAACAATTACTAGATGTTCACAAATAATTTGATAATTCTTTGATATCTTTTATTTCAGGGTTATTTGAATTATTTAATAGTGGCAAAGTGCAATGGATAGCCGTGTCTATGTACTATTGGTGGGTTTGATATTTGGAGACCATGGACAATTGGAAATCACCAGAATATTGGCAGAGGGATTTGCATCTGATGATTCGTACCAGATTTTAAAATTTGCAAATCTTAGTGCTCCTTGAAAGCCGTGAGATAAAAGCTGAAGAATTGCAATAGAGATGTGAAAAAGGAAGGATCATAGCAAGCGTTCTTTGTTCGTACAACAAAATTCGTTGAGAAGGTGCAGCAAGATCCATCTATGGTAAGGCGTACCTTGCTGCTAAAGATGGTTGTCGGAGTGGCGACCATGAAGAAAGTATTGAATGAAGATCTTTGCTATTCCTCATACAAGTCGCAAAGGCCAACTACTTACTGCCTTACAAGGGCCAAGAAACTCCTAAAACACTCAAACACCGTCGAGCTGGGGTTACTCTGCTTATTCTCAACCAGTTGCACAACGTGAAGAACAACACACAAAGTCATACGCGTCATGAAAACCAAGTTTTCTCAAACTGATGGTCTTTGGATGTGTTTCCAGTCAAGGCCACGTCATTTCACCCTACATCTTAGAAAAGGGACCGACTCAATTCAGATGGCTATATTAAGCTGCTGTCCAGTTGTCATGCACTGGGTGGAGAGTGACTGCTGGAAGCCCATATTTATGGCAGCAGGACTTAGCTTCTTGTCACACCTCCAAGAAAATCCAGAAGTAGTTGTCTGAGAACTTCCACAACTTCACCATCTGGTTTCCAAACTCGCTTGACTGCAACCTCATGGATTATTATGCAGGGGGCACAATTGAGAAAGACACCAACCATACTACCTGCAACACCAAAGAGCTAATTGCCACGATCAGACTTGTGTTTTGGACACCGTAAATGCACCGTGCTCCAGATTCAGGTACGTGGTGAAGGCTTCGTTAGATGAACTATATTTGGCAAAAGATCCTCTCAGAAATGCACTTTGAATTTTGATAATACATCAATTATTGGCCAAGATATGACTTTTAAAAAAAAATTTAATTAATCAAATATGTTCCGAAAACCCTGTATATGTCGAAATAAGAAATCCATTGTCAAATCCAATTTCAAAAACTAAATATATTAAGATTTTGTTACCAATAGCAGAATACATTTTTGAAGAGAAATAGACAGGTTGATATATAGAGTGCTAGACAGAGAGGTTGATATATAGAGTGCTAGACAGAGAGGTTGATATATAGAGTGCTAGACAGAGAGGTTGATATATAGAGTGCTAGACAGAGAGGTTGATATATAGAGTGCTAGACAGAGAGGTTGATATATAGAGTGCTAGACAGAGAGGTTGATATATAGAGTGCTAGACAGAGAGGTTGATATATAGAGTGCTAGACAGAGAGGTTGATATATAGAGTGCTAGACAGAGAGGTTGATATATAGAGTGCTAGACAGAGAGGTTGATATATAGAGTGCTAGACAGAGAGGTTGATATATAGAGTGCTAGACAGAGAGGTTGATATATAGAGTGCTAGACAGAGAGGTTGATATATAGAGTGCTAGACAGAGAGGTTGATATATAGAGTGCTAGACAGAGAGGTTGATATATAGAGTGCTAGACAGAGAGGTTGATATATAGAGTGCTAGACAGAGAGGTTGATATATAGAGTGCTAGACAGAGAGGTTGATATATAGAGTGCTAGACAGAGAGGTTGATATATAGAGTGCTAGACAGAGAGGTTGATATATAGAGTGCTAGACAGAGAGGTTGATATATAGAGTGCTAGACAGAGGTTGATATATAGAGTGCTAGACAGAGAGGTTGATATATAGAGTGCTAGACAGAGAGGTTGATATATAGAGTGCTAGACAGAGAGGTTGATATATAGAGTGCTAGACAGAGAGGTTGATATATAGAGTGCTAGACAGAGAGGTTGATATATAGAGTGCTAGACAGAGAGGTTGATATATAGAGTGCTAGACAGAGAGGTTGATATATAGAGTGCTAGACAGAGAGGTTGATATATAGAGTGCTAGACAGAGAGGTTGATATATAGAGTGCTAGACAGAGAGGTTGATATATAGAGTGCTAGACAGAGAGGTTGATATATAGAGTGCTAGACAGAGAGGTTGATATATAGAGTGCTAGACAGAGAGGTTGATATATAGAGTGCTAGACAGAGAGGTTGATATATAGAGTGCTAGACAGAGAGGTTGATATATAGAGTGCTAGACAGAGAGGTTGATATATAGAGTGCTAGACAGAGAGGTTGATATATAGAGTGCTAGACAGAGAGGTTGATATATAGAGTGCTAGACAGAGAGGTTGATATATAGAGTGCTAGACAGAGAGGTTGATATATAGAGTGCTAGACAGAGAGGTTGATATATAGAGTGCTAGACAGAGAGGTTGATATATAGAGTGCTAGACAGAGAGGTTGATATATAGAGTGCTAGACAGAGAGGTTGATATATAGAGTGCTAGACAGAGAGGTTGATATATAGAGTGCTAGACAGAGAGGTTGATATATAGAGTGCTAGACAGAGAGGTTGATATATAGTGCTAGACAGAGAGGTTGATATATAGAGTGCTAGACAGAGAGGGGGATATATAGAGTGCTAGACAGAGAGGGGGATATATAGAGTGCTAGACAGAGAGGGGGATATATAGAGTGCTAGACAGAGAGGGGGATATATAGAGTGCTAGACAGAGAGGGGGATATATAGAGAGATAGACAGAGAGGGGGATAGAAAGAGATTTTATAAGAATTGCCATCTTAATCCAAAACAGGTTGAATAGAGTTAAAAATTTACAGGTTTTATAAAACACTCGAGTAACAAGAAAAGATATTTAATAAAAATTTATATAATATTAGTGGCGTTTTGTCTGTCCGGAGATAGAATTTAAAACAAAGACCTATGCCAAGATCAAGCAACTTTTCTTTAGTAACATTTTACAAGGAATGCAATTGTAGTATTAATTTAATATTAGTTTCTTTTAAACAATATGGTGTATGAGTGTGTTGTGGGAAGGGGGAGTCTTTATTTGTGCCAGAAAACCATAAACAGCAAAGGCAATATTTTACTTTATTCATAATAAAAGACTTGTTAATAAGATAAAGCAATTTTTCGAAAGTAAGATTTTACGACAAATCCAAGCCTTTCCATTTTGGGAATTGCGATAAAATTTACAAGAATGATGAAATATTTGAGCATTAAGAATGACAAAGTAAAATTACTTATAACTAGCATGGCTACCTGACGTTACCCGGGATGAACATGGTCAACAAAATCGAAGAGTTACAAAGTGTGTGTAAATCTTCTCAAGTACCATTTCACACCAAAAGTAGATAGGAAAAAAATTAAAGTAAAAAATGCTCCAAAATGTCGATCATCCTCACCCCTCTTAATTTTGTTAAGGAACGACTATTAAAAAAAAAAAAAAAAAAAATGTGTCTATATTCTGTTTGAGGCACTGCTAAAAGAGAATATATCAGCTTTGTGGGTGTGTCTTATGTAGTTTCTGACACAAAAACAACGGCCCGTTATATAAATAGATAAAAGTTGATATACATGTTTTGCTTCCGTACCCTAATATGTAAGAATAACTTTTATTTCCATACAGTGTGGATGGTTAAATTAAAATATTTTATTTTGAGAGAAATTATTTTAGATTAAGTTTCAATTGAAGAAACTTGAACAATGAATTCTTTTAAGTTCTATGAAAGAATTGCTAAAAAGAAACGTCAGTGCTGCTTTACAAATTCGGTAACTTTTTTGGTTTGGTTTGGTAGTTTTGTTTTACGGCATATCAACCCTTTTTGGGTTATTTAATGCCGAATCTGGTCATTATAGTGAAAGTTTTTATGCTTCAAGTTGTTTATATCTTCAAATGTTTAATCAGGGTTTTTGGTTTGGTAGTTTTGTTTTACGGCATATCAACCCTTTTTGGGTTATTTAATGCCGAATCTGGTCTTGTTTTCTTTTTGTTTCTTTCCCCTTTTAATATCTGTTTCTATTTAACCCATAGTTGGGACCCTAACAGGTACTACCACTCCGGGTCAGGGTGGACCTGGGAGCAATGGTAATTGAGAGGAGGCTCCACATTCCCCAAAGTCCGTAAGCCGGATCTCACCATCGGATGTAGTTTAAGGCCATATCCAGGACCGGGATTAGGGTAGGAAAAATAAAAATAAAAAAGGGGAGGGAGAAAGGGAGAGGGGCTGTTGTTTTTGTTTTTGGTTTTGTAGAACATAATTAAGTTTTACAAACAAAAAAAAAAAAAAAAAAACGTCAATGTAGGTGGTAACTTTTTTATCGAATGGCAGAGATTTTAAGACTCAATCGTATTCAATGAATTGTTTTACACAAGAAATAATAGTCATTTTGGGATAAATTCTTGTTAGAAATAGCACATGTGGAAAAAGTTGTCTAAGCATGATGAAAACGATGAGACACTGAAATAAGTCTCAATACCCGGACTCGAGCCTCAATACCCGGACTCGAGCCTCAATACCCGGACTCGAGCCTCAATACCCGGACTCGAGCCTCAATACCCGGACTCGAGCCTCAATACCCGGACTCGAGCCTCAATACCCGGACTCGAGCCTCAATACCCGGACTCGAGCCTCAATACCCGGACTCGAGCCTCAATACCCGGACTCGAGCCTCAATACCCGGACTCGAGCCTCAATACCCGGACTCGAGCCTCAATACCCGGACTCGAGCCTCAATACCCGGACTTAAGTCTCACAAAGATTGGTAAGAGTTATTTCTTTTTTATTGCTAACTTGGTGCAAGTTTAGAGTTGGACCGACATGACAAAAAAAAATAAAGAAATATCCTTATGCTGTACGTACTGTGACAGAAAGCATATATCGTATACCAAAAATTACGTAAATTGATCAAGTAGTTTTTTTTTTCTCCTTTTTTTCTTTAAATTTTATGGGTAAACGAGGATTGTCGATATATCGACACCATATTGGATATTGTGTTTGCCGGCTAAGGTGGGAGTTATCTATTGAAATACCCATCACGACGACGGTCCTTAGTGTGGCATATCATTAACAGACAAAGGCTGTTGAGGAAGTCACGCGTGGCGGGCTCATCGCTCCCCAGCGATCGTCTGGAACACAAATCTGTCGAGAAGGCCAGCTAAAAATCATCATCTGGGAGTGGTTCAGAGCTCATAGAAAGTGGAACTTGATGATTTTACAGGTGAAAGGCAGACATTTTTTTTTTTTCATTTTAATTCCGAGGGTCTTACTGTTATTTTGAATTATTTTTCATAATTGTTCAGCTCCAATTTACTTCTTTTTTTTTTTTTAAGTAAAAAAAATAATTTAATCAAAACCAAAACAAAATTTCTACAATTTTGGCACAGAAATGGCCTGATTTCTAGAATACCAAATAGACCAAGGATTAATTATCAGCCATTCAAAATGTTGCGAAAGTTTTAGAAATTTTGAACATTAATTTTGAAGTTTGCAAAAACTACATCTTATATCACTCATCTGTACCCCAAATGCCCTCCAGTGTCTCAAATTTATGGATTTAAACCGCAAAACTAGCTTTATAAAGTTATTATTAATGTACCTTATTTCTATCTTATTTTAATCATTAGTTCAGGTTTTAGTTTTTTTTTTATGGAAACATTTTTCAAATGAGTGGTAAAGTCATAAAAAAAAAAAAAAAGAATAAAGCACTTTCTCATTTTTTTTTTGCATATATATTTTATTTTTTTTCAAATATAACCCTAACTTTTAAGTTAGGGGTATATTTGAAACAATGCAAAAAAAAAAAAAAAAAAAAAAAAAAATGATAAAGGATTAATTATCAGAGGTGGATATATAAAGTGCTAGACAGAGAGGGGGATATATGCATCATTTACCCATATTTGATATCAAATTTGAATTTTCTTCCAACACCTGGAATACTATGTGAAAGGATGACTATGTGCAAAAGAAAAAAAAAAATTTTAATAAAAAAATTAAAATTTACCGTTCAAACCTATCATCAGATGAAACATGATCAGCCAGCCTTGAACTACTTTCAGGCGGGGCATATCGCTCATGGCTGCTTCTTTGGGGAGCGTGATTAATTCGCCCAATGTTTGAATCCGAGAAACGACTAACTGGTTTCATTGCCTTGTTATCTCGGTTGTAATAGGAATCGCTTCTTCGATCGTACGTTTCCTTATGATTGCTGAACCTGATTAATAATAAACAAAAATTCAATATTAACATAGAAAGAAGTTAAACGAAATCTTAAAAGGCAGAGAAAAAGCTTCCCCAGCCTCGAACAACATCTCGGGAAGAAACCAAACTATGGCTGATAACCAGAAGGCCAGAGAATGAGCTCCCTCTTGTTGGCATTACTTATAAAATATAACTAGATTACTTTTAAGTAATACACCAAAAATATGCACACATATTAAACTTCATAATACGTGAATATAATGAAAGACAGATTAACCAAACATTTGTAGAGATCTGGTCTCCAAAAATATGTGGAGAGAACTGATCTGGATCGAGCAAAAAATGACCGTATCGAGATGAATTTCTCAACTTGGTTGGTTGTTTTGTTTTACGGCATATCAATCCTTTTTGGGTTATTTAATGCCAAATTAGGTGATTTTGGTAAAAGTTCTTTATCTTCAAATTTCTATTTTATTTAGTTTGGTTGTTTTGTAGAGGAAAATTGTTGTTTTTGGCTTTACAGAACATGATTGAGTTTTACAAAGGAAAAAAAAACAATAACATCAATGTTTGGTGCATTTTTGATCAGGAAGCCAATACATTCAGTCAGCCTGATCTGGTAGCACAAAATCCCAACTTGGATGGCCATGGCACACCCATCTAAACCGGGGGGGGGGGGGGGGATTCTTCCACCAATTTCACAAATTTCTTTTTGTGTAAAAAGAATGTTTCAAGTTTTTTTGTGTCTAATAAAAGTTTAAAATATTAATGTTTGGTCCAAGAAATAAAAACATGGCCGTTAGCAAGATAAAGACCCCCCCCCCCCCCCGTGCATATGTCGAGTAGGAGAAGTAATTCTTTAAACAAAAGTCTTCTACCTCCCCTATCCTCCTCATTGTGAATCGTTTGAAGTACAATAAAATTAACATATGAAATAAGACAAGATGGAGAGAGAAGAAAAAAAAAACAAAAAACAAAAAAAAAAAACACATCCTTAATCGTCACATTAGTGGTCCGAACAAAAAGGGGAAAGAGGAAGTGAACTTCTGAATCATGCCTTTTATATTTGTGACCACGTGGCTAAATCAACCAATGGTTGATCGCTCCGTCATCACGTTATCTTGGGAAGTTGACACAATAGAAAAAAACAGCCCTAATAGCATCATTACAAAGACTGTGCATCTTTTGTTGACTTACCATGTTGTTTCATCCGAAATGGTACGATTGAATCGGGAAGCCGAAGTACCAGAAGCAGACCCACCACCACCGCGACTGCTGCTACTCCCCAAATTGGGTCGTTTCGGTGCCTCCCAGAAGCTGTAACTGTGAGCTTCTTTTCTTTCATACAGCCTTTTTACTGGCTGCCTTTCTCTTTCGAATCTGCTTAGGAATAAAGAAACAAAAACAAAATTAAAAATAAAAACACTACCAAAAATCTTCATTACAAACTATGATATTATGAATGCTGGGTCCTCACGTCTGACTTCAGCACAATGATAGATTCATGATTAGATGGATCTGCAATGTGAAATCTGACCATTACGTCAGAGGATTTGCTGAAAGCGCAATATTTGCCTAGCATAAAAGTTATCCAAAGGATGAATCGGTTATGTTGGTATCGTCATGTGGAGCGTTCATCATCCTGGATAAACCGTTGCAGAAGCACGGATGCCTTAAATCGCAGGAAGGTTGGTCAGTCACGGTCAACTTGGAGACAAGTGATTAGACAAAACTGCGCAGAATGGAATTTGGAGACAGTTGACCCGCTGAACAGTGTAAACTGGAGAGTGAGCTTGCATGATATCTGAAAACGCCTGACCCCTGAACAAGGGAAAAGGGGCATTAAATTAATAGATGTGAACAGGAGTGTGGAGTTGGAGCAAATCCATTGCTTTAGCAGTCGGACCTTTTTAAAAAATTTAGGAGTTGGAATTGAAGTTTAGCATTATGCATTTTTAGCAATGGTGCATGAATTTTTTTGAAGAACTGGCAGACTTGTGATGATAAAAATATTTAGCTAAGAGCAGATGTCACCCAGAATCGAAGTTAGAGATGCGAGTACCCAATTGACAAAAAAGCTGAAATTGTGATACATTTCGTAACCCAAAACAAGAGCCACAGTCCTGTGTGTATGTGTGAAAAGAGAGGTCAGCACAAAAAAATAACATTTTTTTTCTTAAACAACTCCAATCGGTTTTAACTAAAGTCAAAAATAAGAGAAAGACACTGAGTGCATATATGGGGGGGGGGGGGGAACAGGAAGTCATTCTTTTAAGGAAACAAAAATCATCTAACTCCCATACCCTTTCATAAATATCTTCAAACCTTCACATCCCTGTCAGGTTGTCATTTTGAAAAAAGAAATCACCTCTTAAAAGTAATGGACATGTTGAGAAAGCAAGCCACGAGATTCTACAAAATTTATGCCCACTCCAGATAATCAACCTTTTCAGTCGGTCAGTCAGTTTTTATGTCCAGAGATTAAAAGCCGATGATTCTCAAATGGACCCATATGTGGTTCATCCAGGACTGGCATTTGACCTCTATATATTTCAAGTAGAGAAAGGAATCCGAAAGATAGGCCTTCGAGTTCAGCCTGATGGGCTGTCGTTTTGCTTGGTTAGAAGGGATTCTGTTGTCCTGGTCGAGAAATCAAGTACCATTTCAACTTCACAAAGTATAATATTGTTACTCGTTTTAAACTCTAGAAATGTACAATGTTGTTGACAAGAAAATTGTGTCAGAGCCATATAATGAAATTGTCAAACAACTTAGTGTTTCTGTGGCAATTCACGGTCAAACAATGTTTTTGAATTAACTTTTTATAAAACATGTTATAATTTTAAAATCTTTTTATTTAATTAATTCGATGACCAAACACCATACGTAATTCAATAAAACTTTAAATATCTGATTTAAGTGAAAAAAAAAAGAAAAGAAAGAGGAACTAGCGTGCAACAGATGTTTAAAAGAATATAATTTCATATTTTCATGCTTATTTCGTCATAAAATGTCTTGAGTATTTATTTTCAACATTCCGTAAACCGTCCCATTGGTTTTATCGCAAAACTTATTTTATGACATTCCTTCATTGAATTTACGAACGTGGTCTGCGTGCATTCCCTGCACATGCCGTGATCGTCCATTTGTTGTGCCGATTCAAAGTCGTTGTTCGATTCAGACACCAGTCGCAGTGTCAATTTGGTCTCCATCAGTGCTAAAACAGAAGAATTCTCCCTCCAAAAAAAATTGCAACTCCCATTTAAAACAAGCAACAAAAGTTTTATTCTTTGGAGGCTACAATAATGCCCTTTTTTCTTCCCTTGAATAACAGACTTGCAAATGAAAAAAAAAAAAAAAAAAAAAAAAAAAAAAAAAAAAATCGGTGCTTATGCTGATTAGCGGCCATATGAAAAAAATATTTTTATATAAAAACAATATATACTTATTAAGCATTATATTCTTACTCACTGTATGAAAAAAATTATCCACTAGAACTTTAATTACAAGTATTTTTCCATTCTGCGTATAATAACAACGATTCGTTCAGTAAGCCTCCATCTTGCTTTTTAAGAAGATTTCAAGGGCAGATAACTGAAATCTTAAAAAACAAGATTACCTTAGTTTTCCAGAAAATTCCAAAAAACCTTATGAGAAGGCATTGTATTGAGGCATAGCCTTTACAAAAGTAGTGACATTCCATGATAAATGCCAGTATACTGAAATCATATGCCCTTAATAGGGTTAAGATGAAAATTCATATACACTAAATGTACAAAAACAAGGAAATTCCAAAATTTTTACACTTTTATTGTCATTAAGGGTATGACTACATATCAACCAAACCATTTCATTATCACATCACTACAGTATAATTCTCTATGCATGAGTGGATGAAGTGTGTGAGGTGCGCTGAAGAAAAATTCCTACCAGTAAAATACATAGCCCTGTTGTGCTCACATACCCTTAATGACAATAAAAGTGTAAAATTTTGTGAATATCCTTGCTTTTGTACATTTAGTGTATATTAATTTTCATCTTAACCCTATTAAGGGCATATGATTTCAGTATACTGGCATTTTTCATGGAATATACATAGAGATGGATCTCACTGAAATTTTATTTAAAGAAAAAAAAACATTTACGAAGTTGTAAATTTGTTCTTGTCAGCCTTACCCATTTAGCATCTCTTGTTCCTGTCGCTCTTTCCACAACTGGTTTTGTTTGGCACTTTCCAGTTTCATACGTTTTCGTTCTAATTTTTCTTTTTCAAGCCTGAGGAAGAAAGGTAAACATTGCAAGAATTATATTCCGACATAAGCGATGAATCAAAAAGAAAAAAAAAATGCATATATTGATATGGTTATCAATAGACCGACGGTTTCGCTGCTCTATCATTATTTTCATAGTAGATACTCGACCGAACTCCAACCTCTGGTATACCCTCTGTAAAACATTCGCAACAAAAACACGTCTACCTACAAACACTGTAAATAATTTTCTTTTCTTCCTCTGTACCTAAAACTAAACAAAACTTCCATGACTTCAAAGTTTCTTTCCAACACCACCACGGGGCTGCTTCCCAACTAACTACAACATGGTCATTTTCAAGTCTAATCTTAAATTCTTGTTGAGCTCTTAAATAATCAAATTCTGCCAACTAGTCAAACACAATGTATAATATATATATATATATGAGAAAGGAAGGATGAGAGTAATCTGATGTGATGGGAAATGAAAAAGGAGAAACCAAAAGATGTTTTTTTTTTTTTATGTATTCATCAACGTTTCGTCTTTATTTGTAAGACTTCCTCGGGATGATAATTTTAAGAAAAATGTCATGCAAGTACATAGAAATATTGGGTTGACATGATGGGTTGATGAGAAGAAGTAGTAGCCACTACTGGGAGCGCAGGACCAAGGTCCGAGCTGAGAGAAGTCGGTGGCAGAGAGTGAAATGAATGTGGATGGCTGTGAGTGAAAAAGGGGAGGGAGTGTTAGTGAATTTGTCTTAGGGTGGGAGAGAGGTAACGGGGTGCTGAGGTTTTTGTCGTGGTGAGATATAGCATGGATTTTGAGGGGCTGGGGAAAGAGGTGGGAAGGGGGGAAGCTCTGTGTCTTTTATGTGTAGGTAGTATCATAGTTTTAGAAAAAGATTTGAAGAAATGAAGATGATTTGAAAGTAGGCGGGGTGGGTGGGTAAGAGTGTGAAAGTAGTAATCGAAAGGGTGAGATGGGTGAGAGGGGAGATTTTGTTGTGGTTAGGTGTGAAAGTTTTGGAGGGTAGGAGTATTGACCAGCTGGCTATGTCAGGAATGTGTGAATATAAGTAAGTTAGAAAGAAAGTGTTGAAATGTGCTGTGAATATGACAATGAGGGGAAGGAAAAAGAAAAAGAAAGAGAAGGAGAAAAGTGATATTAATTTTGGCAAGAAATAGGTGAAATGTAGTTTTGTGCAGGCAGTGCTGATGGTTTGAAATTAAATTGAGGGCAAAAGGGATTTAAATATCTAAATATTTGTGAGGGTGTCTAGATTGTGTTCAATAGTAAGGCTGTTATTTGTGGTTAAGTGGTTTAAATTTGTGGTGAATGAAAATGTATGTGGGGAGGGGTTTGTGTGTGAGTGTGTATGCGTGGGCTTGTATATAAGTGCAATTGAGAGCAAAGAGAAGAAAGATTAGCCATGATCTAGGTTTAGTTTTTGTTCGGTCAGGATAATTTTGCTTATTAAGGGGGATAGATTGTAGAAGCCATTTCGTTGTCTGATGGTGTTGGAGGCTGTGATTAGTGCAGTTTCCAGTAGTTTTCGCCGAGCTTTGTTATGAATGTATTTGGTGATTTTGGCCTGTTCAAATTTGAAAGCATGATCGTGCTCTAATACATGGGAGAAAAGTGCACTGAGAGAGTTATTGTTTTTTATGTGCCTTTTGTGTTCACTCAATCTTATATATATATGTATGTGTGTGTGTGTTGTCTTTATTGCGTGAATTTTACTTGCTTTTGAACACAACTTGTAAATCAGTCTACGTAGAGACAATGCGGCTAGAACATGAAGATGAAGGAGAAGAAAACCACTGCATGAACGTTGGGGGGGGGGGGGGTCGACAGACCGGCATGGTCTTACAATAAGTGTTAATGAGATAGATGGATTGTGAGTTGAATGATGAAGAATGTAATGAGAGGATTTAAAATGAGAACTGGAATTAACAAGTTTGATTACTTATGAGAGCAAGTATTTGTTTACATTGGATTTGAAGATGACAATATTGTAGTCTACAGGTAGGCAGTCCTGTGCTGATGTGCTTCACAGATGGGAGACTCTTGGAAAGAAACTGTTCCTAGAAATTCCATTTGATGCTAGGCACATGGAGAAAGAAAGGCAAGTTCTTTTCAGTAGCAAGATGAGTTCTTGCTGTGAATGTCTTACAAGGAGGAACCAGAGAGTGGAGCTCAGTCGAGCACCTTCAATTGAAATAAAGATAAGGTAGAGAAAGAGTATTTATTTACGCCTCTCCAGGAGTTAGGCACAAGGCCAGTTTTATCTTACTCCCACAAGTAAGATGTGACCCAAGGTCGGGTGGGGAAAGTGGGGTTTGAAAAACCAGCGCCCGAGAGGTGAGCACTCTGGCTATTAAAAATTGCCTGGCCAGCCCCGTCGGCATTCCCCGGTAGGGGCGCCTCAGGCAGTAAGCAATAAACTTACTCCTCCCCAAAGAGGGGAGGCGAAGCCTGGGAGGGTGAACCTCCTAGAACTGCACAGGACAGACCCATAGACCGGCGTAAATCAAGCCCCGAAGGCCAAGACAATACCAGTCTATAGAGTGCAGTATCCATCGGAACAGATACTACACTTTGATCTTAGCCAAAAAGCCAAGGGTAGAGAAAGAGTAACAATGTTTTTATTTTCTGTGAAAAAGGGACTGTAGAGAACAAAAGAGCTATCTTAAGGTGTCTCTTTTGTCTGCATTTAGCGATGAAAAGGATATTTTAAACTTAAGCGTAACAGGCAGAATGATAGACAGAGCCTATTATAGAAATGCTTGGACGCATCCAGAATAAGATGCATCCATTCAATCGGGGCATTTTGCGATAAAAATGATATTTCAAACTGAAGCATGCAGGATGTGAGGGACAAAAAAAAAAAAAAAAAAAAAAAAAAAAAAAATAGATAAAAAGAAAGCGACAAAAAAAAAGAAAAGATAGATTAAAAAAAAAAAATTAATTAAAAGAAAGACTAAAAAAAGATAAAAGGTTCTCAGTATGATGTCACCCACCTCAATTCTTCTCGAAGCCTCTCCAACATGTAGGCTTCTTTCTTTTGTCTTCGCTGTAATTCAAGTTCAACCAATCGGCCGTGATCAATCTGTCTCTTCTGGTGCTGCATTATTCGCTCGAGATTAGATTTTCGTTTCCTTAATTCGGAAGTCATTCGATAATCTCTCTAAAATGAGCAAATAAATTCCAATATAAGTTGGGGGAAAAAACAAACAATAAAAGCAAAAACAAAACTGCAATGGCATCAAATCCAGAATGCCTAAAACCTGAAACACTGGTTTGTGGTACAGACCCCACAGGTTTGTGGTACAGACCCCACAGGTCTGTTTACATCGGTTTTACTATTTATTCCTGCCACCTGTTGCTGATTCTCTATATCCAGCGGCATTCAGGCAATTTCGACCTGTCAGCTCGAAGTAGCTGAAATATTAAAATTGGTGCTTCTCGACATAAGAATCGTAGATAACTACCGTAAATATGGTTCTGATTTTAAGTGACGCAGATTTGGTATTGCGTTTAAAAGTAGCAATGTTCGTTTTTAGACTTCTTTTTTTTCTTATGCGTTAATCCTGAGCTACTATTTAGACTATTAAAATAATAAAAATCTGAGGTAACTAATGTAAATACAATTCTAATTGTATGGTATGCAGATCTGTTATTGTGTTAAAAAGTAAACAATGTTTGTTTTTTTTTTAGACTAAAAAAAATCAGTAGGCAATGGCAAAAAAGCCAAAATCGAGATGACCCCCATCTTATGTATGTGTGGCGGAGAGGGCAGCACAAAGAGCGGGGGAGGCGGAGAGGGCAGCACAAAGAGCGGGGGAGGGGAGCGGGGGAGGAAAAGAGAGAGAATAGAAAAGAGAGAATAGAAAAGAGAGAATAGAAAAGAGAGAATAGAAAAGAGAGAAAAGAAAATGAGAAGAAAAGAAAATGAGAAGAAAAGAAAATGAGAAGAAAAGAAAATGAGAAGAAAAGAAAATGAGAAAAGATGATTAAAAAAACAAAAAACAACACAAGCAGCTGCAGCAGCATGGAGAGACTTACATCGGATATGTGCGAAGAACCTTCCCTGGATCTGTGACGTCTTCTTGGTGAACGGGATGAAGTTTTGGATGGAGTTTTGGTTTTACTTGAAGACGATCTTGGAGACTGTCTGGAATGGCTGTCACCTTTCCCTGTATTAAAAAAAAAAAAAAAAAAAAAAAATTTTTTTAAAAGGAAATTCAACAAATGAAAGCAAAAATATTACACCGGCAATGTGATTGACCACAGTCAAGTGCAACTCGATGTGTCCCACCTATAAGCAGAAGAGGGCACCACAATATTCAACAATTCCGACATTTTATCCTCTTGGAAATGCCTTGACTTTGGTTATGATGGACCTCTTCAGTTCAAGAATAGCCTGGGGATTGTTTTGATCCGAGATAAACCCAGAGATGAACATCAGATTGAATCCTATTTAGTATCTACTGATGCGAATCACCAACGTGTTCCCACATAATCATTGAACAGTGATAAAACAAAAACTGTTGAACATTTATGATCGAAACTTTGTGAACAAGTCAGGCAGAGATTGAAGTTCACGTGTACCAAATATAGTTGGATTGCAAAAAAGATTGACTTTTGTTAATGATTCCATGGGTGGCATCTTTTATGGGTCACCCTGTAATTGAACTGATACTCATCCATCAACCATTAAAGGATCAACCCGAAGTCTAAGTGATGAGAACATTCTCTGCTCTAATCCCCTCCCTCTCTCTAACAAAATCTAAATAATAGGGATGGGTGGGAGCAAAGAGTATACAAAAACAAAAACTTTATGAAATAATTGCTATTATCTCCTACCATCATCTCTCTCGGTGTTCAAAAAAATCAGAAAAATTAAAGATATCATATATTCCCAATGCGTCAGATATATATATATATATATATATATATATATATATATATATATCTATCAAGGGAGGCGCGAGAGCGCTCTATCCCTTAATAGACTTCAAAAACGGCCTATGCTAAAAATCTCATTTCTTTGATCAATCATAACTCAAAAACCAATAAACCAAATTAGTTAAAACTTTGCACAAAATTTTTATTTGATAGGTTCTATAAGTGTGTAGAATTTCAACATCATTAGTCAAGGCAACCCAGAGATCCAGAAAGGTCAGGCATGATTTTGTATTATCCGTGTGTACGTACGTACGTATGTATGTGCCACCTTGTATCTCATTAACTATTTGATGGATTCAGCTGATTTTTGGCAGAGATACAGGTTCTAGGGTCTAGTTGATGGCATTTTAATTTCATTTTACCATATACCTTAGTTTTCCAGAAAATTCCAAAAAACCTTAAAAATTACCATTGTATTGAGGCATAGCCTTTACAAAAGTAGTCACATTCCATGATAAATGCCAGTATACTGAAATCATATGCCCTTAATAGGGTTAAGATGAAAATTCATATACACTAAATGTACAAAAGCAAGGAAATTCCCATATTTTTACACTTTTATTGTCATTAAGGGTATGTGAGCACAACAGGGCTATGTATTTTACTGGTAAGAATTTTTCTTCAGCGCACCTCACACACTTCATCCACTCATGCATAGAGATTTATATTGTAGTAATGTGATAATGAAATGGTTTGGTTGATATGTAGTCATACCCTTAATGACAAAAGTGTAAAAATTTGGAATTTCCTTGCTTTTGTACATTTAGTGTATATGAATTTTCATCTTAACCCTATTAAGTGCATATGATTTCAGTATACTGGCATTTATCATGGAATATATATATATATAAAATATAGTAACACGAAATCACAATTATCGATGCAATAATTTATTTCAACCTTGTAGTATATATATATATATATATATTTACTCATATTCATCCTAAACAAGGCACATTGCCACTAAGACTACTCTGAATTAGGAACCATGCCTACAGTGACACTCTAAGTAGGGAGTTGAACAGCAAGATGTCTGTTCACATTATATCTAAATTTCTGCATGTTAGTACAGCCAGGGAAGCAGGAAACAGGGAGGGAATTCCTAAGTCTAGCAGTTCGAGGGAAGAAACTATTAGAGTAGAAGGCTTTCCGACATCTGGGAACCTCTACAGTGAAGGGGTGAGATTTTGCTACTTGTCGAGTTAGTTGGAGTATTTATGTGGAGAGGGCACCAGTGCTACGAGTTTGGAGCACATTTTAAGTACTTGTAAAACAAGCATAGGGATGCAACAATGAGGCGATGGGACAAAGGTTAGAGCTTGGTTCACAGTACGGGATCTATTAGATTGGAGACTCTTTTTTGGACCCTGTCTAATAGAGACTAGTAGTTGATGCACCAATGCTCCGTGCATGGGCAAATGGTGGCTTTTTAGAGATATGTTATATTGTCTTTCTATTATAGGCCAGCGATGAAGATGTTATTGCAACGGTCTTTACCCCGAGTCTGCATCACATCCGAACGACCAACAGCAGCGACCCCACACAATGTCGCACAAAATGGTTAACCAATCGCAGCTCCAATATCGAAGGTCAACCACCTGTTGATCTGAGAGCTCAGCCAAATCATCCACAATGGCTGTCAACCACATCCTCAGCTGCCCGCCGATGGAGGATCACGTCGCAAATTGTATCCAAAATTGGGATAAAATCTAAATGAACAAATGCTAAAGTTTTTTTCATTCATCACTCCTATGTTATAATCAAAACGGGTCACTAAATCAATATTAAAAAAAAAATTTTTTTAATTGATAAAAATATATTAAAAAAATTATTTTAAAATATAACTAAATAATAGTACTATTTCACACGAGAGGTCGATAGGGTAATAAATAAAAAAAAAAATGTAGTCCATATTCTGTCCGAGGCAAAAGAATATCAGCTTTGACGGTGTGTCCTATGTAGTTTCTGACTTTTAGGTGAACACACACAGACAATTGCCATTTATATAATAGCATAATAGATGGCTCATACCATTGGTGATTCGATTCATTCTTGATTCTCTTAAACCTTGAAAAAGATCTTTCTCCACGACAGCTGTCACCATAAGTGAATGGATGTATATGTAAAGCGATTTCGACATTTGAAAAAATTGCCTCCAAACTATGATTTGTTAACAGCCGATAGAATTGCAATTCCAAGGCATCTTTTGCGGGATCTATGAGAGATGCAGTATCAGTTTTGAATACTGTTAAATTAAATTTTAACCAGGACACTTTAAATCATTCTAACGTTGCACCCGTGACAATCATACTAAATCTAGGTAGCAATTGTTTTGTCCACAGGAAACTCCTAAATAGGACACACAATAGAGATTTCTTTTGTTAAATGAGAAAAAAAAAAGATTTTATGTCAGGGAAATATGGCAAATCAACACAAACTGTTCAGTTTGACATTGTTAGGGCAGGAAAGTTCTATGCATGTATATATTATTAGCTGTATCGCCTGCGTTGCTCAGGAATTTTTTTCAGGTATTTGAGTATTGATTTACTCCTCTCCAGGAGTTAGGCACAAGGCCAGTTTTTATCTTACTCCCACAAGTAAGATGTGACCCAAGGTCGGGTCAGGAAAGTGGGGTTTAAAAATTGCCTGGGCAGCCCCGTCGGCATTCCCCGGTAGGGGCGCCTCAGGCAGTAAGCAATAAACTTACTCCTCTCCAAAGAGGGGAGGCGAAGCCTGGAAGGGTGGACCTCCTAGAACTGCATAGGACAGACCCATAGACCGGCATAAATCAAGCCCCGAAGGCCACGACAATACCAGTCTATGGGGTGCAGTATCCATCGGAACAGATACTACACTTTGATCTTAGCCAAAAGGCCAAGACGAACCACAGGTAATTAAATCGAGATGAATTCCCTACCCTGCTGCATGGCAATAGTGGTGCAAAAAATAACTAAAGAGAAAGACAGTGTGTGGGGGTGAAGGAGACAGGAAGTCATTCTATGATGAAACAAAAGTCAATACTCCCCTACCCCAATCTTAGGCCTCATGGCAAAATTAACATTTTTATAGAGAACTGTCATAAGAGGGAAAATAAAGGCAAGGAGAGAAAAAGAAAATCCAGACTAAAAAAAAAAAAAAGGTTTGGACAAAAATCAGCTTTTTTTTTATTATTAAAAAGAAATTAAAAAAACAAAGAAAATGAATGAATTTTAACCAAAAAGCGCAGAATTCACATCCATGGAAGGCTCTAACGATTTAAGTGGAAATCCACCTTTTCTGGATTAAAAACAAATACAAAAAACTTGCATCCCTGCTTTTTACTTTAAGTTTTGATTCGCTCATTGACTATACCCCCCCCCCATCCTCATCTATTTGCCTTTTATTTTAATTTCTTTTAAAAATATATTTATATTTTTGAAAAGAATTCAATGAAGAAATACGTTATTACAAAAAAAAAACCTGTTTCGCAATAATATCGATCAGACATCTTACGAAATGTTAAAAATTAAATCCCATAAATATTTTCAAGTTTGTTTTTCTTTTAAAGATGAAATATACTTGTTGCATGCTAATCCTTTTTAAATTGGATTTTTCTCAAGTTTAATTGAATTATTGTATCGTTTGGTCATTGTATTAATTGAATGGAATTATAACATCTTATAAATAGATTTTGTCCGTCTGTCAATCACGATTTTTTTTTAAACGTAATAAATACATTTCGGAATTCGTCTATTTCAAAATATCAGAAATTTTAACTACTTTTAGAAATGGAAAATATTGCATTCATAGTAAATAAAGTGGATGCTCCGACAGGAAATCAAAACCGAAACCTTGAGATCTTCAGTTTCACTTTCTATCAACTGAGCTATTTGAGCTTTTTCATGGAAATCGCTCCAGACAAGGCATGAAGCCACTTGATGTAAGGAGCTTAAAAAAAAAAAAAAATAAATAAATAAATAAATTAAAAAAAAACTTCCTTATGAATAGAGCTTAAAACATTACCGTTACAAAATAATTATAACTTTGGCGTGACGTCATAGATTTATGACTTACGTCATATTTCAAAACAAATTCAAACATAAGCGATAATAAAAAATAAATAAATCAACAAGTTAACATTATCAATAGCATTGGAAATTATTTTAATAGTCCAAAACAATTTATTTTGCTTTAACTACGTATTGGCATTAAAAACAATTTAATATATGCGATAATTAAGGCCATAATTCTAGTACTTGAGAAAAAAAAAAAACAGGTTAATTTAAAAAGTTATACTTCTGAGTTTTTCGGATGAAGAATGATAATTTCTATTTATCAGACTAATATTGTATCTTTGTTATTTTCACAGCGTTTTGGCCGATATAACCTCCAACCATCTCTAGGTGCTTTTGTTTTCTTTTCCAAATTTGGAAATCTATGTCAAACTGAAAGTATTTATTTTTACCGTCAAATTTTTCCAGCTGTTTACATGTAATTGCTTAAATAAAAAAAATCTAATTTTATATTTTTGTAAAATAGCATAGAGTACATTGATACAATAATATCAAGAAAACATATCGACACACCCAGACACGAAGTATTCACGCAATATTATTAATTGTAGTTTTTAAATCCAAATCTAGAGGTTCCTGTATCTGACACCCCACCCCCGCCATTCAGCACTTGGTTTGATTATGCAACAAAGTAATATGGTGTTATGAGCATAGTGAAAAAGTACATAGTAGTGATCCTCATTCAATCCCGAGCAACGTCGGGTATTTCTGCTAGTTCTTGAATAAAAGGAAGCAGTAACTATTCTTATCTGGTGGCAGGAGACATTAACCATACGACTCGACTTGTGTATCGAGACGTTATGATCAGACTAAATGCACATGTAAAGTGGCAGTTTGAAGACTGAAAAATCACATGTGAGGTATTAAGTATGGAAATATATTTTTCATGTGACATCTAAGTCGTATGTATATTTGTAAAAAAAATATTTGTAACCCTACGCAAACACGGATTTATAAGTGATTGCGTAGCCGTTGAACGTGTAAATCGTGGTTGATTTTGGGCTAGTAAAAGATGAAAATAAAAAGTGAAATGGAAGGCGGGGGTGAGTGAAACATGGCAAAAGCTGTAATAATAGCAATCAAAATTATAATAGTAATGATCAAGGGATAGGAGGAAGTAAATTCCCATTGTTTGGTCGCATATTAGTTCATTTGAAATGTGTTTCTTCACTACTAACAATGTAACAAATTTTACCAATTTTTTGTGGTAACAAACAGTGAAATTGCAGTATACATCTGAAATGTAGAAACGCATGAACACAATGCATGCATACACTTGTTTTAATCATTTGTTATTTTATTTGTTAAGTTGTCTTTAATAGCCAGAAAATTAAGCTTAGAGAAAATAGTCCTTCCTAACTAACAAAAATATGTACAAACATGTACGGCGCACACACAAGAACCTACACAATCTTTTTTTCTGTATCTTAACAGTTATTTGGTATTGCAAGAGGTAATGTTAATTAAGTAAATTATGGAAAACAGTATCTAAAATTGTCGTGCTAGTTTATCTGTACGGATAAGCATAAAATGATGTATTAATTTAAATTAAGCAATTTATTAGAACAAGTAGGCAGCCATTTGCAAAAATAAGCTGAAGCAGGTCTCCAGAAATCTGCTGAGAATGTTAAAATACTTTACCAAAAGTGTAAATTGTTAAGATATTTTAATTTTTTTTAACTTAGCAAATTATGGATTAATTTTGTAAATACTATTTTAAAACAATTTAAATATTACGGTATCGTTTTGTTTTTATGCATCAAAAGTCTTTCTCCACTAACAGCTTTCTAAACCGGAATACGTATTTTCAAGAAAAAAACTGAACCAAAATAAAATATATTCTTGCCAAAAACAGTGGGGAAAACTAACAAAAAATAGGCAAGCAGAAATCAGATTGCGATATGTCAGATGGATTACTATTTGGGTCTGACTGACATTTTTTTCTATATAGATATATAGAGAGAGATAACATGTTGATTTTTAAAGAGAACAGGCATGTTTTTCAAGGCTGCTGTGTATTCAATGTTTTTCTGTTTTGTTTTTGTTTTCTTTAGGGAGGATCACCACTTAATGACAGGTATTTCATATTTTGGGGATTAGGAGAATTTTTTTTTTAATTATGTATCATTGTTTTTTTAACTTTAGGGTCAGAGTCAGACAATGTCAGTGAATCCTACTCCTAAAATCAATGAATTTGCTTGGACTCCTCAGCGCTGAGAAAAAGCGATATATTTTTCCATTCTTTATCTTCAAATCGTCCTCTTCTGAATCGGCGTCGATGTCCAACCAGGGTGCACTTACCATCTTTCTTCGGTTCAGTCTTGTCCGATTTTCTGTCTGAAGATTTCCCAGCAACATTTTTCTTCTCCGCAGATTTTTTGATCGACGAATTTCCTTCGTCGGTTTTCTTGTCTGCGGTTGACTTCTTGTTTGGTGATTTCTCCTCTTGAACGGATTTCTTGCCTTCTGGCTTATCGGATGATTTCAGAATGGGTTTCACTTTCTTGATTGGCTGTAATCCAGGGTTTGTCTTAGCCTAACAAACAACAAAAACACATTAACAATACAGAGAAGGTTAAGAGATAGTGATCGTCTAACGTAGACACTTGCGTAAAGGCGGTCAAGTAAACATGTATACAAGGAGAAAGTTAAAGACTTTCAATTACGTACGCTCCCTCTCCTTCATCTCACTCCTTTGCATCTCAAAAGGGCACCATGAATGCTAACAAGAAGGGAGCGGCTGGCTAAAGGTTGTAAGGTGAGGAGTGAGAAAAAGCAGCAGCCAACTATAAACGAAGGTTCACAATATTAAATATGCAAGCCCAGATGACTGAAAATGCGCAAAATCATCATCATCATTATATTCGGTTTAATGTCCGTTTTACATGTTGGCAAGTGTTGAATGGCTTTTAGAAATTTACTTCCTATCTCTGGACAGGTCTTTATTTATTCCTCTTTCTCTCAAATCCAGCCTTATTACTTCCTCTTGTGTTTTCGTTGGTCTTCCTCTGCTCTCTCAACTATTCTAAATCTAAATCAAGCATTCTCATACATTCCTTCAGTGTGATTAAACCAACAAAGAAGCCTTCTGGTACTGTCGTGATTTAATCTTATTCAGGTCATCTTTAAGACTTAGACAAGTTTAGATCTGATGACTTCAGAGGAACATTAAATCTGGACACAATTGAGAAATGTGTGTTGAACAATATATTTTCAGAATTTTAGGGGGAACAGAAGGACCTAACAAAAACTCTTACCATGGGCAAATCGACAAAGAATCTGGAAGCTATCCACAATATTTCGAAAGTTCAAAATGTCACTAAATGATCTTCGAATGATTGACCACAGTAACATGACCAGTACCATTGGAATACCAACAGCTTGTAAATGGGTACATATCGAAATTCCCACCAAATAAAAGCATGAACTCCAGCATGCCCACCGCCAAGGTATAGATATGACTGATAGAACCCGTTTTCATTTAAGTCTCGGGAACAATAACGATAAAAAAAAAAAAAATTTTTTTTTAATTATATATATTAAAAAAAAATTTTTTTTAATTATATATATATATATATAAAAAAAATTTTTTTTTATATATATATATAAAAAAAAATTATTTTAATTATATATATATATATAAAAAATTTTTTTTTTTTTAATTATATATATATAAAAAAAAACAGCTGTATAAATTTTTTTTTTAAATTATATAAAAAAATATTTAAAAAAAAGAACTGTATAAATGTTTTTTTTAATTATATATATAAAAAAAAAAACAGCTGTATAAATGTTAAGTGTTTTACATCGCATACTGCACATCATTTAACAACCAAATTATAATCAACTCCAACCATTTTATATTTCTTCATATTTTGTATAGAGTTAATTCCGTGGTTTGCTTATTAAATTAATTGTTCCATTTCCTTGAGAATAGTTAAAATTGCAATCTGCCTTTGTCGTATGTTGCTCGTAGCATAACCGTTGTTTTGTCAGAAATAATTTTATTTTATTTACTTATTCATTTTTAAATAAATGATTATGCACAGTAAAAGGCCACAGAAATATACTAGCCCATGATATATATACATATATGTATCACGAATCTTGCTACGTCTACTCAAACTGAGTTGTCTTGAAGAGACTAAACAGCTGTATGTGGATAACATATATATATATATATATATATATATATATATATATATACTAGCAGGGCTACCCAGCGTTGCTTGAGGCAAAAGTGTAATTTTATTTATCTTCTTCCCACAAGGTAAGATGTGACACAAGGTTGGGAAAGTGGGATTTGAAAAGCCAGCGCCCGAGAAGGTGAGCACTCTGACCTACAAAAAATGCCTGGGCAGCTCAGTCGGCATTCCCCGCCTCAGTAAGCAATAAACTTACTCCTCCCCAAAGAGGGAAGGCAAAGCCTGGGAGGGTGGACCTCCTAGAACTGCACAGGACAAACCCACAAACCGGCGGAATCAAGACCCGAAGGTCAAGACAACACCGGTTTATAGGGTGTAGTATCCATCGGAACAGATACCACACTTTGATCCTGGCTAAACAGCCAAGAAGCGATATTTCTATTAAAACTTCTATCTTTATATCTTTTCTCCTCCCCTGTTTTCCACCTCCTTAAACCCCTCTTTTTCCTCCACCTCACCCATTCCTCTCTGGACACAGACAACTCTCCTTTCTTTATATAATAGATTCCTCAAGGAATAAGTCTGCATTTTCTTTCCGAATTAGTACATAAAATGTGTAAAAAAAAAAAAAAAAATTTTTTTAATTTAAAAAATGACACCCCACCCAGAGGAAACCTAGTCCAGTTTATCCATAAAGAATGAATAATTTTTTTTTTTTAATTTAGATATTGTTCAATCCGGGCAACAAAAGAATATATTAATTTTATAGGTTTTTGTTTTGTATCTGAGCTGGACATACACACTGACAACTACCCTTTATATGAGATACATAGATATATATATATATGTGTTATAATGAAATAATTCCAGGAGGAAATCCGGGTATGAGAGCTCAATGTAATAAACAGAGCAAGAATAAAATAAAATATAGTAACACGAAATTACATAATCATCGATGCAATAATTTATTTCAACCTTGTTGAAATAAATTATTGCATCGATGATTATGTAATTTCGTGTTACTATATTTTATTTTATATATATATGATTTTTGGTTGTATAAAATTTAATTAGTGTTTTAAAAAGAAAAAACGGAGCCATAGTATATTCATTCCTGAGTGGATTGCACACAGGAAATAAGTATAGTAAATTGGAGGACAACACTACGTAGTAAGAATGGAGAGAGAAAAAAAAATTATTTTTTTGTATTTAATAGTCAGAAGTCCATTTGATTAAACCTAAAACTTTAAACACTTTCCGGTTGACACATTTTCAAAGTATACATTGATGAATAACGATTAAAATAAATGATTTAATAATTAAACTAAGTTACTTTTAAGGAAAAATCAAACAAACGAATATCGCCCAAATTCCATGGTAAATACATATATATTGTTGGGGTATGTGTAAAAGAAATCAGTAAAGTGCTCGATCGCAAAAATGTGAGCTAAAATACAAATTATTTATTTAAAACTATGTTACATATTTCAGAGGCGTACTATGGTTTCATTAACATGGATTGACATTTTATCGTTTGAAAAGACCATTAGAGTATATTCAAATCATCAGCGACTCACGAAATGAAAACAAATTGAAGAATGAAGTTCAAAGATCCCTTTTTTAGACGGTAAAATGTCTATTCATGTCAATGAAACCATGATACGTCTCCGAAATATGTAACAGTTTTAAATAAATAATTTGTGTGTGTGTGTGTGTGTGTGTGTGGTTGGAGCATTCTTGTGTGTGGTGGTGGGAATGATGGTTTCCATTGATCATAAAGCAAGATTCTTCTGTTAAAAGAATTGAATCCTTTTGGTTATCAGTACCGTATTGATTAGAAGAAAAAAATATGAATACTTTAATTTAATACGATATAATTGCTCCCACTTAACAGATTCAGTGGCTCAGTGTGATAAAGAACCAGACGCCAACCACTGGTGTCCTGGTTTTCAATCTCTACATTTAGCCACACTGATGAGTCTTGAAAAGATGAAATAGCTGTCCATGGATGACTTATTTATATAGTATATATATATTAGACAGATATAAAGAAAGATATACTTTTATTTTTAAATCTTCTAAAGACCGCACAATCATTAATTTTCTTTGGTTACAGAATGCAAAATTAAGTATAAAAAATCAGGAGAGCTGGAAAAACGGACAAGATTATAATATTGTCCGTTTTTCCAGCTCTCCTGATTAGTAGCCTAGTCTAATTATACCAACTGAGCAATGACATAACTCAATATCCTAGTCCCTTTTACTTTTACAATTTTTTTTTATCTTCCTTCCCACAGCGGTAAGATGTGACAAGGTTGGAAAGTGGGGTTGAAAACCCAGCGCCTTAGAGGATGAGCACTCTGACCTACAAAAAATGCCTAGGCAGCCCCGTCGGCATTTCCCAGTAGGGGTGCCTCAGGTGATTAGCAATAAACTAACTCTTTCTCAAAGAGTGAGAAGGCAAAGTCTGGAAGGATGGACCTCCTAGAACTGCACAGGACAAACCCAAAAACCGGCAGAATCAAGGCCCGAAGGGCAAGACGGTACCGGTCAAAGGGGAGTAGCATCCATCGGAACAGATACTACTCTTTTACTTGTTTCTTCTCGCATCGTTATTCGCTTTCTTTCTTCTGCTGGCTTCAGTTTTTCTCGTTTTGTTTTCTTTCTAACAAACTTGAAGATGCCGGTCTTAGTGTTACCTTTTCCATCCTCGTCCTCTTACAATCAGATCTCAAGTCAAATTAAAATTTATTGATCATTAGACACAACAGTTCATCTAACAGAATAAGGCCCCAATTGTGTCCCCAACTGTCAGCAGAAGACGATGAACCAGGATTTGACGCGACTCATCACAACAGAATATACATTAAGTTTTATAGCAATGAAACAGAATATTTTTATCTTTTGTTTACCCGTTCTACGGATATCATCCTGCCGTGGAGTTCTGTTTGGTTTAAATGCTGAATGCACTTGGCAGCTTCCTCTGAAGAGGACATCGTAAGAAAACCGTAACATCGTGCACCTGGACTACGAGCATTCGTAACTATTTTGGCACCAACAACCTGGAAAAAAATAAATAAAATGAATCATTGAATGACGCAAGCATTACATTATTGTGATCTTTACTTAAAATTTTAATAAGAAACTTTTTTTTTTTTTTTTTTTAAGTATAACACACCGACCGTGATTAAATAACCTCTTAACTTTCACTGTTTAAAAAAAATTACCCATCCAAAACAAGGCAGGTTTTATTTTATTTGCATAATTATGTCTTTTATATTTGATTACGTGAATTTGAGAATATTTTTTTTATAAAATTATCAATATTTTAGAAGTTATATGGGTTTGAAATTTATCCTGTTATTATTAGCTTGAGTATTCTAGGTATAAGCATTACAACACACATATCTATATATACATACATACACACACATATCTATATATACATACATACACACACATATCTATATATACATACATACATACACACAAGTTTGAATTACCTACGAGACACTACCCTTGAGTGTCTTCGATCTTTCTGTACAAGGGTTTATCAGGATGACCTGACATGAGGATAATTCACCCTACAAATAAACCATGACCAAATATTCATAATAACATAGTATTCCAAACCCAAATAGGATTCCCTCGACACAGCTATACAACTGGCTCACACGAGGAATGGTGCACCTTCTCCCAGTAATGTTACCTCAAGTAACAGCAGTTAGCTGGATACTCCACCAGACTAGATAGATTCTTGTTCTGGAATGTTCTTAACTTCATTACTCACCCAACCTTTGACAAGTAAAGAAGAACTTTAATGGAATACTCGAATATCTCATATAGAGATCAAGTGTTAGCCCCAGGAAGGGGCCTATTGATTTCTGAGAATTTTGACTGAAGTAAAATGAAACCAATGTATAAATATAATGAAGGAAAAAAAATCTATTTATTTGCTTTATTTGTAATTATGCCAAAAATTGTTTCATTTACATTTCTCACGGCAATAGTCAGGGATATATGAGTAGCTAATGGCAAAAAAAAAAAAAAAAAAAAAAAAAAAAAAGCTGAAATCTAGATGAATTTCTCAACTTGCATTCCCCCAGTTTGTAGAACTGGTAGCACAAAAAGCAACAACTTATTTTCCTAAATAACTCCAATCAGTTTCAACTAAAAAAGTCAAAATGAAGAGAAAGACATTGAATGCACATGTGGGGGAAGGCGACAGGAAGTCATTCTTTGATTAAACAGAAGTCATCTAACTCCCATACATCCTTCATGAATTGCTTGAAGTCTTAATTTTCACTGCAAAATTAACATTTTACGTTTTCAGAGAGAACTGGCATAAGAGGGAAAAGCGGATTTTGATCAAAAAACAGAATTCACATTCATGAGAGGCTCTAACGATTAAATCAGAAATCCGCTTTTTCTGGATTTAAAAAAAAAGTGGGATTCCGCTAAAAGGCAGAGAACTCACATTCCTGACTAGTTTTGTCAAGTGAAATTTTACTTTCAAATAAAATCATTTACATGTATTAGAAAGAAAAAAAACTCCTCAATGCCAGTTTCAATTTGGAATTTCAAACACAATACAGAAATAAACTATTGAAAAATTTCTTTATTTTGAAAATAGTAAGTAAAACAATTGCTAAAAAAAACAAACAAAAAGAAAACAAAAAAAACAAAAAAAAAGAAAACAAAAAAAAAAGAAAAAAAAAAATGAAAGAAAATGAGCAAAAGAGAAAATCAACTAGGAATAACATTTTCACACAAACATGCATCGGTTTACAACTAGTTAGTTAACAAACGTGGTGTGAAAATTTGAATAGGATACATAAGTTTATATTCTGATTTCCATGATAATCCAAAAGTCCCGGAATATAATGGCTGAACAGACCAAGCTGCATGTCTCTAACCGACACCATCTCGATCAAACACCTGTTATCGCAAATGACTGACAACAAATGACATTGATGATAGAGACGTTCCGAATTAACTGGCAAACAGCGAAATCATCCACCTTACATATAGTTTGAAATGATGAATCATTTGTAAGCCAGATGGCGACAGTTCAAATCAGCTTCAATGCATCTCACTTTTTAATATTTAAAATTACAGCACATTTCACCTCTTGCCGTTTGAGGCTTTTATGTACGGCACAGGCAATTTTTTGGCGTTTATTTGTTGGGGGGGGGGGGGGCATTCCAAACAAACTAAATGGTAAAGCAATATCATGCTACAAGATTAGTTAAGTTACTGTCCCTTTACCACCTGAACTCTGATAGATAAATATCAATTTTACAATCCCTTTTACAAATTCAACATCCCTCTCTACATACGGGCAAGTTGTATAGCAGCTGTGTCAGGAACGTCATGTTATATGGCAGTAAATGCTAGGGCCTCACTCAGTCCTTCTCTTACCAGACTGCAGCGCTATGACAGATCCATGATCAGACGGATCTGCAATGTGAAATCCAAACCCATCACATTAGGTCAGAGGATTTTCTGAAAGCACTACATTTGCACAGCATAGAGGTTATTGTAAGGATGAATTGGTTACACTGGTATGGCCATGTGGAATATTCATCCTTCTGGATAACCCATTGCAGAAGCATGGATGTTTTGAATCGCAGGAAGGTTGACCAGCCATGGAAAACTTGGAAGCAAGTGATTAGACAAGACCGTACATAATGGAATTTGGTGACAGTTGACCTGCTGATTGATTGATTGGGTTTTACGCCATATCAACTACTTGGTTATTTAATGCCGGAAAATGTGTTTATTTTTTTTATTTTTATTTTTCTTGGTTGTTATTGGGGGAGAATTGTTCACAAGGATATGTTGAGTTATTTTATAGTATAAGAGTGTTTAGTTTGTTTTCATTTTATGACTTTGTATACATGTTTATGTTTGAGAATGAGGATGAGGGGCATGAGTAGGGAGAAAGTGGTTAAATTTTGTTGTAGATATTGACTTCTTTTAGGTAGTCAAAGATTTTATTTAGGTTTGTTGGGAGAAAAATGTTGTTTAGTTTGTTTTCTTTGTAATATTATTGTCGGATTCGTTTCAGGTCCTCGCAGTTTGATAGTATGTGTTTTATAGTATATGGTTCCTGACAGGGTATGCAGTAAGGGGGTTCTTCCCCTTTGAGGAGATGGGAGTGGATGATGTTGGAGTGTCCTATTCGGAGTCTTGTAAGGACAACTTCTCTTTCTTGTCATTTTGATGTAGGGGTTTTCTCCTATCTGTTTTTTGATAGCGTGAAGTTTATTGTTGGGGAAGTTGTTTCAGATGTTTTGACCTGCTGAACCATCAGAACCGGAGAGTAAACTTGCAAAATATCAGTAAACGTCCGACCTCTGACCCCAAGGGAAAAGTGACGTTAAATGAATAGATGAAATAAGAAATTAAATAAATTTCCTTAACATTTACGTTAAAAATTAGCTCATAGCAAGATTAGATGTTGGGCATGTAAAAATAAGATTAAAAATGCAAAATTCAATATAAGATTAGTTAAAGAAAATGGAATTTTCTATTGGAAGTCAAGTCAGAAGTTAGGTTTGGTTTGTTTTACGACATATCAACCATCCATGGGTTAGTTAATGCCGAATAAAGTTGTCAAATATAATTCTATAGGTAGGATAGTTATTTATATTCCTAGAATACATTGCTCCCAGAAGTTAGGTTGACGTGTACCGGAAGTTGCGTCAAGGGGGAAGGGGGTATGTGGCAGAGAAGCTTAAGAGTTCATGCTTCTACGGAGATGGGCATCTAATTGATCAGATGTGGTTTTCGAGGCTTCCACTAGACTACAGGGATCGGTAGGGGAAGATGCACTTCATCGAGATGTACTTGCTGTAAAAAGTAAATCAAATCCCAGAGCAAGTAATGGAGTTATTTGTTGTTCTTTAAATTGCTTCCATTATTCCAACCACAAAGAGAAAGAAAGAAAAGATCAACATCTTAGTGACTACTACAGTCACCAATTAGAAAGACGTCACTATCCAATGAGCCAACTACGTGTCAACGAGACAACAGCTATTTCTATCCACAACACCAGCCAGTTATTCACAATGGGGATAGAAAACTTCCCACAATGTTACAAAAACATAATTGTTCTAACCAATTAAAATTCATAATATTTATTTAGATTGAATTAAATTAATCAAAATACTATTCACAGTAAAGATGTTCTTTACAGCGATTGTCGTCTTTTTAGAAGCATTGTGTAATTTGAAAATATAAAAGCATAGAAGCCGTTACAAAGCAATTTGTTTTTGTTTTTTTTGTTTTTTTATTTTAATCTAAATTTTCGGGAATAAATCTTACCTCCAGAGATATTAATAATTCTGACATATTCTGCAGTCTTAATTTTTTAATGTTGTCGCTTCAGACCACGAGATCTTGTGCAGGTGTTGATTTAAATCAACCCTTAAGTTTGAGAACAAAGTGTCAGCATATCGGGACAATAATAAAGATTTGGTTCTTTTTAGAAGCATTGCGTAATTTGAAAATATGAAATCATAGAAGCCGTTACAGTGCATTTTTTTAAATAGTTTTAATCTAAATCTTCAAAAGTAAATCCCATCTTCATAATAATTAATAGATTCTAATGTAAATGCAGTGCCGAGAATAGACATAGGTAAAAACCAAGAGAAGAGGAAAAGAGTCTGATAAACGTAGACAATGAAAATAAACTGTATATTCTTTCTTGATAAGAAAACAAGTTTTATTTTTACACAAATCCTTGATAAACCCCACAAACCCAAAACAGACTCACCTTGCCATATTTAGTAAATACTGCTTTCAAATTAGTTGCTTTTGTGTTGCTACTCAATCCACTTATCCACAAGTTGCAACTGTTTGGATTTCCACCTGGAATATTAAAAAAGGGTTTATCTGTTAATTTGGCAGAAAAAAATAAATAAATAAATAAAAAATCTCGAGTTATCCGCAATAGAATGGGCTTGCCTAAATCCATACCGATGGTCAGAAAGAAGTTAAGCATTAACTAGGTGGTGGACTATCGCTAGATTGATCAATGATTCAAAGATTTTAGTGAAGAGCAGGAGGAGACTGATAGGGCTATAATTTTGTGGGTCAGTTCTTTCACCAGAATTCTTGAACCCTGGTACCACATATGTGTTTAGATTATGAATTTCTTATTATTTCTTTCAAATTATGATGGGTAATAGAATATTTTGCTTTCGTTTTAGTATGTCGTCTTTGTTTTCCCAACAAATCATAACAGATGACACAATTATTTGCAAAAAAAGCCGATCGCGAACATCTCATCAGTTGAGACATTTACAACAATTTCATCTTCAATAGATTCATAATTTTGTTGCGTTAATAATTGAATAACAGCATGATGTAATAATTCAATCTAACTTTCAAATCCGTATAAAAAAAAATATATATTACTATTTTGGAAAATAAACAGGCTTACATTAAATACATGTATACTTTGCATAACATCGTACATAGGGATACAGAAAATGAGTTTGTTTTTTTAATATTTGTGCATAATAGTAATAAAAAATACTCGTATATTGTTAATATTTATGATTTTTTTTTTTCAAAAATAGATTGAAAGAACAGAGTCATAGTCACTTATTTACAAAAATATTAGTATCAAAAATAATATTAATAATTTATTTTATAATTTGATGAAGACAATACCGGCTCATGGCCACTTATCTATTATATAGTAATTTATAAAATTATTACTTAAACAAAAAAAAACTTAAATATCTATGCAATTTAAATTCATAATCTTTGTAATACGTCCAATAGATTTAAATTTAGTAAGAATAATATTTATTATATACAGCCTGCATTAGGTTTATGTGGACTGTAGTAATGTAAAAAAAAAAAAAAAATGCTA
The DNA here is from genome assembly GCA_963556195.1 of Sepiola atlantica. Taxonomy (NCBI): domain Eukaryota; kingdom Metazoa; phylum Mollusca; class Cephalopoda; order Sepiida; family Sepiolidae; genus Sepiola; species Sepiola atlantica. The sequence goes on along the minus strand of OY744547.1, from coordinate 27,567,014 downwards.
TGATTCTGGCATTTAAACATTAAACTTGTTTATAAGATTTACTAGAACAGCTTTGAATATATTTTTGAATAATATTTTGATAAAAAAGTTTTAAGTTTTTAAAAAGTTAAAAAAAAATCCACACTTTACAAACAAAATGCAAAAGGAAAATTTAAGTATAAATTATCCCGGGCAATGCCAGGTAGAGGCAGCTAGTTAATTACTAATGTAAATATTTATTTCATTTAGATCACTTAAATTAACTTACTCCTATTTCAAAAACATCTTATGATACTCAAATTTTTTAAATATTTTTGAAAGCAGCGCTCAGTAAAAAATGATATTAAATGAATAATTTTAAAACTTAAAAGTTTTTACAGCTTTAAATACTACCTGCTTTTCAAACATATTTGGTCTTCATTTGCACCTTCAGGTTGTTATCTCTTTGTAAAGGGTGTCACTAAGCTTTGACTAGGGTATAATAAGACTTGTTTTATTCATTGAAATGAAAGGGGGGGGGGTAATTTAAGTAACCTAAAACTAAGTTTTCTTTTGTTTTTTTTTCATAAAATGAATACATTTAATTTAACATTGAAAGAGGAAAGAATTTCTTTCAAATTTGGAACGTGATTTTAAACATTCAGATGACGTGAAAACAAACTTACTGGAAGCATTTTTTGAGGATTTCAATCGGTGAACGGCTGTGGAACTGAAATGACAAAAAATATGCATCATTTATTAAATAACGGAACAAATTTATGCAAGAACAGATTCTTAAGACGTAGCAATTCCATCCACGCGTTTAACGATGAAAATGCTATTTCAGCCATGGCCTATTGGGATTGTTGGTACTTATGCTCTTCAGTGGCCGTATTAAAAAATTAATTTTTTATAAAAACAATATTATATACTTATTCAGCGTTATATTCTTACTCACTGTACAAAAAAGTAGAAAAAATTATCCACTAGAACTTTAATTACAAGTATTTTTCCATTCTTCGTATCATAACAGCGATTCGTTTAGTAAGCCTCCATCTTTTTTAAGATTTCGAATTATCTGCCCTTGAAATCTTCTTTAGAAAGATGAAGGCTTAGTGAACGAATCGCTGTTATGATACGCAGAATGGAAAAATACTTGTAATTAAAGTTCTAGTGGATAATTTTTTCTACTTTTTTGTACAGTGAGTAAGAATATAACGCTGAATAAGTATATAATATTGTTTTTATAAAAAATAATTTTTGGATACGGCCGCTGAATAGCATAAGCACCGGATTGTTTTACCGCACATCAACCCTATAGGTAATTTTGTGCGATACAATGTATTTATAAAAGTCATTTGATAAGATCTGGAAAGTTATTGAGTTGTATCGTTGATTCCTTCTATGGGACTAAAAGAGATTGATTTTTGTTAGGTCGCCTATTGATTGTGATTTAGGCACATTTTCGAACAGCATGGTGAAGTTTGGTGTGTGACAGTATTTCTTGCAGGTATCTCTGTATTTTGTACAGTCGATTAAAATATGTTCGATTGTGAGTACTTAATCAGTATAAGTGCATTGAGGTGCAGCTTCTGCTTTGAGCAAGTTTGTGTTAGAAACACATGTCAGATTCTGACTGCTTAATACTTTTATTTATCTACCTCCTAGAGCAGTAAGATGTGACAGAAGGTTGGAAAGTGGGATTTGAAAAGCCAGCGCCCAAGAATTTGAGCACTCTGGCCTACAAAAAATGCCTGGGCAGCCCCGTCGGCATTCCCCGGTAGGGGCGCCTCAGGCAGTAAGCGATAAACTTACTCTTCCCCAAAGAGGGGAGGCAAAGCTTGGGAGGGTGGACCTCCTAGATCTGCACAGGACAAACCCATAGACCGGTGTAAATCAAGCCCGAAGGCCAAGACGATTCCGGTCTATAGGGTGCAGTATCCATCGGAACAGATACTACTTGCTTAACACTTGTCTTTGATCGGATAGCATTTCCACGTTTCCTCTTCCAAGTGTTGGTTGATATCCACAATTTGTTGTTTCGGAACATATCTCATTGTTTGCCATTTCGTTCTTTTCATGTATTACATGGTTTTAGTTTTGCAATGTGTATATGGAAGTTTAAGAGCTGTTATTGTCATTTTAGTGGCTGCTTTTGCAAGTATGTCAGCCATCCTCTGATTTACTGTGATACCTACAGAAGTGAAGAGCTAGGTCAGGATTACAACTCTGCCTGTGCTCGTCAGCCAATGACACCAACATGGTCAAGTGAATATAGGTGTTAGTTAAGAATTATTCTAGAGTGAATTTTAGCAGGAAGTTTTGAGTTTAATCTCTGGTCAAGGAACCTAAGAAAAAAATTAGGTGTTTGTTTCAATTAATACACAAGTGAAATATGGCAGTTCAAAATAAAATAACAGGAAAACTACATATCAAGCTAAACTATTTATGTACACCAAAAATTACGGAAAATTATCAAGTAGAAGTTCAATAAAAAATAAAATTGTTTTACTATTCGTAGTCAACAAACTTCAAAGGACAAGATCGCATGGGGTCTTCATATTAGAAGGGTGATAATCTACGACACGCTGGCTTAAAGACGCATAATGGTGTTGCTTTAACGTATACTCGGAAATAGGAGTAAGAAATGAATTTTATTTATTACTAAAGTTCTACGCAATATTTTTCCGTAATTTTTTGTATGCACAAATACTTTTGCCTGATATGTAAGTACATCAAATAGTTTTCCTGTTATTTTATTTTGAACTGCCATACTTCACTTGTGTATTAATCAAAATCACCACCAAAAATAATCTTATACGAGATATCTAAGAGGCATGAAACAAAGAGTTCAGTTTGAAATTACCAGAAGATTAACGACCATGACAAAAGGTGCCTGAAGAAGGCCAAAGCACACAAAGGCCAAAAAATTGTGAAAATGACAGCAAGTATATTTTCATACGAGGTGAACTCCAAAAACTGGCATCCATGGAATCATTAACTTTTTGCTTTCACCTTTTTTTTTAAAATTACCCATCCAAAAAACACGTTTTTCTTTTTGTTTGCTTATCCTTTTTATATGTAAGTGAATTTGAGAATATCAAAAAATTAAATTAATAACATTTTGGAAGTTATATCGGTTTGAAATGCATCTTTTTATTATCCTGGAATATTCTCAGTATAGGCATCACATATGCATAGAGAATTGAAGGAAAAAATACAAGTTTATTTCTAATTATGTCAATAATTGTTTCATTGACATTTCTCACATTAGTTCTGTAAAGTGAAATTTCACTTTCAAATTAAATCATTTATATTAAATACAATGAAATAATGAATAAATACACTGAAATCCCTTACATTAAAATAAAAACGTTATTTTTTCCTTAATGATATTTTGAACACAATACAGTGAAAAAGCATTCTTTTATACTTTGAAAATAGTAACAAAAACACCACAATTGCTAAAGAAAAAAATAAAAAATAAATGTAGAGACTTTTATTTAGAAATAACCTCAAGAAAAAAAACAGAAGACTTATCAGACTACAATATAAACTAAAACACCCACAACGTACTTGAAAGTCACAGAAAACAAGAAATCATCAAATGAAGCGTCTAGAGTTAGTAAATTTAGTTTCAATGATAGAACAGGATTAAAAAAAAAAAATTGTTCAGAAGGCCTATCCCATGAATACGCTGAATCAATTAGGGTAGAGGTTAATAAAATTCACAATTCTTTCTGCAATGCAACCATATTTGGTATAAACAAACACCATTATGCCCGACTTCTCCAAGTTTCAGTCATGAATATCCAACAATTCTGGTTTTATTGTTGTTCAATGATATGCAAAGACATTTTGGTGTTCGTCTCATCAGTAGAAGGTGTGATCCTAAATGGGTTTCACACTCCAGATTTTTATCGTTGGGGTTATCTCAGTGATAATATGTACCAAAACAATCTCCAGAATATTCCCAAACTGAAGAGATTCATCACAGCCCAAATCATGACAGTCCCAAGAGAGGAGTGTGTCAGATTTATTGACAATTTTGAATGTCGTATCCAGGTGTGCTTATCATTGAACGGCAATAAAACAAAGACTGTTGAACATTCATGACAAACTTGGTGGACAAGTCAGTCATAGACCGAAGTTTATTTGTATCAAATGATTGGATTGCAAAAAAGATTGTGAATTTTATTAACAATTCCATTGATAGCATTTTTGGGGTGGGGGTGACCTACAGTTGCATTTTTAATTTTGGGAGAGTAAAATAAAATAATTTTCCCTGATTAGCAAATTCCTCAATTTTCCCTAAAAATAAGTGAATTTCATGCAGAGAATTTTCTACAGAAATGATACAAAGTCACCTCTTACGCACTATCACAAACCATCTTTATTTGTTAATTGGTCCCCCGATTTATAAAATCGGAAGACTTATGTTTTGAGGCATGTCCGTCCGTCGGTCCGTCCGGATTTTTCTCTACAACCATCAATTGAATTTCTCTGAAATTTTGCATGAAGTTGTAACTTTAGTCAGGTTAGAAAGGGAGGCTAACCAGATTTTTTTTCAAAAATCGGAGAATGTCACTTTCTAACCTGACAAAAGTTACAACTTCATGCAAAATTTCAGAGAAATTCAATGGATGGTTGCGGAGAAAAATCCGGACGGATGGACAGACAGACGGACGGAAATGCCTCAAAACATAGGTCCCCCGATTTTATAAATCGGAGGACCAATTATTAGTGACACAAACGACTTCATCTCTACTATAAGAACTCTGGATGCAGCATACATTAAGTCCACAAATATAGTCTATAACCGATACCAACTTATAACTATGAAACAGCAACTAACGCAAGCAGTAGATCCTTTCGTGTTACAGTTGAGAAACCTTGCTAAATCATGCAATTTTCAGGCTTTGAGTGCCAAAGTAAATAAAAACTAATATATGCGGGAGTCTTTTCTCAGCAGTATCTCTGAAACTTGGCCAAAATGTAGAGGCAATTGTTCTGATATAAAATGAGCATCCTTGACCTCAGAAAAATTCTGGTTCGCGCCCCCAGGGGGTCAAAAATGCCCCAAATTTATTGCATTTTACACTCGCCACATCGAGTCACATACAGAGGGGGGGGGGGGGGGACCACGCATGCGCGGTTCATTTTCTACAATTTGCCATTAAACTATTCCAGGTAAATTATTTCTTGAAAAATCTTTCCTTTCAGATCAATTTTTTTATGTTAAATTTGAGTTAAAGCTCCAAGTGTAAAACTAAACTAAAAAAAGAAAAGAAAAAAAAAAAGAAAAAAAAACCCATCCCTACAAGAGCTATAAAATTCTCAAGGCAGCTTATGTGTGTTAGAATGATATTGCAAGCTGCAGTCCATTTTATAACAAGTATTTCTGAGATATTCGGCATCTTTCCCAGAAGAACCCCCCCCCCCTATCTTTGTGAAAAATTATGAATGGAGTTTAAAGGACTCCATTGCAATTAGAGTGAGATTATATTTTTGTGCATAATTTTTGAAAATGAGATGAAAACCAACCTCTTCGACTTCCCATCTTTCTTTTCATCTGCTTTCTTCTCCGTCTTCTTCGCATCAGCCGCTTTACCTTTATCACCACCTGATGCATTCTCTTCCTTGCCGTCACCAGATTTGCAAGTTGTGCTACCCGCACTTGCAGCATCGGATTTCTTATTGGTTGCTTTCTCCTTTGACAATAGATCAGCATCAAGGTCGTTTTGAGTGTCGTCAACAAGAACAATGAACGACTCGTTTTCTTCACTCTTAGTGTTAGTACCTAGGAAACAAAGGAAAACTTTTTTTAATAACTTAAAAACCAATAAAATAATTTGGCAAGTTAAAGACACCAAATTCATCAAATAATTCAAATCGTGGTCCTTCGACATAAAAATCCTTACTAAACTAATACGTCCCGCACTGTCTTCCAAGCTCCAGCCTCTGTCGCATCGCTGTATCCCTGTGCTTGTTTTATAAGTACTTCGCCGGAATGTGTTCTAATGAGCTAACTGCACGTGTACCCCATAAACGGAAATACACCCGACTAGTTGCAAAATCTCACCCCTTCACTATAGAGATTGCTAGATGACGGAAGAGTTTCTATTCTGATAGCTTCTTTCTTTGGACCGCTTGCCTTTGACATTCAATTCCTGCTCCCAACATGCAGAAATTTAAATGGAATGTGAACAAACTGCCCAACTTCCCACTTAGGTTGCCTCCCCTATAAATATGGGCCTTATCACAGTATCCCCTTATGGTTCAGTGGCAATATGCCTTGTTTGGAGTGAATAAAAGTTTTTAAAAATTAAAAATAAAAAAAATTAAAATAATTTTTTTTATTTTTGTTATGCAGATTTGCTTTTGTGTAGACAATTTCTAAGTTTTAGCTAAAACAAACAAGTTTTGATTCTTTTAAAAATATTCAAGACTGACAGGTAGATCTGACATTGTCGGGAATGAAAAGGACTTGTGCATCCCTACTACCAGCCACTAACTCTATGTTATCATTTTGATCATTTCTATAATTTTCAAGTCATAAATATTGTTATTATAAAAACTATCAGACAAGATCTTGTTTAGGGTGAACTACGTTAAAAAAGAAAAAGAAAAAGAAAAAAAATCTTGTTTGGGCCTATCCATAACTTTTATAAATACACATTGAATTTGCATTATTCGGACTACTGTTCTCTGTACTGGACAGCAAGAACACGTGGCGCTACGGATAAAAGTGAATTACTTAAGACTTCGACCTGGTCATGGGTGACGGAACGAGAGGAAGCTGCCCCGTGGATTAAATAATGGGTTCCATTCAAAATCCAATACAGATTCGAGTTCGACAAGACGCAACTGAAGGTCAGAGGTTACATCAGCCGAAAGGAAAACAATAGTCTGAATAAGACAAATTATCAATCCTTATCTAAAATTCCGAAACACACATTGAATTTTTTTCTTTAATTTTTTCTTAATTTTTTTCTTTATTAATTATTTTTTATTTCAATAAATATTCGATTAATAGTTATTAATCGAATATTTATTGAAATAAAAAATTTAAATTTTCAATAGAATTGAAACTAATTTAAAAAACATACCTGATGGATCTGCAGTAGAATCTTTGGTGTCAGCCTAGAGTTACAAAAGAGAAAAAAAATAATATTGTTAAAAATTTAATCCTATCACTTTAATTTACAAGAAAATGCTTTTGTGTATACGAGGAATGTAGCAAAAAAGGTTGAAATCAAGATGTATTTCTAAACCTGGTGGGGCCACAGTCGCCTGTGTGTGTGTGGAGAGAAGGCAGAAAAAAAAAAAAAAAAAAAAAAAAACTTGTTTCCTAAACAACTCTAATCGGTTTCAACTAAGAAAAAAAAAAAAAAAATCAAAATTAAGAGAAAGACACTGAGTGTGCACGTGGAAGGAGGGGGGGGGGGGGAGGGGGGAAGGGGAGACAAGAAATCATAGAACTGTCGTAAGAGGGGAAAATCAGTTTTTTCTTATTAAAAAAAAAAAAAAATGATTTCAATTAAAACGCGGAGAACTCAGATTCATGACACGATTTAAGCGAAAACCCGCCCTTTCTGGATTTAAAAAGAACGGAATTTCGCTAAAAAGTGAAGAACTCACATCCCTGGATAATTATGTCATGTGCTTAAAAAGTCTCTCCCACTCCCCACAGCCATGCAGATTACTGGAAGACCATGACGAATAAGTCATCTATCTTGTAAGACATTTATTTGATTAATTAAATAATGAGAAGAATTACAGTAACAAAATTGTTCCCAGTCCAACAGAATCACTACAACATATGCATGCACAGTGATATGCGAAAAGACAAAGTAAAATTTTGAGTTGATTGAAGCCAGCGATGGTGATGGCTTTTTAATTTAGTGAGTCCTGGGACCCATGGATTTTATTTTAATGGGTTCCTAGGAAAATTTATGAGTCCTCGGAAAATGTATGCTATGATTCCTGGAATAGAGCTCCGTTCATAAAGTGATTAAAGATGAGAAAACCCAAAAAAATTAAAAAATGTAATAAGAAAATAGTTCAAAACATAAAATAAATATGACTGATTTTTCTTATAAAATCAGATTAAGAAACTAAACTGAAAACACAATGCAACTTTATATTAGAGGTTTGTTACAGCAGACGACCCTCTTTAATGCAAGGGCGATAACTAACTTTTTACCCAAGGGAAATAACTCGATTTTTTTTTTCTGGAAAAGATAAAGAGACTAAAGTTTTCTTTGAAGAAACAATTTCAAACCATGTAACATCTACCTTGTACCCCCACCAGTGTAATTCATTCTTAAGAAAATATTGAAATGTATTTCACTGATTTTTATCATAAAATTAAATTGTTCAATTACAAAGAAAATGGTGGGTAGATCGGTTCTGTTGCCTTCAGAGTTAGAAATCAAAAAGAAAGGAAGAAACATACGAGCTAAATTCACTCATTGAAATTCTCTATTAGAAAAAAAGCTATTTTCGTAGAGAACACAAATCCTTGATAGTCTGTGTGCATTGCAGCATATCATTTTATGATGAAATTGACATGCATCTTCAGGGCGCATCCATAAGATTTCACTCCATCCTTTAAAATTTTTATGTCCCCGGCGCAGGACACATGGCTATCAGCAGCTCTAGATCCATTAATTATTCAACGATGTTTTGCAAGTAAATGATTTAATTAAGATATAAGGACAGTATAGAGAGATCTGTGCAGAACAGGAGACTACGATGGTATGACCACATTGAAAGAATGGATGAGAGTTCTTGGATTAGTAGATGTAAAACAGTAGAGTAGAAAGTTCAGTTCACAGGGAAAGGTCAAGGAAAGAGGAAGTGATAAAAATGGACATGACCAGAGATAGGTTACTTTGTATGATTATAGTTTTTTTTTCATTCTAGGTGCTCGAATGAGTTCCAATCTCTGCCCCCCCCCCCGTAGGACATTCGCAGCAAGGACTCTTCTAATTACAACCACTGTAAATACTTTACCTGTGTACTCAAAACTAAAACAGAACTTCCATGAGCAGAGTTTCTTTTGAAAAGCTACCCGTCTGTGGAACACAATAGCACAGGCTGCTTTCCAGCTGATTATAGCCTTGACGTTTGCAAGTCAAATGTTAAGTTCTTGTTGAGCCGTCCTCTTAAATAATACAATTCTGACCACTTTCAGCCATTGTCTCCAAACCTCAAGGCATTGTCTCACTGTCCACCTGACAAACTCATTAAGCTTTATCCTCGAGTCGCCTTTGGGCCTTGATAAGCCGTAACTAATTAGTATATATCTATATATATAAATAAAATAATACATAAGTGTTTCAGTCATTTATCACTCCTGTATTAGACTACAGCAGTACAGAACAAGTCACCATTTTGATGTCCGAGTGATTCATGAAACATGAGAAAATTATCATTAAAAAAAAAAAAAAAAAAAAAAGGGTAAAATAAATTTAATAATCATCTATCTTTCTTTGTTAGATAATGGTAGTGTGGGGAGGATGATAGAGAGGGTGCCCAAAAAGATGAGACGACACCTTTAGAGAGGGTGGCAGTAGCAAGGGAAGCAGAAGTGATGTCACTTCCGTTCGGGGTTGTTCTTTCTCTTCTGCTGCTGAGAACATGGCCTGAGTTGTCTTCCCAGAACTGATTAATTCGTTCTCTTTCTCGTGTAAGCAGAAAAACCACCAGTATGTCTGTTTGTTTAATAAATATTCGAAACCCATATACGGCCTTCGGTTTGATCTGTTCATGATGGTGATGATAACGACGAGCGGCTTGTGGCAGTAAATGGTGGACACCAACCAACCAAGACGAGTAAAAAGCTGATACTCAAAAGCAGAAATGTAACATCTCCGATAAGGAGTATCGAACACCTGACGATGGAAAATGTAACATATATAACTCAATGTCTGTGTATGTATTCCCTATAGAAAGGAAAGAAAGATTAAGGAATCTACATAAAATCTAAAAGCGTATTCTTATGTAAATTTCACTGGGAAAGAAAATGGAAGTGTTCCCGAATCCCTAAGTGCACCACTAAGATTGCACTTAAAGATTCGGTATAATGAGGGCATAACCCCCTTAAAACTTCAAATATATCCTATTGATGGAAATTTGTCCCCATGTATCAGAACCCGGCATTATTAATCCAATAATACTCACTGCTGTATCGTTGCTGTCATCTGCAGGATCGTCATTTCCTTTTGCATTTTCCGTGGGACTAGTAGACGACTCCTCTTTTACCTCTTTTTCTTCCTCGTCTTTTTCATTCTTTACTTCATCTTCTTTCTCCTTTTCTTCTGTCTTTACCTCTTCTTTCTCTTTTTCCTCCGTCTTTACCTCCTCTTCTTCTACCTCCTTTTCTGTGCTAGTTTCTTCAACTGATGGCGTTTGTAAGGACTGAACCTCAGATTCATCTGCTTTTTTATCAACCTCGGCTCCATTTCCTACCACATCTCCTTCACCTTCTTTGATCGCAACCATTTCTTCCTTTTGCACTGGGTCTTCCTGAGAGAGTAAAAAAAAAATTAAAAAAATATTACAAATTATAACTCAGCCCACTATTAATAATGTTGCCATTCCGATATCTGCTTAAATGTTTGTGGTTCAAGTCCAAACAAAACTTCTGAAAAATGAGGCTTTTTAAAATGTATTACTTGCGAGCAGACAGACTAAGAAAATTCACCGAAAGATTTTGTTTATATTTATTATTACGAGCGGGAACTGGGGAAGTCTCACAATTGTATCCGTCCATCTTCTGTATATTCCTACTGTGCTTAAAAATATTTCCATTCTAAGGACGTCTGGCATGAACGTAGACCCAAAATATTAGTGTACCACCTTTGTCCAAACAGAAACATACTTAATCTAAGTATTCTGGTTAATGTACTTTCACAATATATCTGGTTATGTTTATGCTATTTCAAAAACCATTGTAAGAATTTGTGACACATTTCCATTCTTTGGACAGAACAGATACTACACTTTGATCCTAGCTCTAAGGTCAAGAAAGTTTTCGTTAGAGTTTCACGTTCAACACAACAGTGGCATCAGATGAAATTAAAAAAGTTACTTTTTTTTTTGCATTGAATCTTTAATAAAAGGGTGGAGGGTGATAACGTAAATACAAACATGAAATTACTTTAGTATTATTAAATAGATACTACAGCAATTACAAATTAAATTACTCAAAATCCTCTAGAATTTTGAAATTCATCATCATGGCCTGTGTGTTAAATAAAAAATTAAAAAAAAAAAAGATTTTATAATTTTGCCAACTGTGTAGTTTCTCAGAATAGACATTACTTTGATTTTGATTTAAAAAAAACCAAATGGCATTCCTATGAAACATGATTAGCCAATGAAAACATGTCTAACACCAGTGCATACAAAAAGAGTCAGTTATTAAATAAAGACCAACATTTAATGGGTGACAGTGCGAGGGTTAATTCCTCCATCTATATCACTCTTTAGTTGTACCTACCCAACGTAGTTTGGGATTTATTAATGTCATTTTAATTCAAAATTTAAAAACAATAATGTATAAGTCAATGAGGCGGGCAAAAAAGCTCAAATTATAAGGTAGTTAAAATTCTGATCTTTAAGTTAAAATAGGAGAAATTATTTCCCTTCGATTTGAGTTTTTTTAGGTCATTATGTAAAATTATCCCCATTGTATCAATATTCTTTGCTGGAATAATTATTTTCACAAAGAAACTGAAGTGAATTATACATTTTAATGTAAATAACATGCTGCAAGGATAAAAAAAAGAAATCGCTAGTTAGAATCAAGTATTTGTCAGATGTATTCCTATTTAGGTCTAACATGTAAAATCCAACAAGATAAATTAATATATTAGACAAGCAAAAGAACTACCCATCATTCAACAGCTATTAACCTAACTCTAAGTATTCTTTTTAAATATATAACTTGCATTACAGATCTTTAATATAATCTATTATAATTTAAAAAAACTAATAGTTTTCATTTAAATTAGCTCCATAGAAAATTAAACACATTTTCAGAAAGGTTTTGGTAATTAATTTTTATTAAATCACTTTAATTATTGTTAATATCGATAAAACTATTGAATATATATAGTAAACTAGGACACTAGTTATGCAAATAAGGCATACAAATAACTATGTTTGGGTCTTTGCTCACTACTCTCTCTCATATAAATGAATAAATGTGAAAGTTTTTTTTCGTTTATCCAAACTATATTTATATCAAAACACCTTACTTCTTCCTAATCTAATTATACACTAAAACATTTTCACATACCATATATATAGTCACAAAAAACCTGACTAAACACTCTTAAGGCTACACATTATTTGCATATTTAGTTTTTAAACATTGTCTAATAAATTCATATTCAGTACTATTCACTTATAATTTGATCCTGCTATTCTATTATATATACAAACACATTTTCTTGATATTAATTTCTTATTATTATCAGTACTAATACTATTTTGAACGATTTAATGAATTAGCTTGAAAATTTAAAATCATAACTTACGTTTCATTCGTTTTTTTTTGGGGGGGGGGGGTTACGCTTTCGCACGCATATACATACACATAGCAACAATCTCGATAACTTTGGAATAACTACTTTTAGAAATAAAATTTGCATTAAAACGTAATAATTACCAAAGGTTTTCTGTTAGTAATTAAATAAATGTGTTTATTATTTTTAAAACTAAATTTGTTGTTGCTGTCCCTATTTACTTCCTCCCACAAGAACAAAGTTAGGCACAATGTCAATATTTAACGTGGGGAGAATCCAGCTCCTCCAAAATGGGCACTCTGAATTAGAACAAAAATCTCAATTGCTTCAGTCTAGAAGGATTTCCCCTTCACTGAAAGAGAACATAAAAACTAAGTGAAGATTCAGTACAGATACTACATTTTGCTGCTAGCCAAAAGGCCAAGGAGTTAACATGTTGGTAGTGATGATGATAATAACTTTAAAATTTATCATTAAAAAAAAAACTCTTCTAATCTTTTTAAAGTACAAAAAAAGTTTGTTTTTTTTAATATTCATTAAATATTTTTTATGTCTTTTATAATAAAGGTGAAAAGTACAAAGTACCCATTCTGAATTACTCAGTAATATAAAATCGTTTTATTTGACCAATCGACGTTCCACCCTTATGCTTATTCATTTCATTATATAATCAGTTTAAATGGGGAATTCATTTTAATACTGAAACAAAAAAGAAATTCATCGACATTGAATATCCTAAAGACCATTTCAATTAACCTTTTAGTTGTTTTTTTTTTTACTAAAAAACAAACTTTAACGATGTTCATGCACAGTATATTTCCTCCACATTGGAACATATCAAATAACACTATGACAATCATCATTTTGTTGTTTTCCTCTAAATTACCAAAATGTCAAATGAAAATTATGTCTTGTTTTTTGTAGAGACTACAGCCTCAGTAATTGCCGGCCGGAGGGCGGGTAGTTTTTGCTAGTATATATATAAAATCAAATAAACATTACAGTATATGCCAAATAGCCAGCATTTCAATGATATTACATATTATATTTATGATACGATATAAGATTTGCAATGCTGTATATATAGTACATTGCAAATACCTACAAACACTGATTGCTCTTAATTTGCATATTTATTTTATAAACAGCTTCTAATGAATAAATAAATATTCTGTAATATACAGTTATTTTGCATTGTCATATTTTCTTATATATACACGCAATATTTTCGGCAATAGTAAAACGTCTGCCGCTGGGATGCTAAGAACAGATACTACACTTTGATCTTAGCCAAAAGGCCAAGGAACTATAAAAACAGATTTATGGCTAGGCATTTTTAAATGAATGAAAAAAAAAAAATCATTTAATCTATTATTGTATTAATGAGAGTGTTTAGTGTATCGGTTCTATTGTCATAAGACTGACCTCCCAGGAATTACCTCCTTTTTCAAGGGGATAAAGATAATATAGTATTTGTTCTGTGATTAGACCATCTTCCCTCTCCTTTTTTTAGGGGGGAAGGGGGTATATGTTCTGTTGCCATGATACTATATTACCCAGACATTACCTTTTCCTTTTATGGAAGGGATCCTCCCAGGTCTTACCTCTTTTTTATGGGGGAGGGGGGTAGCATAGTATATTTTCGTTCCTCATATCATCCTTCCATGATTATCTTCTACGAATTTTTTTGGGGGTGGGGGTATTGTTCTCTCTGTTCTGTTGTCATGATATCCTCCCAGGCCTTAAATCCTTTTTCATGGGAAGGGTGTTCGTAATAATACCACCCTCTGTTATTATTTCCTCTTTTGGGGATCAGTGTAGTATGTGTTCGTTCACCATGATTTTATCCTCCCAGGCTAGCAAAAACATGTTCGCTCTAGTCGCATATTTTTGCTAGTGTGTAGATTTAGTATAAGGAACGTTTATGTTTTTGTCTTTTAAGGGAAGTGGGGTCTGATCAACTCTGCTGGGAAGCCATGAAATTAAATACTGTCTTGTTTTTAAATTCCCAAAACAGTTTTTCATGGTAAACAACTGATGATCCCTTAAAATAGTGTTAGAAACTAACTAATATAATAACTGTAAAAAATAAATTGACTTACATGAGTGATTTTCCACTGGAAGACTTGAGACTATAAGTTTTTTTTATTTTTTTTTTTTTATTTTTTATATAGTTTTAATGGTTGAGAAACTTCCGAGACTATATATATATATATATAATTAATTATTGAAGACAATATATGTATACTCATATATCATCAGATCCTTTTAGTGTGTAGTCTCCTTAGAAGATTCAGCTCAATGTTTGTCAATTATTGATAACAGAGCAAAATATAGAACAGATATTTATTATATTCCAATAACCATGGTTAGTTTTATTACTTTTATTTTTGTTTTTATTTTTTTCACATTTCCAAAAATTCCAAATTTCTGTGAGATATATTTAACGGTCCGTTTCATTTGTTTTGTGCCAAACAACATTTGTATGTCAATATCGTCTCTGCAACACTACAAAATCATCAGAAAAAGTTCACAAATAATAAGAGTTCTTAGATTAGAGTGTCTTGAAAAAACACCCACATCATACATCAGTTTCATTTTAAGGTGAAAATAAACAAAAGAACAAACGAAAATTACAGAGCAGACACTTATATATATATATATATATATATATATATATATATATATATATATATATAATTTCTTTTTACTTCCTATAACCTATTATGTATGTTTTTTTTTCAGAATGATAGTTATATAGAGAGGGAGGGGGAGATTCATTAATGCAATTTTGAAGGGTTAACGGCCGGGACTGATTTTCGCTGACGTGACCTTGAACTGGATTTGATTCTGTCTTTACTTTTTATGTTTTTTTTTCTTTTCTCTTTTTCACATCCGTTTTTTTCTGACGGTTACATTAATGCGAGTTTCTATTTCCATTTTTCATCTGTAAAAAGATATATCGAAACGCTGGCTATTTGGCGTAAACTGTAATAGTGCTTATTACAATTCTATAAATGCTCTACTTGATATTGAGCACTCTTGAAAATATTGGTTTATGCTCATTTTATTAATATATTTGAACTTATGAAATATATATATATATATATATATATATAAACATTTTAAATAATACTCCAACGTAATGGAAAATGAAAAAAGAAAAAAAAAAGAAAATTGTTTATATATTCTATCAACGTTTCGTTTCAAGATGACTAATTTGAAGACAAACATAGAAGTCAATATTTAAAAATATGGGGTGCGTCTTTGACATGAAAAGAATGTTTTTTTTTGTTTTTTTTAAACGAAACAAATGTTAGAATCCAAAGTATTACATGACAAATCTTTAGGAAAAAAAAAAAAAAGAAAGAAACATTCAACTTCATAAACGCACCACATAACTATAATACTTGACTTTGGCTGATGAACTTTAATCCTAGAAAGAAATTACTTTTGAACTGACAATTTAAAGTTTTCAAAACCATTTTCTATGTGACGACCATTTTTATCTATAATAATGGGATGAACATGCAGAAAACAGTGTTTACTTGATAGACATTCAAAAGTAAAATTTGAAACCTTTAAAATGGTATATAGAGTATTGATTTACTCCTCTCCAGAAGTTAGGCACAAGGCCAGTTTTTATCTTACTCCCACAAGTAAGATGTGACCCAAGGTCGGGTCAGGAAAGTGGGACTTGAAAAGCCAGCGCCCGAGAAGGTGAGCACTCTGGCCATTAAAAATTGCCTGGGCAGCCCCGTCGGCATTCCCCGGTAGGGACGCCTCAGGCAGTAAGCAATAAACTTACTTCTTCCCAAAGAGGGAAGGCGAAGCCTGGGAGGATGGACCTCCTAGAACTGCACAGGACAGACTCATAGACCGGCGTAAATCAAGCCCCGAAGGCCAAGACAATACCAGTCTATGGGGTGCAGTATCCATCGGAACAGATACTACACTTTGATCTTAGCCAAAAGGCCAAGAACAGTTTAAAATTGGTATATAGAGTAATTACTGACTAGAAATAAAGTTTATTAACAGGGTTCATTTGTGCAAAAAAAATTTAAAAAGTTAAAAAATAATTCAAAAGAAAATTTGACGATTGTGCAGGGGTTAAAAAAAACCCCAAAAAACTACAAAACAATAGAAAATTTAATATTCTACCGACATGTTAGTTTTAAACTTTGCGAAACTAGTAATAAGTTTTATTTCAAAACTTGTGTTATTCTCACTTAATAGATTTTGTCAAAGAAAATGGCAGAGATTTTTTTTTTTGCTGGTCGCTTATTTCAAGCATAAAATATATTAAAAAATAAAAAATTAGGCTTACTGTACCACTAACCCTAAGTCCGAAGGAAGAGATCTAGTCGGACATGATTAAGTTCTTTTGGGTTTTTTTTGTATTTTTTAAACCTGAAATAAGCAAGCACCTAAAAACTAATCTTTAAAATCCACGCCATTTTCTTCGACGAAAAATGAAAGTAACACAAATTTTGAAATAAAACTTAGTTTCGAAAAGTTCAAAACCGGTCAATAGCAATAGAATATTAAATTTTCTATAATTTTCTAAACAATTTGTCTTTGTTTTGTCATCCTTTTTTTCTTGCACAATCGCCAAATTTTTTTTATTTTTTAAAAAGCATACAAACCTTTTCTGTTGTATCTTCTGATTCTACAAAAGCAAAAAAAAAAAAAAAAAATACAATTAAAATCAGAATAATGAAAGTAGTTTAAATATTACGAACGAAAATACTTATTTGACATGGAACATCAGAACCTGAGGCGAATAAATATAACTAGTATAATAAAATTGTGTCTAGGTTTTTTGTTGTTTTATCTTAAGTGAAACTCAAGCTATTTAATTTATTTTTCAGAGTGAATATAAATTTTGGTGCACATATGAAAAACGCATTTCCAAATAAAAACTATCGTTTATATTTACGTATCAAAGTATGTGGGCCTGATCTTATACTAGTAATAAAAAATGCTCTGCTGAACTGGCTCCTGTCCTCTCTAAACTCTACAACAAATGCCTTATTGAATCTTGCTTCCCTGATAGTTGGAAAATTGCCTCTGTGTACCAGTGTTCAAGAATTCTGGAGATAGAACTGACCCCCAGAATTATCGGCCAATCAGTTTACTCTCGTTCTTCGCTAAAATCTTTGAATCCTTAATCAATCTAGCGATAGTCCGGCACCTCGTTAATGCTAAACTTCTTTCTGACCATCAGTATGGATTTAGGCAAGCACAATCTACTGCGGATATTCTAACGGTCATCTCTGAAAATGGTATATACCATACATTGGACAAGGCAGGTGAAGTTAGGGCAGTAGCACTTGATATATCCAAAGCCTTTGACAAGGTCTGGCATAGAGGTCTTCTCATAAAAATTAATTCATATTACTGAACGAATACTTCATATAATCAGATCCTTCCTAGCCAAAAGAAAGATCCCGGTTGTCCTCAATGACGGTTCATCAAAACAACACAACATAAATGCAAGTGTACCCAAGGGATTGATCCTTGGATCTTTATTGTTCCTGATTTTCATAAATGACCTCCCTGATTATTGTCTGAAATCGGTATATTTGCTGACGACACCACTTTACTCTCGTCATGCGGGTTAAACTGATGCACACACATCTGAGGCAATGGCTACATCCTTAGAAAATGACCTTCAGTCTAGTGGAATGGGGTCATAAACGGTTGGTAACAGTTAATGCTGCTAAGACAAAAGCTCCTTTCATTCAACAACTACAGGAAACCTTTTCAACCACCAATTGTCATGGCAAATAACACCCTACTTGAGAGTCCAACATTCAAACTCATCGGCCTAACATTCACAGGTAACAATAATTGGAATAAATACACCGAAGACATCACAAAGGCTGCTGCAAAGAAAGTGGGCTCCCTATACCGTGCTAGTAAATTTCTCATACCTGACAGTATCCTATATCTCTACAAAGCCACCATCCGCCCATGCATGGAGTATTGTTGTCACATCTGGGCTGGTGCACCATCCACTAGTCTCTCTCTCTCTCTCTCTCTCTCTCTCTAAGACAAGGTCCAAAAAAGAAACTAATCTAATAGGTCCCTCACTATCCATCAAGCTCCAGCCCTCATTGCCGCAATGTTGCATCCTTGTGCTTGTTTTACAAGTACTTCAATGGAATGTGCTCAAATGAACTTGCTGCTCTGGTGCCCCCTCGACCAACCCGACAATCAGCTAAATCTTATCCATTCACAGTGGAGCCGGAGAGCCTTCTACTCCAATAGCTTCTTTCCTTGATCTGCCGGCCTTTGGAACTCCCTCCCTGCTCCCTATTTTCCCGACTGTACCGATATGCAGAAATTTCAAACTAATGTGAACAAGCATCTCGCTTCAGTTTCCAATTTAGGATGACCCCTGAAACTTTCACCCTGATTCTCAGTAGCCCCTTACGTCTACAGTGGCAACTTGCCTTGTTTGGGGGGAACTAAGTTTAAAAAAAAAAAAAAAAAAAAAAATAAGTATCCTCACTATAAATTATAAAAAAATTACAGAGTAAGATTTTTTTAAATAAAAATAATCAGTTTTATCGTATTTTGCCAATGGTTATTGATTTATTACTTAATACGACAGACTAAGTTACACCCCCCCCCCCTCTCCCATGTACGTGTTTTTCGCTCAAATCAATGGTGGATCCATAAAATACGATAAGACTGACTTACTTTTAATTAAAATTCTACTCGATAATCTTTGGTGTATATCCTTATTTTTGTCTGATACATAAGTATATCAAAGTGTATTCCGGTTAATTTATTTGTAACTGCGTTTTTCATGTGCCCTCATCTATATAAGCACCTAAATTTTTTCCGAAAGTTTTCATAAGAGGATTGAAAATTTGTATTTGGATTAAATAAAAGGTTTAGTTCCACTAGAAAGTTCCCAAATACTAAAAGGTGGGTAAGATAGAAAGTGTCCACTTGGCGATGGCTTCCGTTTGTTTACCCTTTTAATAGGAAATTGACAACCGGTGTTTATCAAAAAAACAGTTCTCCATTATATTTTAGGGTGGATTTTATTTTTACAATTAATAACTTGTTCACTGTTTTTTTTATAATTAAAATGTTTTGTTTTTTAGTTTGAAAATAATTTTGGTACTTCTACAGAAATTGTACCAAACTGTTTTTTTTTTTTTAACCCTAACCTAAGTTTTAACTTTGATTCGGTTCAAATTCTGTAGAAGCATGACATTTTTTTAAATAGTTGATTCTTAAAACATTTGTAGGTACTTCTCCAGATTAGGACCTAAGCTAACCCCAACGACGCCAAGTCGATTTTAGCTTGGGTCCTAATCTGGAGAAGCACCATTTTTTAAGGAAGAGGCTATTTTGCTGGTCCCGGCAGAATAACGAGGGCTCGTTATTCTGCCGGCTTATGTTTTTTTAACCTAACTGTTATGTGAAAGAAAGAGTAATGAAATAAATAAGGACAAATATTTAATTTATTTTCATCGTCATCATCAGTTGTTATTCTGATCTTTTGAATATAAAAGAAATATCTGCTTTTAATACAAAAAACATTAAAAGTAACAAATTAAATGAACATATTACATACAATTAGATTCTTTAGTCGGATTTAGAAGCAATTTGCGTCGGATAAAAGTGTTTTAGTTATTTAAGAAAAAAAAAAGTTTTCATTCATTGATATAAATTGAATGTTTTTCTTGCGATAAAATAACAGTAATTGTCAATAATTTCAACATGTAACGACGAATTGTAATGCAAAGTTGAATTGTTTTACAAACAAACATTGTGACAGGTAGAGTTATATTTTTTAAAAAGTAGACATAAACGGGGGTCAAAGCGAATTATTTGCACTTAAAACATAATTTGCATTTTGTTTTGACAATAAAAACAATACGTAAATGCATTTAAATGGACATAGAAATTCATCGTAGTTACTAGGTACGTGCAAATCAATGGCCGATTCCCAAAAATGAAAAAACATTTTGACCCCCCCTTCACTTAAAAATACACTAAAATTCAGGAAATCAACCAATTTTACTGAAATTTTCAATATTTATTAATCAACAATCACGGAATATAATGAAACCATTTTTTTTTTTTAAATCTTAGTGAAAATGTATTATTTTTTTAAAAGAAAATACACCTTTACTAAAGTTATATTTTTATATATTAATAAATAAAAATGCATAATTTTTTAAATGTTACTTATGTAAATAAAGGATCGTAGATGTTAACAAATGAAAAATTTTTTTAAAATATTTCATATATATTACGAAAAAGGCCAGTAAATACCGTGTTAATAAAATCACTATAACTCGAAGAAAAATTAATTCTTTGAATTAGCGATATTATTATTGAATAAAGCATTGTTTAATCAATATTTTCACCAAAAAAATAATATAATTGCAAAAAATATTTCATGCGATTTTAATGATTAAAGTTTTTGGAAAAATAAAAAATGCGACGTAATTATATTTCCCTTTCATAGAGAAACGAGTCATCATCATCGCAAGAATTTCTTGTTTATAATCTTGAAAATAAACCAAACATTTACACATTTGTGACTCAGTAAGTTAACGAAAAAAAGAATTTAAAAAATTGAATAATTTCTACTAACGATCGATTCGCAAGGCTATGGAAGGCACGCTATGTAATAAACAGGCGCAATTAAACCTCCCACCACTCCCACTTAATTTTCATCAATTCTGTTAATTTCACAATTCATTGGAAAGATAAAACGTAAGTTTTTCTTTGTTTTTTTCATTAATAAATATTCTTTAAAAAGTTTAAAATTTATTAATAAATAAATAGTTCAAATATGACATTTTCTTTAAAATTGAATTTTATTTATTTAATTATAAATAATTGTTATTAACAAAAAAGTAAAACGTTAACAATAATTTGTTAATGTTTTAATTTTTTTCAATGAATATTTATTTACTTTTTCACACTGAAAATTAAATACTATTTTAGCTTAAAATAAAAAAGTACCCATTAAGTTTTATTTTTAAAGAATTAATGTATTTTAAAATTAAATTAATTCTATAAAAATAAATCGAGTAATGTAATTGTTCAAGTTTTTAATCAATCATCATGTAAAAATAATTGATCAAATTGAAGGATTTCGTAACGTTAACGTAAAAATAATTTTAACATTTGAAAGAAAGTTATTTCAAATTCTAAGGAAATCATTGGTAAACAATTTCTTTAGCTTTTTTTTTACAGATATGCTTAAAGAAGCACCATTATTACTTTTTAAACATTTCCGTAAATTATTTTGCAAAACATTTGTAATAAAATCATTTGGGTATCTTTCAGAATGATCAGTACAGTCGCGGACGGGGTCCAAAAAACTAACGAGAACGGGGTTATAAAAATAAATATGCAACAAGTGAGTTTAACCTACGTCGAGAAGAGATATTTGTCTACTTACCTATGATATTTGTTTGTATTTTTACGTACTATAAATGGGGTTTTATTAGATGTAAAAAAAATTTCTTGTTCATTTTTTACTCGTTTTTTTTTAGACAATATGGCGTCTTACGAGCAAGCGCCATTTTTTTTTTTTTTTTTGCAAGTTCGCATGATAAAACTATTGATTTCTACTAAATAGCAGTTGGAACGGTTTAAAAATACAAACATATCACAGGTCAGTTTTAAATTAACTTTTATCGACGACAGTTCAGTTACTTTTATTTGTTGTATATTTGTTTTTTTGAGCGTTTTCAGCGTACTGATCATTCTGAAAGATACCCAATCATTTTAACCCCACTCTTCAGTTTTAAAAAAGTTTTTTTTTTTTTAAAGTTATAACATTAAATATAAATCTTTGTAGATAAAATAATTAAAATCTTAATTCTGTAAATTCGAAAATATTATAATTAAATAAGATTTTCTTTTTTTTTTCATTACCGAAAAATTAAATTAATTAACTTTCTTATTACATTTTCTTTTAATTTTTAGATGTCTATGCTATCATATATCCAGGAGCAGTATCCTATAGTTCAGAATTCTCAGCCAGTTTTAGTTGGGCACATAGTAAAGAAATTTATCGATAAGGATTTTTCACAGAATAGAATACAAGAATGGGCTACTGTGGAAAACAGACGAAATGGTTACCCACCAATAACCAGTTCTATGATTTGTAAATTGAAAGTATTTTTCAAGAAAAGGCATAATTTACATTTAACCGCCTTCAAAAACGTGTGCAAAACTGAAGCCCATGCATGTATCCTCTCAACTACAACTAACACCTAAACCAACAACTGCATCCATTGCTTCTGCCTCTACTTCTCCAAATAATAAACTTTTGTTAACAAAACTAGCAAAAGTAAAAAAAGAACTTTCCTTCCTAAAAAGAAAATTCAACAGTACAAAACAAAAGTGGCATGCTAGAATATCTAACATGAAAAAAAAAATTGGCAAATGCTGAAACCAAACTCCAGACATGTAACGGGTTTAGGGTCAGAGTTAGCTTGGGTCCTAATCTGCACCAGTACATAAAAATAAAAATAAGGGAAAATTATTAAAAAACCTTCTGTTCAAAAAAATAAATTCGTGTCTTCCATACTTGTCAATTTAATGTAGACATATTTTTCGTAACTTTAAAAAATAAAGAAATTAAGTTCTAATCATTTTTCAATTTCTATAAAGCATAACTTCCATATAAATTTTTTTTAAATAAAAATAAATATTACTGCAGTTCAGGGCTTCCATACTTTCAGATTTGGTCGCCAAATTTTGTTTACACTTACATAAAACAACAAAATGCGCTCGTGATGTTTCTTTTATTTTTTATTTTGGATAATTCGGCAAGTTTTAGTAGAAAAATGAAGGTCAATTTTTTTTTAATTCACTCTCTTAAGACTAAATTTAATAATTTTCTTTTAAATAGTTCCAAAAAATTGATATTTATCTTTCCAACGAATTTAAAACGTGTTTTATCGAATGTGCAGTTTTTATCCATTTTTAACGTTTATAGGGGTTTTTGACAACATTTTTAATTCTAATTTTTTTTTCAAACGTAAATATACATTTGTTTCCTTTTATATAATAACATTAGGCTTTTATCTTTCAAACACAATCAAAAGTTAAACGAAAACTGCTTTAAAAAATTAAGAAAAGACACTTTTAAGAACGAGGGTCAGTGCAAGCGGCCATTTTTTTTGCACGTACCTAGTAGTTACTTAGTCTATGGTGAAATAAAACTTTTTTTTTCGTAAGTCGTGGCGAAAATCGCCGTATGAATTATTTATTTTAAAAAAATAGAAGTTTTAATTATTTCTTTTTTTTTTATTGGAAAAATGTTGAAATAAAAATAAACCGACAGTTAAGTTGACTTGTGAAATCTTCACTGTAACAGTTAGGTTAAACAAACATGAACCACATCGTTATTTTGCCGGTCCCGGCAAAATAGCCTATTCGATTTTTTAAATAGTCGATTTACGGTGAATGATGAGATCGTATACCTCCACATAATGCGATAAAAAATGATTTTATGTTTCTGTTTTTTTAATATTACATGAGGAACCGTCTCGAGTTAAAATCTATTTAGTATTACGCATGTAATCTGAAGACAAACACGTTTGAAATGTATAAATATTGTAAAAATCGACATTTACCTGCTTGATAAGACGCAATTTTGTAAAAATAAAAAAATATCGATTTTCTAGCATATTTACACATTTGAAACGTGTTTTTCTTCAGATTAGATGCGGCAGCACTTGTTATAGCCGCCGGAGCCGCCGCAAACGCCAGTAGGTGTGACTCAAATGAACCGATCAATCGCAATCATTTTAAAATAGATATTTCACCTTCATTATTTAAAATTAACACCGAATTGTCATTTTATTGAATACATTTTTTTTCGTTTTTTATGTTACTTTTCACAATAAAATTAACGTTGATGGATTTTTCCCACATTACTAAGTCTGCTCTCGATTTAAGTAACAACATAAAACCATTTTTATCGCATTTTGTTTAAGCATACGATCTCATTTACCTAAAAATTACTATTTTTGAAGGCTAACTCATTGAAATGTTTTAAAAAATCAATGGCCTTCGAAAATGTTCTACAAGCCTGATTCCCACGTGTGCAACAAAGTGAAAATAAAAATTCTGCCCAATCGAAGCGGTCTAAAATTATTAGGTACTTTTTTGATAGACACCGGTCAATTTTCGTTTTCAAAAACGGAAGCAATCGACAAGTCGTCACTTTCTATCTTACTAAAATATGTTACTGAAGAAGATTGGAGGTTACATCGACCGAAACGCTATGAATGACAAGATGAGAATACAAAAATAATTTTTTTTTAAAACAAACAAAACCATTCGGCCATTCTCTTAAATTAAAAAAAAGAGAATCTAATTTTAAATATGCGATTAAAAAAAAAATTTTTTTATTTATCTTCCTCTCACAGCGGTAAGATGTGACACAAGGTTGGGAAAGTGGGATTTGAAAAGCCAGCGCCCGAGAAGATGAGCACTCTGGCATACAAAAAAATGCCTGGGCAGCCCCGTCGGCATTCCCCGGTAGGGGCGCCTCAGGCAGTAAGCGATAAACTTACTCCACCCAAAAGAGGGGAGGCAAAGCCTGGAAGGGTGGATCTCCTAGAACTGCACAGGACAAACCCACAAACCGGCGGAATCAAGACGATACCGGTCTATAGGGTGTAGTATCCATCGGAACAGATACTACACTTTGATCTTAGCCAAAAGGCCAAATATGCGATTTTTATTTACAATCTTTTTATTCTAAAATTATTTTAAAATACGAAAATAACGGCGGTTATTAACATTACAAATAATCTAAATATGCCTTCTTCGCCAACAATTTAAAACGTTTTTTATTTTAAGAGTATTTTTCTTTCCCAAAATGAAATTGTCAGAAATAATCAAAAGGAATAAAATTAAATTTAAAACCTATTATACGACTACTACTATTAACTATGATTATTTATAAAGAATCAAGTTTGTTTTAAAGCGGGTCATTTTTTTGTTGTTGCTTTTAATACAATAAAACACGAGATTATCTCAAAGATAAGAATGATAAACAATGACACATAAAAACGTATCTGCAAAGTCATAAACCCCTTTAAAAAGATAAAAGTCGTAGAGTTTGCACGCCAGAAAAGAAAAACGGGGTAAAATAATGACGTCGTCTTTTAGCAGTCAAATATGACGGCGAAAAGATTGCGCAGAAAGAAAAGAAAAGCGGATTTGTTTTGTTTGTTTGAAATAGATTAGCAACTTACGTTCAAGTTAAATAAAAAAAAAAAATAATAATAAACAAAAATGGTTCAATTGTGGATAACAGATGGAAGGGACGAACAGGGAGAAATAAAAAAAGAAACCAGGGATCAATCTGCAACAACAACAAAGACCACGTGACCATAGCATTCAGAAAACAAAAATCTGGTCATTTTAAAAATAATTAAATTGAAATTTTGTCTTAACATTTTTTTATTAATTTTTTTTTTATCTCAAAAAAGCAAAGAAAAAAAGAAAAGTACGAATTTATTTTATTAGAAACCGAGAAAATCTA
This sequence comes from Sepiola atlantica, assembly GCA_963556195.1. NCBI lineage: Eukaryota > Metazoa > Mollusca > Cephalopoda > Sepiida > Sepiolidae > Sepiola > Sepiola atlantica. Next base: position 27,540,965 of record OY744547.1, on the reverse strand, counting down.
GTTAATTTTCACCTCGTTAATTTCCGCTTACTGAAAAATTCCTATTATTATAACCGATAATCTATTATTAATAACCAGTAAATGATAATTTTGAAGGGTTAATTTCGAATTAGTGTATAGGCTATATATATATATTATCCCGTCGCCTCACTATGCACCTCGCAAACACTAGTTCAATATACAAACACCTACAAACGCACAACTGCCCTACATCTGAGTTGAGACATATATTAGTAATGAACACAAAAATAATACATTCCGAAACTAATTTTTAAAAATTAAAAATACTTGAGGCCGTATACATAAAAACGCAGCAACCTAAAATCAATAACATTTCATACGAGACAAGTAAAACTATTTAAAAATGCTTAGCCTAGTTTAGTGATATCGACCGGTGTCGCCTAATTCAATTAAAAAAATAGGGACATCTTATTAAAATTACTTACTGCCTATCTCCCCCATTTTCCTTCTCTATAATTATTAGACGAGACAAAATTAAATCAGCCACTATTTTAAATTAAAAATAATAAGAATAATAAATAAAATTAATAAATAAACGAAGAACTGTTTCAATTGTCACATTTTAAAAATGTAGACGTCCGTATTTTACGCGAACGGTTTGCCAGCGTATTTTTTAAGAAATTCCATTCTTTCACTCGCTTTGTATTCATTTTTGCCATTAAAAACCTGAAGATGATTCCGGAGAGAATCGAAAACGTTAGTCAAACACATGGATCCTTCATCAATTCATTCCATCTACACGTGAAAAAGATCATTCGACGAATGGAAAAAATAAAAAAAGGAATCACTAAACAGAAGATTTCTGTCGTCTTCAATAACACATGCCTTAATGAAAAAATGCTGCCTAAATACACACAATATATATATATATATATATATATATATATATATATATATTAGGTACGTGCAAAAATGGCCGTCGCTTGTACTGACTATAGTTCTTAAAAGTGTCTTTTCTTAATTTTTAAAAGTAGTTTTCGTTTAACTTTTGATTGTGTTTGAAAGATAAAAGCATTAAGTTAATATCTAAAAGGAAACATGTATATTTACGTGTGAAAACAAATTAGAATGGAAAATGTTATCAAAACAGCGAAAAATCTGTTAAAACTGAAGATTCAATAAAACATGTTTAAAAAAGTAAATATCAGTTTTCTGGAACCGTTTCAAAGATAATTATTAAATTATAGTCTTAAGAGAGAGAATTACAAAAGAATGTACCTCTTTTTGTTTTTACTAAAATTAATTATCAAAAAAAAAAAATAAATAAATAAAAATAAAAAAAATGAAAGTTAGCTAAAACATGTCCGAACCCCGTGTTGTAAATGTAAACAAAGAATACGGCTACAAAATCTCAGGTTCACCCAGGGGTTTTTACCCCGCCTAATAAAACGGGTATTGTCCGGGCCTTTGGGTCTGGATTTACGCCGGTCTATTGGGGGTTGCCGGTCCTGTGCAGTTCTAGGAGGTGCACCCTCCAAGGCTTTGCCTCCCCTCTTTGGGGAGGAGTAAGTTTATTGCTTACGACCTGAGGCGCCCCTACCGGGGAATGCCGACGGGACTGCCCAGGCAATTTTTAAATGGCCAGAGTGCTCACCACTCGAGCGCTGGCTTATCTAATCCCACTTTCCCGACCTTGTGTCACATCTTACCTTGTGGGAGGTAGATAAATAAAACGGCTACAAAATCTCAAAGTATGGAAGGCTCAAACTGCAGTAATAATTTTTTTTAATTTTACGTTACGAACTGCATCAATTTTATTAATTCATTTTACATGATGATTGATTAAAATCTTGAACAATTACATTACTCGATTTATTCTTTAAGAATTAATGTAATTTTAAATAACATTAATTCTTAAAGAATAAATAACTAATTTATTGTTACGACACATGTAAGAATTTCTTACATGTGTCGTAACGATAAATTACATTAATTCTTTTAGAATAAAGCTAAGAGAATTTTTTTATTTTAAGTGTGAAAAAGTAAATTCAAGTCAATGACTACACTGACAATATTCATTGAAAAAAGTTAAAACATTAAAAATTATATATTAATAAATAAATAGAATTCAATTTTGAAAGAAAATGTCATTTGAATTCTATTTATTTATTTATAAATAATTGTTTTAAACTTTTTAAATAATATTTATTAATGAAAAAATGACAAAACAAATACAAATTTACGTTTCATCTTTCCAAATAATTGACGAAATTGTGAAATTAACGAAACTGTTGAATCTCTGAAAATAAAATTTTGAGGACGGTGTGGGGGAGTAAGTGGTGGTTGGTGAGCTAATCCCGCCTTTTTATTACAGAACAGGCCTACCATACGTCCCCAAGTCAATCGTTAGTAGAAATTATCCAATTTTTTAAAATTCTTTTTTTCGTTAGGTCTGAGTCTCAAATTTTTCAATTTTCGGTTTATTTTCAAGATTATAAAAACATTTCTTGCGCTGATGATAACATGTTCATGTATGAAATGGAAATATAATTATGTCGCATTTTATATTTTACAAGAAACTCTAATCATTAAAATCACATGAAATATTTTTTGCAATTATATTATTTTATTGGTGAAAATATTAATTAAACAATGCTTTATTTAATGATAACATTGCCAATTCAAAAAATTAATTTTTCTTCGAGTTATAGTGATTTTATTAACACAGAATTTAAGGGCCTTTTTCGTAATATATACGAAATAATTAAAAAAATTTTTTAAACATCTACAGTACTTTATTTTCATAAAAATTTTTTTTTAATTCATACATTCTTTTTATTAATACATAAAAATATAACTTTAGTAAAAGGTGTATTTTGTTTTCAAAAAATAATACCACTTAAGGATAAGGGTTAATTATATTGTCTGTTGGATGATGAACAATACTATGAGAGGATTGAAAATGAATGGAATGGCCAAAATTTGATAATATAAGGACGGCTTGACAAATATTTGACATTGGCCTTGAAGACGGCCATGTTGAAGTCTGCAGGGAAGCAGTCCCGTGGTCACGAGTTTCACAGAAGGGAAATTCTTGGAAAGAAACTCTTCATAGAAATTCTGTTTGGTTTTAGGTACACAGAAATTACCTATAAAAATTGCCTGGTTGGACCCGTCTCACCTTGGTGGGGAGGCAATACCTGGGAGGATGGTCTCCTGAGAACCAAACAGAACTACTAATACTTACTGAACATTACATTCTATTCTTCAAATCACAAAAGAACTCAAGTACAACTTGATCGATTTTTAACAAAAGTAGTTAAAAATCAATAAATGTGTCGTCGCCACTTTTCAAACTCACGGTAGGAAGTGTAACGGTCGGCTTGTTAACGCACAAAAATCAATCTATTATCCACATTATCATCATATTCAGTTTAACGTCCATTTTACATGCTAGCATGTGTTAGACAGCTTTGAGAAATTGACTTTCAAACTAATCTATCTCTGACCAGGTATTTAATCATCCCACTTTCAAGTCCATCCTTATCATTTCCTCTCATGTTTTCCTTGGCTTTCCCCGTAGGCTGACTGCTACACCAATTGTTCCACATCTACTAACCCAGGAACTCTCATCCATTCTTTTAATGTGGGCATACCATCGAAGCCTCCTGTTCTGCACACATCTCTATACTGTCCAAGTTCAGATTTGATCCTGTCTTTAAGATTTCCGTTACACATCCATCATATCATTCTCTCCATGCAACGCATATACTCAACCCCTCACTGGCCAAGTTTCATGCCCATACATCATCACAGCGTACACATGCTCAGTAGACTCTTTCTTGGTCGATTCTAATACAATTATAGGACACATGCACACATGTTGGTTCTTTGATATGATAGGGCCGCATAAAATCAATGTATTTAAGAGCACAAAAGAACCAGGATGAATCGTAGAATAGGGACGGTTCAAATATCTCATTTATTTTGCTTTTTAAAGTTTATAAATTTGAATTTTTCAGTTTTTTTTATTGCACCATTTATTAATTTTCTTAGATTTGAAATTAAGTAAAATGGCCTCCACCTCTAAATGCTAGAAATTCACAAAATGCTGAAAACAAATTTGTGTCAAAATTTAAATTTATTTGATTCAATTAAATAATTGTAAGAAAATAAAAGTTGAGTAGACATAAAACAATATAATTTTATTACTATTTCACGTATCTACACATAATATAAAGTTATAAAATATATTGAGTATATTTTTTTTCAATATTTACTTGAATAGTGCTCAATACGTGAGCAGAGCTTAGTAATAGTATGAAAATATATCTAGATATATTTCCATACTACTACTACATATATATATATATATATATATATATAACGTAAAATATAATAACACGAAATTACATGATTGTCGATGCAATAATTTATTTCAACCTTGCGGTTTTATTCAAGCATCAAATTAGACAATTACATTTTTGAGACTGACATAAAACTGAATTCACCCTCGACAATTCAAATACAACCAGAGAGAGTGGTGGTCGCAGCCAATCTGAACACCACTTTCTCTGGTTGTATTTGAATTGTCGAGGGTGAATTCAGTTTTATGTCAGTCTCAAAAATGTAATTGTCTAATTTGATGCTTGAATAAAACCGCAAGGTTGAAATAAATTATTGCATCGACAATCATGTAATTTCGTGTTATTATATTTTACGTTATTCTTGCTCTGTTTACCACATTGAGCTCTCTTACCCGGATTTCTTCCTGGAATTATTCCATTATAACACAAATATATATATATATATATATATATATATTTTAAAAACAAAAATATCTTAGTGGCATTTAGGCAGCCATTTTGAAACTAATTTCAAACTAGAGTTTCAAAATGGCTGCCTGCCCGAGGAGACGGCTGCAAGGGCATTCAATGTGAGTTTGTTTTGATTTTGGGACATTTATTTTTATCACATCAAAATATATAATTTTTCAAATCGAGAACTTATTTGTCTTTTCTGATGAGTTCGAACAGGAAAGATCCGATATTGGCATACTAATGTTGGTTGGCCCTGATGAACGAAACGGATCCGTAATATTGTACCAAAAGTTAACGGTTTAAAAAAAAAATACTTTGTCAGATAAAATCTTGTTTATTAGAATACCCGTCTCAGGACAGGTAAAATTAATTTCCCGAACAGTAAAAGTTTTGCACTACTTTTATGCCCACGTATGAAGATTAAAACCGAGATATGATGCTGAACCTTATATCTAGAATACTTATTCAAATTTTGATAAAAATCCATTACATGATTTTGATTTTAGAAAATATCTAAAATTAATTGAAATTAAGAAAATCTTGATTGGTCTAATATATCTAATGATAGATTTGAATGTTCAAATCAGAGGTTGTGCCCATATTCTGACGCCTAAAACTCCTCAAAATAACCTAAAGAAACTGAAATTTCAGGAATATTTATTAATTAATGTCCAATAACTATTGTTAAAATTTCACAAAATCAGAGGTATCTGAATTTTCTCAAAGGGCTTCCACCTGTTTTTACTCATTTTTCATAAAACTAAACCTACATTATCATCTCTTATGCCTAGCAGCTGTGCTTCAAAATTCATAATGATTAGTCAATTAGTTTGGCAGTGAATCTTGTACATAAAACATACTTAATATATATATATATATATATATATATATATATATATATGTGTGTTACATCAGGTTATGTTGAAAAGAAATCAATAAAGTGCTCGATCACAAAAATGTGAAAGCTAAAATACAAATTATTTATTTACAAATTATATTACATATTTTAGAAACATACCAGTTTCATTGACATGGATTGACCTTTTACAGTTTAAGAGGTCGTTAGAGTCCATTCAAATCATCAGCGACTCATGAAATGAAAACAAATTAAAAAATGGAGTTCGAAGATAACCGCTAACATCTTCTGGTGAATTCACTCAAGCTTTTTTTTGGAAAAACGTACCGAGTCAATATGGGCGGACTGTATGTCTATATGGGTCTTAATCGTAACTAAGTGTTATTTAGAATAATTTAATTGTTGATAACGAATGCTGTATGTTTCCCTGCTCTGATGGTGTCTTCATATTTAGGGGTGATAGTTTATTGGTCAGTGAGTGGATTAGCTTCTAGGTGAGGATGTATTCCTGTTATTAAAAGGTGTATTTATATTTTTTTTTGAGGGGGTGCTTATATTTGAGTGCAAAACTTGCTTTAATTGTAGTCTATTAGATCTGTGAGAGCTTGGTTCTATTTATTTACCTCCCACAAGGTAAGATGTGACACAAGGTCGAGAAAGTGGGATTAGATAAGCCAGCACTCGAGAGGTGAGCACTCTGGCCATTTAAAAATTGCATGGGCAGCCCTGTCGGCATTCCCCGGTAGGGGCGCCTCAGACAGTAAGCAATAAACTTACTCCTCCCCAAAGAGGGGAGGCAAAGCCTGGGAGGGTGCACATCCTAGAACTGCACAGGACCGACAACCCCCAATAGACCGGCGTAAATCCAGACCCAAAGGCCCGGAGGATACGATGTGAGGGCTTGGTGTTAACGGAGGGATATCCTTATGAGTTTAAAGGTTTCCTAAGGGGTATCAAATTAAGTGGATGGGTCAATATAGGCTTGCTATCATTGTAATGTGTGGTGCATGTGTGGGTTCGTGTGGAATCCTTGTATTTAATTAATTCTGTTAGCTTTTATCTAATAACGTTTATGAGTCTATCAGAGGGTCTGTGTGAATCGGTTAGTCATATCTATTTTTTTTTTATTTAAGGGTATTCAATAATTATATTTATAAGTATTTAACTTGTAAAATTTTATATATTTAATATGTTTAAAATGAATATGAGGTATCTAATAATTTGTTATAGGTAGGGATTACGGGGATGCAAGTGTAGGTTATATTTGGGTTGGGGGGGGGGGATGTGATATGTATAATATATCTGAGGGAGGGGTTGTTATATTGTATATAAATAATTTGATAATTGGAAAGATCTTGGGGCGGGGCTAGGCCATATTTTTCATACGATGTGGAGTTCTTCAGACTTATGGGGCTATGAGTAAGTTATGCATTTTCGTTGTTAGTCTATTTGGCTAGTAGAAATTTTCTTCTGTGGGGGCATTGTTCAAAAACCTGTTTTGATGCCCATACAGATTATGGAAGAGTTATTGATGGCCTGTAGGATCCTGAATTTTTCAGTGGTGCATAGTAGGCAATTCCTGAAAGAAAGACTATTGTTTATCAATGATCCTCCATTTAATTTCATAGGGAGTACTGGACTCTTTGAGAACCCATGTAGTGGTTGTTAGATAGGTGTTATTTCTTTTTCCTGGATATTTGACAGTGTTATTGTGAGCGTAGAGCCTCTGTTTGAAAGTTCCTTGAGTCATTCTGATATAAATTTCTTCTTTCTTGGAGTTTACACCGGATATGACGAGCTTCATACACTATGAATCTGATTGTGCAACCCACTCCTAGGGGGCAAACTTATCCTCTTCTGCATGAACAGCGGGGGTTGGGGGAGATTAATTGGAGTTGTGGGGTTTGAGGCTAAAAGGGATCCCATGGAGGGACAACAAGAAAAATTCGTTTCTACTGCATTTCTATTAAAGGTCTATGAAGCCTATTAGATGGTGGAAACTGTTTATCTATTAATTGGAGGAATTGTTTACCTATGTTATATTTGACACTGAGAGAATAGGGAGGAGTGGACCAGATAATGTTTATTTTTCTATTATGTCTGTCTCTAGGTTGGGTGGGTATGTAAGAGATTTCTTCTATGTAACCGCTTTTGCTGAGGGCTTTGTTGTAATATGAGACAGCTTGTTGGAAAATCTCGAAGCTGGAGATTCTCTTGCTTATGTTGGGTATAAGGTTCTTAAAGACAAGAGGGGTGGCAGGATTAGGTGTTGACATATCAGCTGTTCAGTGGATTTGTGGTAGGGTCTAGTGAAGTAGTTAGGTCGAGGGTTGCGTATAAGTCCACGCTAGTGAAATTGATATCAATGGTGATATTGAATCCTAGTTCTTTGAAGAATGTTGTCAGCTGCTTTCTAAATCTGTTCAGTTCTTGAGCGTTGTTGCAGTGGGAGAGAGTCCATCATCTTGGTAAAGATCAAACTCTTAGAAGAGAGTATGAGATGAAAAGTCTAATCAGATTGGACATATCCACATTGTCGTAGGCTCCCATCGGTACATCAAAGGGATCTTCAGGGTTGGATGCTTTAACCCAAGTTCTATTGCCAAAGAAGAGGAGGAAGTTTCTTGCATCGAGGATTGTTTCTATTTCTAGATCGCTGATTTCTATGAAGGTTTTAGTGAAAATTACGGCTTTTTTTTAGAATTTCCCTGTTGATGGAGGGATAGAAGTCTGTTGTCAAATTGTGTGAATCGACATTGCTTTTTATTAGAAATGGCTTTGAACCAGTCGATGGCCGCTTGAGAATGGATCCAAAGTCATAGGTTTGTGTGATTTTTAATGTTTTTATTGGTCCCTCGATTTATAAAATCGGGAGACTTATGTTTTGAGGCATGTCCGTCCGTCCGTCCGTCCGGATTTTTCTCCGCAACCATCAATTGAATTTCTCTGAAATTTTGCATGAAGTTGTAACTTTTGTCAGGTTAGAAAGTGACATTCTCCGATTTTTGAAAAAAAATCTGGTTAGCCCCCCAGGGGGTCAAAAGGCCCCGAAATGGCAAAAAATGACATTTTTTGCCCCATAACTTTTCATCCATCCATTCAATTTCTCTGAAACTTGGCCAAAATGTGAAGGCAATTGTTCCTAATAGAAAATAAGTATCGCTGACCTTGGAAAAAATCTGGGTCAAAAGCCCCCAAAATGGCAAAAAATGACCCTTTTCTCCCATAACGTTTGATCCATCCATTCAACTTTTCTGAAACTTGGCCAAAATGTAGAGGCAATTGTTCTGGATATAAAATGAGCATTCATGACCTCAGAAAAATTCTAGTTCGCGCCCCCAGGGGATACAATGGAGGGCAAAAAATGCCCCAAATTTATTGCATTTTACACTTACTACATCGAGTCACATACAGAGGGGGACCACGCATGCGCGGCTTGTTTATATTTCTAATTATATGCTTACTAGCTAAACCCATTTGCTTTTGGATGGATTTATCAGTCTACATGTGGGTCTACTTCTAAAATGGGGTTTGTGGTCTTTCAAAGTAAGAAAGGCCTCATTTTGGGGCTAATTAATTGGCTCTGTAGTCAATTTTAAGTTTGACTGCTAAGATCATTGCTTCTTCATCGATAGCGTTATACGTATGATTTGATGCTAATTGATATTTGCTGTTGATGATTATTACTAGTTATTTATATTTGTCTATTTTAACTTTATAAATGTTTTTGGTTTTATCTGCTAATATCAGTGTGTGGTCACTAGATTTAAGGTTATTTAAGTAAGAGGATAGATTTCTTTGAAAGGTGTTATTGTGTCATGTGAAACGGATCTTGGGGATTATGCCCAGCAAGTCTCTTTCAAAAGCGTCCATTTTGTCGACTTACTAGACTTAAGACCATAAGTGTTTGTGATGTTCGTGTCTTTCGTAGTGGTAGCAGTGAGATATTTCCATCTCATACGTCGTACAACGTCTTCTATCTTATTTATAAGGGATTTCAGGTAGAAAGTGTTGTTGGTGTCGGAATGTCTTTGGTAGAATATTTGAGCTCGTTTATCCAGTCTTTCGGTAGGTCTTCCTAATCGTTAATATAGTTAAAGTTATATAATATATATATATATATATATATATATATATATATATATATATATATATATATATATATATATATATATATATATATATATATATATATATGATAAAGGATGGAAAAATGTTCCGACGTAATGGAAAATAAAATAAGGAAAATTTAATATTTTGGTTTTCCTTATTTCATTTTCCATATATATATATATATATATATATATATATATATATATATATATATATATAAAATAAAATATAGTAACACGAAATTACATAATCATCGATGCAATAATTTATTTCAACCTTGTGGTATTGTCAAGCACCCAAGTGAGATGATTACATTTTTGAAAATGAGAAAAGAGAAATTCACACTATATCTATATATATATATATAGAGAGAGATAGATATATATATAGATAGATAGATAAACATATCTAACACATATTAAGAGAAAGGGGGAAATTTGAAGCATATTTAATCTATAATTTTAGAGAGGGGGGGGATTACGATTTATGACGGAAGGTAATATAGAGAGGGGGGAAAAAGGGCCACATATACATATAGAGAGGGGGAAATAGTAAAGAGGCAGGGAGGGTATTCAATGTCTCTCAAGAAACGAGGTCAGCGTGTCTAGATATCAACAACCCCAAAACCGCCTCTGAAACCTGGATGCACACATAGTAATCTAGGTAAGGTTTGTATCCACCGAGAATCTTTACTGTGTTTATATAATAGTGGCAAAGCCAAATTTGCCTGTTTATGCTGTGAAAATGGGTAGAAAGTGAAATTTTTGTAAAATTCAACTTACGATATCTCACCTATTTTTCAGGTTATATCTATGAAATTAGCATGTAAATAAAATTGAATCTTTCTTCTTTCTAATATATTTTTTTTTGTACGAGGATTAGTTTTTATTTCTGCAGGTTGATTTGAATTACGTAACTATTTTAATGACAAATGTATTTAGTTCCACCATTTTCAACAACAAATTTTTAGTCCTGTTTTTTTAATATCTGACGTTCACAATGTTAATCAATCCACTTTGAAAACTCTTTCCATCTGATAAAAAAAAAAGAAGTTATTCTTCAATTTGGTGGTCGAAGTATAGAATTTTAAGTTAATTTTCATAAAAACATTCGAAGTTGAAAACTTCAATTAATTAAATTTTACAGAAATTAAATTAAAAAAATATGCTTTTTATACCAATGTATAAAGCAGGGTGTCTCCAATAATAATCAATAGGATACATATCTATCTTATTCATCAACATCTGGAACAGCTTACCAATAGAAGAGACGGGTTTACAGTTTTTTCTTATTTTCGATTAAGTTATTGTAGAAAACAACACATGTGTAAACATGCCCCACCCCTCCGCATGTAAACATAAGACCCCTCTCCCTCTCCAGTGACCGTCATGATAGTAGCAAAAGCAGGATGTTCACTCTTTTTTTTCTCCATCTCCAACACTTTATTTTCTTCTCTCTGTACTCGCTTCATCCATTCTTTCCCTTTTCTCTCTGAATAATAATTTACAATTTCCTGCTAACTTTTTATGTTTAAAAGAATTTTGTCCGACTTTTATTTCAGAAAATATTTTATTAAATAAGGTTTTGGGTCTGTATTTATGCCGGTCTATTGGGGGTTGTCGGTCCTGTGCAGTTCTAGGAGGTGCACCCTCCCAGGCTTTGCCTCCCCTCTTTGGGGAGGAGTAAGTTTATTGCTTACTGTCTGAGGCGCCCCTACCGGGGAATGCCGACGGGGCTGCCCAGGCAATTTTTAAACAGCCAGAGTGCTCAAATTCTCGAGCGCTGGTTCTTTCACACTTTCCCGACCTTGTGTCACATCTTACCTTGTGGGAGGAAGATAAATAGAAAGGTTCTTGTTCTAAGTTCTTCGGCTTATGGGTCGTCTATGATCTATTTTAATGAATGATGTCATCCCTTATGACGTCATAAAGGATCTTCCCAGTATCTTAATGGAAGAATATTTTGTCTATAACAGAAGTGTATAACTAAATTAGAGCTATATGTTATTTATCTACCTCCCACAGCGGTAAGATGTGACAAGGTCAGAAAGTGGGATTTGAAAAGCCAGCGCTCAAGAAGGTGAGCACTCTGGCCATTAAAAATTACCTGGGCAACCCCGTCGGCATTCCCCGGTAGGGGCGCCTCAGGCAGTAAGCAATAAACTTACTCCTCTCCAAAGAGGGGAGGCAAAGCCTTGGAGGATGCACCTCCTAGAACTTTACAGGACAAACCCACAGTCCGGCGGAATCAAGCCCCGAAGGACAGACGACACCGGTCTATAGGGTCTAGTATCCATCGGAACAGATACTACACTTTCTTCCTAGCCATGGGTCGTCTATGATCTATTTTAATGAATGATGTCATCCCTTATGATGTCATGAAGGATCTTCCCAGTATCTTAAACTAAGTAATGGAAGAATATTTTGTCTATAGCAGAAGTGTATAACCAAATTAAAGCTACATAAGAGGAGTGAAACTGCCAGTAAAATCTTCCATCATTTTATTCAATGAATATATTTTATCTTTAAACATTAGAAATTTAGTATTTAAAAATAAAGTATAATAATTCCTCATCCAAAAATCAGTCAAGTATAAAAGTTTTAGGCTTGTATCTTGATGAGAAACTTTTTACAAAAGGTTTGATGAAATGTACATTTTACCCAATTTTCTGCTTAACTGTCAAATTGGGCTTCAGGACGTGTTTACATGTCAGAAATAAGGTTTTTATAGATGTACTAATGAATTTATTTTTTTTAGCTTAATCTGTATGTCATGAATCATAAGTTTCAATGTGTTCGCTGCTAAAATAAAACTTTATATGACTGTTCATATAAAGTTTTATTTTAGCAGCGAACACATTGAAACTTATGATTAAGTTGCTCTTCTGTACTGTTTCCGCACGATTTTTGTGACGTCATGTGATTTTCACTGTGAACGCAAGAGTTTTCTATGTTAGCCGGTCAAAATTCAGGAAGGGGACATTTTGTCTTCAGCACCGTCCTCTTCCGGAAGACATGCGCACGGGGAACTGTCTTGCCTCAACGCCGCCTGCTTGCTCAGAAGCGGTCTTTTTCAAATCAGCCATCATGGGATTCGGACGTCCGATGAGCTTGCGTTAGACGTTGGTCATTCTGGGACAAATAGCTTGGTAAAATAGAGGTAAGCAACGCAGAGTTCTCTGAACCTTTTTAAGTTGTCGCTTTCTTCCAATTTTCTTTGTTTTGTTTCTTAGAACATGTCTGTAAGACTGATTTGTTTCCTGTATTTACAGTTTTACGCTGAGAAAAAAGGTGTTATATTCAACGTTGGCCACGTGCGCGCATAACAAACACATTCGCCTGTACTACTCGTCTTCCGAGATTTTTTTGCCCCAGATTGCTTGCTGTTACATTCACTAATGTTTAAAACTGGGTACATCTAAGAATTATTAATTCTGTCTATATTATTTTTCTCTTAATGAACTATGGCATTATATTTATAAAGATTGTTCACTTATTTGAAGCCTTCATCTGAATTTTACCCTTTATTCAGCATTACACAAAATGCAATCTCCGACTAACTTTGAATAACCATAACTCGGGTCCTAATTGAGATACCAAGATAAATTTGGTATTTTTTAAAAATCTTGCAGCACTATATATGCCTACCTACAATATTCTTTGGTATATTAAAAAAATTCAGTTTGGGATACCTACTTAAAAACCTACCTGTTAACTAAACCTTGCCAATATGCATATACAGAGGTTGGACAAAATAATGGAAACACCTTGTGAATTCTGCATCTATTTTAAAACACCTATAAAAAAATTTTTTTAAATTATCAAAATGTTGGTTTCATTTTTTATTTTATTTATGGCTATTGTTAACCTGAATTAATTGGTTTAATTTATTTTTTATTTCCGATAGTGCATATTAGTAAGAAAATTTAAATGACAGATCTATCAGATTTGCAAAGAGAGCAGATTGTTAGTGCCCGTATGGCAGGTGCTACTGTAACGGAAGTGGCTGAGATGGTGGCCATATCGAGAGGAACTGTCTCGAAGGTGATGACAGTCTATGAAAAAGGGAAAACATCCTCCTCTAAACAAAATTCTGAAAGAAAGCCGAAGCTGTCTGAAAGAGATCATAGATCTCTTGTAAGGATTGAAGAAAGAGCAATAAACCATGGCACCCAAAATTACAGTAGAGATTAACAACCATCCGGATAATCCCGTTTCAACAAAAACTGTTCGCTGAGAGTTTCTACCAGGCTGGATTCCAAGGTGTTTCCATTATTTTGTCCAACCCCTGTATATATACATATATGTGTGTACATATATACATATTATATATATATATATATATATATAATAATAGAATTAACGATAAGTGAAGTATCGTTAAAGTGATCTATCGTGATAAAGTAAAGCTCAATACATTGAACAATCAATTTAAAGAAGGAAAGATGAAGATAAAAACTTGCACAAAATTACATAAAATTGATACAAATTTTACTACATCGAAAGTACAGATGCAAGGAGTTACACTAATCCTTAATCCATATATATATATATACTGACACCAACAATAATAAGACCTCATAATAAAATGTTAAAAGCCCAAACTATGGAAAGAATATTAGCTTTTTAGGCGTGAACTGTGTGTTAGATTCAAGTTGGATGTTCAAGGAAAGGTCAGACACAAATGTATTATGACAAATTCAGTGTTCCCTCGAAGCAGTGACATCACGATACCGTGTGAAAGAAAGAAAGACGTTTTTTTTCCGGAGTCAGTTTTTGGAAGCGGTGACAAACGGACGCAAATTCAAAATGTAATTTAAAAAAAAAAAAAAAATGGGAATTTGATTCCTAAAAAAAAGTTGATAGAGCCACTTGTATGCCCACCCTCCATCCTTCCATGTAAATAAGTAATTAAGAACATTTTTAATCTTTCTCCATTTAATGTTAATGTGTGACTTATTTGTATGCCGAGAATTCTCTCCAAAATAAAGCCCCATTTAAACTCTCGCCCTTTCCTTTCTGCGCATGAGAATTTCTTGATTACAGACACAGCTAGAAACCAGTCAAGGCAAATGCAGCCCACTAGACGATGGTGATGGTGATGATGGTGACAGCTCCGGCGCGTCAGTATAAAAAAAAAAGACTACTGGATTAAGTGTCTCGTGCAAAACATGAAAGTAGAAAGCTACGTAAGACTACTGAGAACATTTGAAGTAAGTAACTTTGATTTAGAGAACGTGTTTTTAATAAGGTAATACGTAACAGAAGTACAACAAAGTTAAAAAAATATTCTTTATATCCTATTTATTCATAACTTAATTTCTATTACCTGCTAATCATTTTTTTTTAATTTCTTAGTTAAATATGTTAATCTAAGTGACATGAAAGCTAATAAAAAAAAATTAGAGTAATATCATTTGTTTATGTAGTAGAATTATTATTTTTTGTTAATTTCCCTTACATGTTTAATATATCTTATGGTGTTATTAAGGTTTTATTTAGAGGGTGCTATATCTCTTGATTACTACTATATTTATCCAAGGTTTTATTTATCTCCCTCCCATGGCGGGAATACGTGACAAGATCAGGAAAGTAGGATTTGAAACTAGCACCCTAGAGGAAGAGCATTCCGGCTGAATAAAAATTGTCTAGGCAGCCCTGTCAAAATTCCCCGGTAGGCATGCCTCAGGTGATTAGCAATAAACTAACCCCTTCTCAAAAGGCGAGAAAGTAAAGCTAGGGAAGGTGGACCTCCTAGAACTGCACAAGACCATACCTCATACCGACAGAACAAGCCATCCTCAGAAATGACCTTTTGGTATGAGACTAACACCCCCGAAGAAAGGTAGTTTGTTTGAAATGCCTACAACTAATTCCTACTTCATCCCTTTGGTTTAATAATTTATCTCTCTGGGAACCTAATAACTAATTTTTCATTAAGACAGAAAACACATAGGGTTGTGTACCGTAAGTGTTGAAGCCCTCTTTAAAATGCATTAAGAATGGGTATCTTATTGTTCATCTTTACAAACTATATGTATTTAAATAATGAAGTGTCATCCTTCTTTCCTGGGTTATCAAAGGATGCTTTATGGTTATTGTACCTGGTCTTAAAATCCTTGCTTGAACCGCCCCCCCCCCTTCGTAAAATCTCTCATCTTTTGGGTACATTGTTCCCATGTAGACTATACTCTTAGTTTACCTTGCATTTTCAGGTGAAATTGACCTAAATTGCACATAGCCATCAAAATGTTTAAATGGTCTTTCTGAAAGCAAAATCCGTATAATTTTGAGTAAAATTTCAGATGAAAGGCAAATCTAGGCAATTAATGTTTTGTGAATTCTGATACATTAAATGCTTAAGTTTCAAAAACAAAAAGACTCAAATATGGGATTTTACGGCAAAAAAGATTTACTAACTCAAACTTTGAATTAGTGGAATTTCACTTCAGCTACAGATTTTTTAACACACTAACACTCTTACCAAATCTGAGGCTATCAAGTCTAATCCTCGCGTTGTTTTTAAGTCTCTTGAATTGTTTATAAGATATACTTTCTTTCGGGTGTTCACTTGCCTTATTAAGACTTGTGGTTCCGAAGTTATACTCATTTGAAAATTACCTAATTTTACCAGATTTATTCATTTTTCTAAATTTACGCTTCACTTTTACAAAATCTTATAGTTTTTGCAATTTTGGCTTATTTTAAATGGCTATAAAATAACTTCCACTCAAACTTTTGAGCTAATTTCTTTTGTTTAATCAAAAATTAAATTCACTAGACAAAAAAAAAAAAACTAAGTATGAAATCAAATTGTAAAAATTGAAAAATGTTTTTTTTCCACCCCTGGGCACACTGTAAGATTGTGTATTGATTTACTCCTCTTCAGGAGTTAGGCACAAGGCCAGTTTTTATCTTACTCCCACAAGTAAGATGTGACCCAAGGTCAGGTCGGGAAAGTGGGGTTTAAAAATTGCCTGGGCAGCCCCATCGGCATTCCCCGGTAGGGGCGCCTCAGGCAGTAAGCAATAAACTTACTTACGAAGCCTGGGAGGGTGGACCTCCTAGAACTGCACAGGACAGACCCATAGACCGGCGTAAATCAAGCCCCGAAGGCCAAGACAATACCAGTCTATGGGGTGCAGTATCCATCGGAACAGATACTACACTTTGATCTTAGCCAAAAGGCCAAGAAAATAAGATTTTTTTTATTTACCTCCCCAGGAGGTTAGGCACAAGGCCAGGTTTATCTTACTCCCACAAGTAAGATGTGACCCAAGCTCGGGTCGGAAAGTGGGGGTTGAAAAGCCAGCGCCCGAGAGGTGAGCACTCTGACCATCAAAAAAAAAAAAAAAAAAAAAAAGAAGATTGTGTAGTTGAGGATGTTGATCTAAATATTTTAATTTCTTACCTGGATTTTTCTCAGTTGAATCTTCTGTGGAAGTTTCTAATGTTTTCTCTTCATTATTTTCCTTTTCAAGTTCCTAAAAACAAAAGTGTCAACATGTCATTCATGTAAGAGAATCACCAAAAGCCGCGAGTTTAATAATGTCAATAAAAAAGATGATGCATATTAGGGTTCTATTTACTTGCCTCCCTACGAGAGCAGAGTTAGACAAGGACGGTTGTTAATTTGAAGAAAATTCAGCTTATCACAAAGGGGGTCACTCTGGGTTGGGACAAAAATAAAAAGTTTTTAGTCTAGAAGAATTTCTCTTCCACTGAAGTGTAGTATCAAAACAGATACTACACTTTGCTTCTAGCCAAAACAAAAGGCCAAGGATTTCATATTAGGGTTGTCAAGATAAAAAAAAAATAAAAAGTACTACTTTCGATCGGACAGAAAAGATTGTTTAATACCACAAAATGTTGCATGTAACAGACAAAAAGTAAGGGAGAAGCGAAAGAAAAATAAATGTGAAGAGAGAAAGAGCACAGAGGGATCAGAAGTGAAACGAACATGGTACAATAGAATGTGAACAGCTAGGTCAAAAATCCGGTTAGAAGAGAGGGAGGAAAGATCGAAATGGCTGGATGTGTAACGGAAAAGGCGGAGGAAAAGAAAGGGGAAAGATTGGTTGGGTTTACGGCATATCAACCATCTATGGGTTATTTAATGCTGAATAAAGTTGTCAAATATAATTCTATAGGTAAATTGTTTTTAGAAAACATTGCTCGTAAATTGAAACATTAATCTTAGAAAACATTACTCTTTAAAAAAATTACTCTTTGTCATTGGTAATCTTCTTTGTTCTCAACATGGGAAAAAATAGGGAGAAGTAAGGTTTTGAGTTTTTTAAGAATTAGATTTAATAATACGGCTAGGAATGAACTTATAGATACTAGGGCATGATGTGACCAGCCGATTGATTGGATCGGGCCTCTCTGATCTCCAGTCTATCCGAAGTAAGGGCCGAAGCGGAAGAATAGCTCAGCCACCAGGATCCTGTCCTAAAACATCACAGGTCGCCACCCACCACCTACAGGTGGCACCCCGTCTCTGCATGGGGTTGCAGTCGGTGAATTTGTAGCCCTGTCGACAGGGCTAGAAAAGGGAGGAAGTGAACAAAAAGGGTAAAGGAAAACAAGCAGGGAAAGGAAAAGAAAGGGGAAATAAAAATATAGAATTTTTGATCTGCTGCATGTCACCTTTCTTATAGAATTTTTTAATAAAAATAAATCCTAGCAATGGTGCATTATAGTTAACTACAGGAAAGGGGGTAAAATAAACAAGTTTACAACAAACAACTTTTTGTTAAAGTGTTTGTAATTTCAAAATTAGTATTACAGCCACGGAGGCTGAAATTTAAATGTAAATAAACATCTCCCTGCACAACTCCCCACTTAGGATGCCCCTATAAATCTGGCCCCTAATTCACAGTAGCCCTTACGCCTCAGTAGCAATGTGCCTTGTCTAGGGTGAACAAAAGTTTTAATTTTTAAAGCGGCTTTGGTATTAAAAAATATCAAAGGATTTTGACAACCCAATTCAAAGAGAAAAAATAAATATTTGCCTATAATTTAGTTAACTTTTTTTCAAATTTCTCATCAAACAAGGGAAAATAATTTCAAATTCGGAATCTTTTACAATGATCAGCAGTCGCGAACGAGGTCCAAAAAAAGAACGAGAAAGGGTTTAAAAACATAAATTTGCAACAAGTCAAGTTGACTTATGTTGAGAATAGACATTTTTCTACTTACCTATGTAATTTGTTTGTATTTTTACGTAGTATAAATGGCTTTTTATTAGATGTTAAAAAAAAAATTCTTGTTTTTTTTTTAACATCGAATTTGGCAAAGAAGAAAATAGCCGCCCGGCCTCTATATTATTACGTAAATCGGCCATCTTGATTTGTTCGATGATCGTGTGTCGAATACTTAAATTTCTAATAAATAGCAATTGAAACGGGTTAAAAATCTTTTTAATAGTTGGAAAAGACACAGGTAAGTTTGAAAATAACTTTTATCGCCTACAGTTACTTTTATTTGTTGAATATTTTTTTTTTTTAGCATTTTTACTCTGCTGATAATTGTAGAAGATTCCCTCAAATTCTGACCCATCATATTAATCTATTTTAAAATTAAAAGCATTGCTGCATATTAAGATAGGTCGATTTTGGAGCCATGCGTTTGGACAAGTCATGAGAGTTGGCAGATACACAGTGGGCTGGCAAGCGACATATGGATTTTTAGCAACTTCCTCAAATCATTACGAAACCTATATATTAGAAAAGCTCAGTCTGAGGTGGCAAAAAATGGGCTCATTTGTCTTCTAACTCCAATTATTTCTCAAGATATGCCCGTTTGAAGTTCGCAAATTTTGAATGTTTGCGAACTCGCGACTACAGTGATTTTATCAAGGAGTAAATTTGGATGCACCTGAAGAATTGCTGAAAATTTCTCCCAGAAAGCCCTAAATATGTCATAAGCCTCTTAGATAATGCCAAATGCCTAAATTTACTTCATTATAAAAAAATGGGACATATGAACAAGTTTTTGACCTGTTTTTTTTTGGATTTTTCCACAAGATTTACCATAAAAATCAGCATTTTCTCCATAAAAAAAAAACGACAAAATTTGCCCCCAGCCGGCGTATTTTAACGAAAGATTGCAAAAACAGACATTCGTTTACTCCTGAAAGATGCTGGAGCTGATGTTCTTCCACCGTATGACAAACTGTTGAAATTTAAGAAGGAGCGGAGACCAACAGTACAAAAACATGCAACTCCATACAGTGGTGTGAAGAACCATTACCTCCAGTACTTGCAACTTACATCTGCCCAATTGTTTGCATCACTTCAGTTGCCCGCATTCCACAACCTCAACGAGATCCAGATGACGCTTCACGATGGTTTAGATGGCAGTGGTGGACATTCCATTTTCAACCAGAAGGGTTCCATCGACACAAACAACATCATCATGTTTATGTTCCGTATCGAGAACCTAAAGACTGAATGGTGAAGTGCTCTGGGAAAACCCCTCACATGCTTCCTCTTCATCTTGTCGTCCAGTGATGTTGTTGATGGGAAAAGAAACCCGTGAGGACTTGAAGTTCTAGCAGATCTTCAGAAAGAATGACAAGGTGTTAAGTTCTCAGTGGACCATCTCAACAAATCTATCAATGTTGAAGTTCATGCCAAAATGTCCATGATAGATGGCAAAATGCACAACCATACCTGGTCTGGGTAGTGCGTTTTGTTGTCTCTGCACAAAGAGCAAAGAACAGTGTCATGATGTCGATTTCATATCATCAGGGTCAAAGGTCGATCGGTACCTAGAAGATGCCCTCGAGATCTGTGAGAAGGACATGCACCTGGAAGAAAACCGAAAGATAATGTTCGTAAAGGAGTCACTCAGGAACCTATCACAACAGAAGACATCAACAACATGACCCTCTCCACAATCTTCTCCGGTGTTTTGGATGGATTTTTAAAATGTGCCACTGCTGGTCATTTGTCTTGGTCGCAGGCAAAGTTGAATGTGTCAAATAGGGTGGCTCGAGCGTTAGAATTCCTAAAACAAGTCAAAGAGAATATACAAGCCAGAGTCAAGAAAGAAACATCTATCACCTGGAGAAAGCTGATCCAACTGGTCATGTTGGAACCTTCACAACTGGGAATATTGCTATGGTTCTGTTGAACATCGACAATCAAAAACTGCTCACCCAAGGAATTAATAGCTCTGAATTGAGAGCTAAGATCGAACAACTGGTGTTGAACATGGTAATGATTCTGACTATCATCAACTCAGATCGAAAGGTTAAGATTGATGAGTTCAGAGAATTGTGCAAAACAACATACCTCCACGTTGCTTCAATTTCATGGATCTACATCGCACCTAGTGCACATGTTCTGGGGCACAGTGCAGAGTTGATTGCTGAAAACGGCTGTATTGGTTTACTCAATTTCACCGAGTCAGGTATTGAAGCCAACAACAAGTTTCTTCGACAATACCGAATCAACAAAGCCAAGAAGACCAATCAGTTTGATAATTTATCAGATTGTATCAATCGATTATGGGACAAGAGTGACCCCAGTGTCATGAAGGCCAGAGGGCAATTAAATTGCAGACATTGTAAAAGGACAGAGCACAGTATTCGTAGCTGTAAGCAGCTCAAAGCTGCGATACTTGGGTGTAACACTGAGTACGAATCTTTGTTGTGCTTCCTGACAGATGATGCATAATGTGAATCACTTTGTTGTTTCTCATAGGTTAATATCTGCTTGAATCCCCTTCAAAGCCCACTGTGAGATATAAATAAAGATTTTCGTAAAATGTTTTATTCCCAACAATATTATTGCAGGGCGACTTGAAATGGTAAGCAGACGAAAGAATATAGAAATAGAAATCTTGGGCAAAAAAGCAAACAAAACAAAAATATCCAATAAATAAATGTTACCAAAGGCAAAATTAGTTACTCTTCTACCTACCTGGATAAGTTTTTTTGTGTTTTAACTTATTTTAAAGAGTTTTTTTTACTTCAATACAAAACTAGTGCCAACTCTTAAGTGAGAACGAAAAACAAAATGGCTGACATAAGTCACGTGGAGTCTCGATAATCACTCAAAAATTGAAAATTAAACAAAATACTGGTAGAACATTACATCTTCGCACGATTGGTGACATTTATTGAATGTGTTTCTACCAGTATTTTGTTTACTTTTAGATTTTTGAGCGATTATCAAGGGTCATCGTGCAGGACTCATGGCCAGCCATTTTGGTTTTCGTTCTAACTATACAGTGTACACCAGGTTTGTTTTGAACAAAAAAATTATCCAGATAGGTAGAAGAGTAACTTATCTTGCCTTTATAATATTTATTTGTTGCCTATTTGTTTGTTTTTTCACCCCTTTTTTGTTGGCTCTTGTAAAAAATACCCTAAATCGTTAAAAAAAAATTAATTTAAAAATTTTGATTATTACATTCGAATTTTCTGTATAATCACTAGTGATGGGACTATTCCAAAATTTGTCCCGATTCCGATTCTTTTTAAATTTCTAAATATTTAATTAAAGATTTGTTGCTTTTTTTCTTTTTTAAATTTTTTAACATTTTTTTAAATTACTGTAAATCCCTGTGCAATGTCCACATATATTTTGCAAAGATAAAAAATACCCTGGGGGTGGTATTACATGAGTAGATCTTTTTAAATTTCTTTTTTTTGTAATTGATTTAAAATTGTGAGACAACTAAAGAGTTATTTCTTTTAAAACAAACACCTAAAAACGAATTTAGGAAAATTCGGCAATTATGGAATAAATATCGATTGAAAATAGATTTTAGAACCATTCTTGAGGGGTATATAGTTGTAAAAAGGAGCTGCCCCCCTCCCACCAATAAAGAACACTTTTTGTATTATCTTTTTGGTACTTGTGAAGTTTATGGACCGGGCTATTTTTTTACATAAGATTTTCAAGTTAAATTTAATTTTTACGATACAGTTGTAAATAGGGCTACCACCCCAATAATATTTTTAAATCAATATTTTAGAATATTTGTTTTTAAAACAAATAAAAAATTTCTAAGTTCGTTCTAAGAACACGGTACTTGTATGACCTTTTCCAATTATATTTAGAAAAAAAATTCATGATTAAAATTCGCTCTTGGTTACCTATGATTTTTTTCGACAATTTGCGAAAAAATAAAAGTGCGACACTACTTCCTGAAGGAAGAACGTTGAACTTTAGCAACGGTTCGCTATATTGAGTCTTGTTATTCACCTTCCCTGTTGAGATATGGAGGCTTCTAACACACCTACTGTGGCAGATTCCAGGGAGCAGCACCTTACAAGGATCTCCATTTTGAAAATGATAACATTGACAAGATTTTCCAAGATATCGAGGGAGAGTTCTTACGCAGATCTTGGAGTTTCATTCTCACCTCTCGTATTTCGCCCCCCTAAAAAAAAAGTTTCTGACGCCCCAAATAAAATCTAAAATAACGTTTGTTGAATATTTCTTTCAACACGTGTTCGCTAGGGTGCGATTCTAAGTGGCCAAGAAATGAGTGCTCACTTTACGTATAACTTATATAGGAAAGTGATCCCCATCCTTCCTAGCATCTAAAATAATAATTTTCATAATTTTTTTTCATAGCGGATATTTGTTGAGTTTGTTTACATGTAATTTGCCCCAAAAAGTAGAAACTTTTTTTTTAGGTGGCGAAATACGAGAGGTGCACTTCTAGGGTATCTTTTATAATGATCAGTACAGTCGCGGACGGGGTCCAAAAAACGAACGAGAACGGGGTTATAAAAATAAATATGCAACAAGTGAGTTTAACCTACGTCGAGAATAGATATTTTCCTACTTACCTATGATATTTGTTTGTATTTTTACGTACTATAAATGGGGTTTTATTAGATGTAAAAAAAAAATTTCTTGTTCATTTTTTACTCGTATTTTTTCTAGACAAAATGGCGTCTTGTGCTCACTTCCTTACGAGCAAGCGCCATTTTTTTTTTTTTTTTTTTTTTCAATGTTCGTGTGACAAAACTATTGATTTCTAATAAATAGCAGTTGGAACGGTTTAAAAATACAAACAAATATCACAGGTCAGTTTTAAATTAACTTTTATCGACGACAGTTACTTTTATTTGTTGTATATTTGTTTTTTTGAGCGTTTTCAGCGTACGGATTATAATAAAAGATACCCAAAATATAATTCTAAATTTTCCATAAAAAAAAAAAAAAGTTTCTTTTACTATTTATGATCATCCGTACTTGGACTTTACTGCAGGATAACCAGGAAGTCAGCGCGGTCGCGAACCCTTCTGGAGAGCCGAAAAGTAATTTATCTTGCCTTTGGTAACATTTATTTGTTGCCTTTTTTCTTTTTCTTTTTTTAATATAACTTTCATTAATTTCTATTATTTAAATCGACTTAGTAATGTGGGGAAACTCCATTAGCGTTAATTCTATTTTGAAAAGTAACAAAATAAAAATAAACCGAAAAGAAAAATATTCTATTCAGAGGGGAGGAGGGCATTAAAATGACAATTCGGTGCTAATATTTAATAACGAAGACGATTCTCTATTTTAAATGATTGCGATTGATTGGTTCATTTAGGTCACGTGAAAAAAAAATTTTTTTTTGGGGTGGGGGGGGGGGGGGGAATACAAAAAGTGTTTTCGTTTGAAAATCTTATCTAAAATATAGCTTGGTCCGTAAGCTGCACAAGTACCAAAACGATAATACAAGAAGTGTTCTTTATTGGTGGGGAAGGGTAGCCTCTATTTACAACTATATACCGCTCAAGAACGGTTCTTAAATCTAGTTTCAATCGATATTTATTACATAATTGCCAAATTTTCCGGCAACCATCTGGACCCTTTCAACACGTGTTCCTACAAGGCGCTATATATCCTACTACTTCCGGTGTGGTTGTGTATTTCAGATCTGTGAATCCTTAGGAAAATAATTTCTATCAGATGCCCCACCCCCGCCTTTATTTTATTTTTTTTAATTATTCATCAAAATTATTAAATTAAAAAAATAACGAAGACGAAAAAAGATCTTTATATTATCTAAGAGAAAAGAAATTTGGTTTGACTGACAAGAAAAAGAAAACACTGCTGCGTTAAATACCTGAAAAAAAAAAAAAAAGGAAAGAGGCTCCCGGCATTTATAACGACACCTAACAAAACAAAAAAGGGGTGAAAAAACAAATAAAAAAACAAATAGGAAACACATAAATAACGGCAAAATAAGTTACTCTTCTACCTACCTGGATAAGTTTATTTGTGTTTTAACTTATTTAAAGCGTTTTTTTAGTCGACGCCATGCTAAAATTGAAAACATAAAATCGCCATATTTGACCACGTGACATCTTGATACTAGTTTTAAATCGAACTAAGAAAACGCGTTAAAATAAGTTAAGACACAAATAAACTTATCCAGGTAGGTAGAAGAGTAACTTATTTTGCCTTTGGTAACATTTATGTGTTTCCTATTTGTTTTGTTTTTCACGCCTTTTAGCTGTCGTTATAAATGCCCGTGGCTTTTTTTTCCAGTTTCGAGAGATAACGGATAATCTCTGTAAGAGTGAACTGCGCGGGAGTCTATAGTAAAACAAGGGTTGCGCAATCACGAACTGCACCTCTCCAGAACCGGAATTGTTGGAGTCGAGTAGCAAGAAGTAGTTCAAGGCGACTGGAAACAATGCTACATAAGCAGAGAAAGACTGGTGTAATTTCAGAGTTTTCTCTTCTCTGAGACAAGTTGCACAACCAAGGCTTGAGAGCCTAGTCTACTCTACTATTTAATCCATAGCTGGAGGGTGGATATATGGTACATCCTCCCAAGCATTCTCTCCTCCGAGGGAGGGGATATTGCCAATCTCCTGGAGTGTCTTCACCAGAGAATGCAGACGTTTCGTTCTCGACTATTTTTGTACCCAAGTAGTGTGACCTTTCGGTGAGAAAGTAAATACCTAGCAATGACAAAAGACACTTTTCAAGTTAGGATCAAAGTAATCAATTTTGTAAATAAAATTGATTTTAAACCATTCGGGATATTTTAAGTATGGTAGCCCATAGAGTAAATGCGGTACTGTGGTGACTTGAAATGAAAGTGATGGACAAATGGTGAAAAGTAAAGGCAGGACGAATGGGTCAAAAATCAAGGACATACCTACACGTTATAGAGTAAACGTTACTAATTTATTTTAAAATACAGTTGGGAAATCAGTCAAACACTTTATTTTGGTTTACCGACTCATTTATGATCTATTTGCGTAAGAAAAATTAATATTTAAGTTATCGTAAATATTGGTTGCAGGTCAAATCTTGTTTAGTCACAGAAAGGTAATTAACTGACTGCCCATTGGTTACTTTGCTCAGAATTGATATCTACGGTAATTTAACACTTATATATTTAAACGTAAATAGGTCACAAATGAGTAGATATCCCAAAACCAATTTCTGAACTGCATTGTCTTTCAAATAATTCATGTCGCCAATATAGTTTTGGTCAAAACAGTTAGATGATCAATCATCAAACGTAAGAGATTGGTGGTCATTGACCACCGACCTCTCATGTTTGATGGCCTTGTGCTTAATTAGTAAAATTATTTAGGTACGTGCAAAATCAATGGCCGATTCCCAAAATGAAAAAAGATTTTGACCCCCCCCTTTACTTAATGCATGATTTTTTAAATGTTGCTTATGTAAATAAAGCATCGTAGATGTTAATTAAATTTTTTTTTCAAAATATTTCGTATATATTACGAAAAAGGCCCCTAAATACCGTGTTAATAAAATCACTATAACTCGAAGAAAAATTAATTTTTTGAATTAGCGATATTATTATTGAATAAATCATTGTTTAATCAATATTTTCACAAAAAAATAATATAATTGCAAAAAATATTTCATGTGATTTTAATGATTAGAGTTTTTGGAAAAATAAAAAATGCGACAATTATATTTCCCTTTCATACAATAGGGACCTCCAATTGGTTGTGAACTATTTACCTCCCCCTATATATAACACGATGTAACTTTAATTTAGATTAAGATTATCAACAAAACTTTTTTACCATTCAAAAGAGGATACATTAAATAAACTGCTGATGATTTTTTAGAATTTTTTCCAGCATACGAAACTCATGAAAATGTGAAGTTAAAATGTTGTGTACTTTTTTTTACGTGATAAACTAACGTTCTTATGTATAAGCATTTATGTGCGCTGTGATAGGCACATTTTTAATAAATCTCGCATAAATCAAGTTATGGCCAGATCTTCACGAAATTTTCAATACTTATTCATTATAGGACTAATTTATCTTTAAAATGCTGTTTTCCTAAAATATATTAGGGAAAATATTTTTTTTACGTGATCCCCCCCCCCCCTGTTTCATTTTATGAAATATTGAACGAAATATATTGTCATCCGGCGATTTTTTTTTCTTATATAAAACTAAACTCTTTTAAAAAACACATTGGATTAATTTTATTAAATTTTACGTAAACTGTTTTAGTAAACTGGTCCGTGAATGCACAAATAAAAAGTGGAAATAAAAGCAATATTATTATGTTTTGAAATTTTTTTTACCTTTTCTCAATAAAATATACTGTGATTTATTGAAATGCAAAAAAAAAAAAAGTTTTACGAAATAATTTTTATTTTCAGAGACATTTATTCATTTGATCGTATTGATCGAGTTTATCGGTTTTAAACATCATTTTTGAACATATTCGTGTTCGAAATTTTTCAAAATATTTTAATATAATATAGCCCGAAGTATTATGAATCGTAAAAGACAAAAGTTGTGGCGGATGTCATATTATGTACTTGGAAAAAACTACTTCATTTGCTAGAAGTAAGAAATTTTTTTTGCACTAACTGATTTTGCCGCAACTATGGAACGCAATACTAGCCATAATTAACACGTCAATTTTTAAAGTGAAATTGTCCCACGCGCATGCGCATACATTTTTAGAGTAAAATTGGTGCACGCCGCACGCTAATTTGTAAAACAGTAACACTAATAAGAAAAAACGTTGACAAAAGTAATTATTATTATTATTATATATTTATAATACTTTTTATCATTTTTCTTTTTTCAAATTAAAATGTTTATCCATTTCGAAATATAAACTTATTTTTACTTTGAATTTTTATTATTCAATTGACGAATATTTTTAATCATTAACAAACCACAATACTTTCTCCATTTTCATTTTTAGTTTAATTTTTATTATATAAAATTTAACCCAAATTTAAGTCAAATGCTAACAAAACAAAATAGATAAATCGTTACTTGCAGTAATATTTTAAATGTAAACATGACACCCGGCCAATCGATAGCGCACAAAAACTGCGAACTGGACCGTTTTTCTATTAGAAACACACCCAATAAATGTCAACAATACATTTTAGCACGATTGTTGACATTTATTAGATGTGTTTCTAACAGAAAAACGGTCCAGTTCGCAGTTTTTGTTAAAACAAACCGTTAATTTTGTTTACACCATAGTAGTAAAGTAATTTGTTTCACTTTTGTTCATCCGTACATAGATAATATCTTGCCATGTCTCACGCGATGTTTAGTAAACACTACCCCGTGTGTCGTAAAACAAGAAAATTTCGTAGTTTCATCGGACAATGAAGAAGGGTTTCTTTCAGAATTTGATAATGTAACCTTTAACTAAACTATTTTACTTTAAAACAAGTATAACTTTATTTGAGAGAGTTTTTTTTGCAATCGGTAAAGCAGAACGAATGTATGACTTCTTAACGTACACATGAAATAGTGACGTCACCGTTCTTCACATGCAATTGGAGGTCCCTAATGTCATACATGAACGTGGCATCATCAGCGCAAGAAAAAAAATTTTATAATCTTGAAAATAAACCAAAAAATTGACAAATTTGAGATCCAGGAACTTAACGAAAAAAAGAATTTTAAAAATTGAATAATTTCTACTAACGATGAACTTTCATTAGTATGGTAGCCCCGTTCTGTAATAACCAGGTGGGATTAGCCTTCCAACAATCACTCACTTTTACACCGCACTCAATTTTTTTTTTTTAGAGATTCAACAATTTCGTTCATTTCACAATTCATCGTCAATTATTTGGAAAGATTTGTATTTGTTTTGTCTTTTTTTCATTAATAAATATTTAAGTTAACAATTATTTATTAATAAATAAAGAGAATTCAAACACGACATTTTCTTTCAAAATTGAATTCTGTTTATCAATAAATAACTGTTTTAACTTTTTTTTCAATGAATAAATTGTCAGTGTAGTCATTGACTTTAATTTACTTTTTCACACTTAAAAATAAAAACACTTTATTTTAAAAAGAATCAATGTAATTTATCGTTACGACACGTTCAGAATAAATCGATTAACTAAAGTTTTAAATCATGTAAAAAAATTGATAAAATTGACGCAGTTCGTAACGTAAAAATAATTTTAACATTAAAATAGTTTTATTTCAAATTCTAAGGAAAAACATTGGTAAACAGACGTCATCAATAATTTCAGAGTATTACGAAATTAAAAACAACCTTTTCAGTTAAAAATAATTGCGTACACTCACAAATAATTAAATAAGCATTTCCTTTTTTATTATAACAAAATAAGGGTACTTAAATTTGTTTATAACCGTAAAAAGAATAAAGAAATTAATGGATAATAATTTTTCAACTTCTATAAACTATTATTACATTTTTATATATAAAGTTAAAAATGATAAATTATGACATTTTTGTCTTCCATATATTTTGCATAGTGATAGTCAATTTGTAAACAACGTCCTTTTCCGATGAAGTTATGGCGGATTTTACTCATTTATCACATTTGAAGGGATAATTTTGCTAATTTTTAGTCAAACGTCGGATTTATTTATTTTTAATTCAGTGTCTTATGACTTTAATTTAATAATTATCTTTGAAATAGTTCCCAAAAACTTATATTTATCTTTTAAGGGATTTTTACAAGTAATTTTTTCAAAGTTCAAAATTCATTGAATTTTTGGGGTTTTTGACCGTCGTAATTACATATTTTATTATAATTTATTTTTCACACCTAAATATGCAGTTTTTTTCGTTTAGAGATTAAGTTTAGGCTTTTATCTTTCAAACACAATTAAAGTTTACACGGAAACTAACTAAATTAATGATAAGCGCTTTTTAATAAGTATAGTCCGTACAAGAAGCCGCCATTTTTGCACGTACCTAGTAAAATTTGTTTATCCTTTTTTATCAAATAAGTAA
This sequence comes from Sepiola atlantica, assembly GCA_963556195.1. Classification (NCBI taxonomy): domain Eukaryota; kingdom Metazoa; phylum Mollusca; class Cephalopoda; order Sepiida; family Sepiolidae; genus Sepiola; species Sepiola atlantica. The sequence continues at coordinate 27,510,991 of OY744547.1, read as the reverse complement.
TTTAATGTGTAGTATCTGTTGCCATCGTTTAGAGGACAAATCATCATAAACCGAGGTAATTTTTATATTAATCCGAAGTGTCCCTTTTGGGTATATGAATTTCCCCAACACTAAAAACCGACCACGTGCCTAACTGAATTTAGGCAATTTTGGCAAAGTAAGAAAATCCGGCAATTATTGAATAAATATCGATTGAAATTAGATTTAAAACCGTTCTTGCAGGGGATACGGTTGTAAATAAGGGCTACCCCCCTCCCAATCAAGAACACTTCTTGTATTATCTTTTTGATACTTGTGCAGTTTACGGACCGGGTTATTTTTTGATAAGATTTTCAAGTTAAATTCAATTTTTATCTTTTGTATATTAAATTGTTAGGTGAAAGTACAGAATAGTTAACAAAGCCCCCCTCTCCTCATGTTAAGAATGGCTTTCTAAATAATGTTATTTCAACCCGGTTCGTAATTAAGTCCATCATAATGCATTTAGGTTTCTACGTAAACAAGTCAGCCATTTTAATATTTTGTTAATAATTGAAGAAAAAAAATCAATTACTTCGTATCTGTTCGAAATTTGAAAGTATTTAAACTATCGAAAAGAAAGTCATTTAAACTGGCTTTAAAAGCAAAATTGTTTTTTTCTTGTCATAAAATAAAGTGGTTTAATCTTTGGTGGTCATGTTACCTAAAAATAGGTTTAACTAAAAACTTTATTTACATTTTTTATTTACCCTCATGTTTTAATATATTTTTGAGTATTTTTAACAATAGCCCAACAACGAAAACGCTGAAAAAAACAAATATACAACAAATAAAAGTTACCGTAGCCGATAAAACTGAATTTCCAAGTTAACTGTGACAGTTATTAATGATTATAATCCGTTAAAAGTGCTATTTTCTATAATAGTTTTAGCGTACGTGAAGTGAAAAAAAAAATAGTAATGGCCGCTTCGATAGAAAACACCGAATCCAGAACGAGGCTGCAGTCTCGTTCTGGATTCGGTTGGTTTTTTACTGGGACTGATAGTCAAAGCGCAATTTTTGCATTTTTTAGCCAAACAGAACAAAACAAAACTACATTTTAAGCAAAAGGAATAAAATAATTTTCTTTTTATTTACATGTCAGTGTGCTTTTATTTACATATTATTTTCATTCGTCACACCGTAATGTTTTTTTTCCTGTTTCTTTAAAAAATTCCTAACCCTAACCAAAACCCAGCCCTAACCCCCAATGACGTAACGACATGCGCGCTCATTCGGTGATCAAAATGATCGTTAAAATGTTCGTTTCATAAAATTAAATTTCAAAAATGCAAACCCCCCCAGAAAAAAACGCCGCTTTGATTATGAGTCCCGGTAAAAAAAAAAAACACACACGTGACACCGATAGCAAAAACTAATGACGCCATTTTGTTTTTTTAAATAAGAAGACATTAAAAAAATTTTTTTTTTTCATGTCTAATAAAAACCCATTTACCATACGTAAACATACAAACAAATGGAATAGAAAACTAGGAAAATCTCTGGTCTCTACGTACGTCGCATTTATTTGTTGCATATTCATTTTTTTGACTACGTTCTACAACTTTTTTTCAACCCGACTCGCGAGTTGTAGGGCTATTGTAAAACATTCCCATATTTTTTCGTATTGCCATACGGACTTATGGTTAGTGTGTGGTTTAATAAAGGGTGTTTTTTTTACTTTGCTGAAAAAAAATTATTTTAACTCATCAATCTTCATTTTAGAAGATATTACACGGGTACACGAGTCAAAATTTATTTTAACAGAGTTCTAATGGTGTAAGGGTCAGATAATTCTTTTTAGTACGCAATTTCTCCGAAAATGGAAAATATCCATTTTTTAAATAAGTCATGCAAATTCAATATTTGAGAAAATCAACAGTATATTGATAGAACATTTATTGAAGAAAATAGAATTTGGGAAAATGAACAGCATATTTTTTCATTTCAAAACCAACAAAACGAACAGTCCTCTTGTTTGGATTAACAAATTTTTGTTATAGTTTAAAATATTAAATTATCGCAGAGATTAAAATTTGTGAAAATCAACAGTATATTGATAGAACATCTATTGAAGTAAATAGAATTTGGGAAAATCAACAGTATATTTTTTAATTTCAAAACAAATAGCCATCGGTTTTGGTTTAAAACATTTCAGTTTTATAAATAGTCTAAACAGCAATTTTAAAACTGATTTTTCACTGTCTTAAGATAAATGTTTAGACTATTTCTCATCATTTCACTCGTTTTTATAAAGTTTTAAATTATTAAAAAAAAAAAAAAAAAATCACTGTTGACTATTCATCTTATAAAATGTTACATTATTAAATAATTATTTATCCAATTTAAAAAAAAAAATTTATTGGAAAAAAGTTGAAATAAAAATTATCTTTTTTACGTCGAGTAGACAGCAACAAAAACAAGTATTAAAGATTTGTTGTGTGTTTTTTTTTTTCAGTTTCATTATCTTCGTTTAATTATTTCTTTTTTATTGGAAAAATGGTGAAATAAAACTTTAAAATGTTGACTCGTGAAATCTTCGCTGTAACTGTAACAGTAAGGTTAACTAAACATGAGCCGGCAAAATAACGACCCCCTCGTTATTCTGCCGGTCCCGGCAGAATAGCCTATTCGTAAAAAAAAAAAAGAGAGTTGTCTGCCCCTTCTTACACCATTGGAACTCTTCTCGTGTACCCGATCGATACAAGTGCCTTTTAGTTTTTTTTATTATTTTTTACTAAAAAAAGGTTTAGAGTAACCTGGGTAATTAAGCATCATGTGGCACTAGGAACCAGCAACCAGGTAAACAAGCTTGGTGCTTATTGCCTCACAAGTGCCATAATAGAAGTTTGTCAAGGTTACCTAGTTCCCCATGATGCTTATACCCCAGGTTACCCTAAGTAAAAACAAATAGTCCGATACTAATGCCAAAACCCATTTCACGATAATTACGTGACTAAAATAGGAATTAAGCTAAATATTTTAAATAAATTGAAATTAAGACGTTTATCTGTCGATTGAGATAAAACGTATTTGGTTTGGGGTAATTGTCGTTTTAAGTCACATGTAATTTTATTGGAAAGACGATATGCAGTAATTCAAAAATTGTGCTTTTTTTGTTTTGTTTTTTTAAATTTTAAAATTCAAATTCTACTTTTTTTTGCGATTACTTTAAACAGCCTGGAAAATATCCGCAAAGAAGGAATAGTGGCAGATTACTTTCTTTTATTTATTAATTAAACGTAAAATTAGCACCCACTTCCTGACCAGTTAGCGTAAACGAGACATGTAATTTCTTTTTACCCTTTCCTTAAAACTCCACCCCCCCCCCCAAAAAAAAAATGTCATGTGAAAGTACAGATGAGTTAAAGTTAAGAATGGGTTTCTAAATAACGTTATTTCAGCACGGTCCGTAAACTGCAGAAGTACCAAATGTTTTAAGTAAATTTCTACGTGTTTTTATTTGATAAGCAAATTCGAAACTCAGGTCGATTATGTCTCGTTTAACGCACACTAGCTAGGAAGTGGATGCTCATTTTACGTTAAATTTATAAATGGAAGTGATCCCCCACTCTAAAATCTTTTTTTAAAAAATTAAAAAAAAGAATCTAATTCCTTCGCGGATATTTTTTTTAGTTGGTAAACTGCGTCGGGTAAGATAGTAAAGAAATACCTTTAAAAAAAAAAAAAAAAAAAGATGGCATATTGGCGCTAAAATCAATTTAGTATTACGTATGAAATAGGGGGAATAACACTTTAAATTATCCGACATACTGGCATAAATTCTCTAAACTAGTTATATCGATTATATTGGGCACTGTTTCGGAAAATACAACCAAAAATGGTGCTTATCCAAAATTACAGACATGGGGGGGGGGGGCAAACCGAGAAATATCTATGATTTACATACTCGTGACGTATACCAAAAATAGTTTTTATTTTATAAAAGAAAATCAAATTTTATCGATAAACGAATAAGGTTGATATATCCGCGTCGTATTGCTCACATTCAAGGGAGATAGTTCAAACTTTTGCAAATTAGAGAAATAAAGTTTGGAATTTTGGGTATTATCTCCCTTGAATATGACCAATAATGCCGCCGATACATGAACATTACCGTTTATCGATAAAATTTGATTTTCTTTTATAAAATAAAAACTACGTGATTTTTGGTATATTAAATTCCATCACGTGTACGTAAAATCATACAGATATTTTTCAGTTTATCCCCCCCCCCCCCATGTCTCGGTAATTCTGCATAAGTACCGAATGTATTCTAACCCTAATTCCCTTACCCTAAAACTTCCTCCCCCCCCCAACACACAAAAAAGTAACATTGACAGATTCATTTTAGAAGCACGATGAACAAGAAAATACAGGCATAAGGTGCAAACGTTTCCAATCTGAGAAACTTTCGGCGTTAACGTCGTATTGTAACTTAAAGATTTTTTTTCATTTTAACGGGGTGGGGGAGGGGGGTTCGGTAACATTCGGAACGGTCTACCTTCGTCATTTTCCGTTCGTTTTCGATGCATTCGTTGTACATTACGCCTGTAAATGTTTGGTTACATTTTCTGAAACTGTACCCTATTTTATATAACCCACTAAAAGACTTCTTTTCGTTTGACCTATTTTCAATTCCCACTTTTTATTCGACTACAAGCCGATAATACTAGCAGATTTACTAATTTAAAAAGAGATTTCCTATTTCCTATTCATACTAAGTTGTAGTTAACTCCAATACATTCAGCATGTCATAATCTTTAATATCTTTTAGCTACTGCATATCGCCTTTCGATAAAATTACCTGTCCATGAAACTTCACGTTTATCGAAGTTTAGTCATAAAAAATAATTTGGGACCCTATTTTGAACAATTCCCGAAAACATTTTTTTTGTTTTAGAAGTACAAATGAAGAATATTTCTAACTAGACAATTACTATTCGATAATTTAAAAGCGTCAAAAAATCGTTTTCAGCTATCTTTTTTCCTATTATAGATTAAAAAGAAAAAAAAATGGTCGTAGCCGTGAGAAATTCGAAAATAATTTTGGGCTCGCATATTATGATGCTTCTTTTTTTTCCCCCCTAACTCCCCCCCCCCTCCAAAAAAAGGGGAGGAAAAGCGGTATATGTCGACCTGGCCATTAATTCTAGAAAAGAACGGGTAAAAAAAAAACATGAGGTTTAAGACAGAAACGATGGCGATATAATACCTGTTCAAACCGGGCTTGTAACTCCTTTTGATCTCCTTCGGAATCGAGTCCCCTCTTCTCCAGTTCAGAACGAAGATCCTCAACCGTTAAATCCATGGGATTCAGTATTTTAGTCAAGTCTCAACGAAAAAAAAAATAACCGGCAAAGTTAATTGAGAAAAAAATATAAAGAGCAAATGTTCCTAGTCGCCGACTCGGTTTCTTTGGAAAGTTGCACCAGCCTTAATTTCGCATTCTCCTTTTTTTAACAGACAAATTTTAATTCTAACTCCTCGCACGGAATTTTAAATTCACAAAGAAAAATAACATTTATTTTATTACCATTTAAGCTCATCACATATTATCATAATCACTTAATAAAATGAATATTGTTTTTTTGTAAAAAGTACGTATACAGGTTTAAAAGGGGGTTAGCTCCGTATGATTAGGATTTTTTTTTTGTCCAGCGGTTGTTTTATCAGCTATTTTTTGGGTACTTATGCAGATTATGACCCAAGCTAACCATAACCGACGCAAAGTCGATTTTAGCTTGGGTCCTAATCTGCATAAGTACCATTATTTTTTAAGGAGGAGGGGAAATTTAGGACAATACACGAAATAAGGAAAAAATGGTTATTCTTCCGAATAACCCACCCTGATGTATATGTTTAGCTTTTGTAAGTATGGATGGTCGGAATGACAATAATCTCGGTAAAAATTTAGGTCAATGACTTTTTGTTTAAAGTAATCACATAAAGTTAACATAATAGAATTAAAAAAATAATTTAAAAAGTCTTGGAATTATTTTTATGCATACAATTTTTTTTTTAATTTATTTATATTTAACGTCATGGAATTTTTTCATTACAGACAAATTTCTTGAAGAAAATTCGGTACGTTTATAGATGACGCGCCTGATTTCCGTGACTTCGCGTCGACAACGATCGGGCATGTCGCGGAAGCCCCCGAGCGCTGACGGAATAATATCATTTTTTCTTTCTTTTATCTTATAAAAACATTGGCAAAAGTTTAACCCTCCCCCCCAAAAAAGAACACATTATTTTCACCAAAAAAAAAAAATGATTTTAATCTATGTATTTTTTCTTTGAATTTATTCGGCTTATATTATCGTCTGCCAGTCTTCCAGTTAGAGCTTGTCAGTTTGAATGCAGGGCTTGGCTATTGCTAAGAACGGGAGCCCTAACCCTAACGGGAACCCGAACCCCAAACCTAACCCATTTTTCTTTCTTTGTTTTATGTTAGCAAGAAAAAGAAAAGAAGAAAAAAACTGCGAAACAAATGAAAAAGAAAACATTGACAAAATCCCCCCCCCCCCCCAAAAAAATTCTTTCCACACATTTGATTGAAAATGGTTCATTTGACCCCCACCCTACAGTTTGTTCGGTTTTTATCTTTTTATCGATGTATTTTTTCTTTGAATTTATTCGTCTTATATTATCGCCTGCAAGTCTTCCATTGGCGTTTTCGTCTCAGCAACTCTCGGGCGCTTCCGCAACCTGCCCGATCGTTGCCTACGTGAAGTCGCGGAAACCAGGCGCGTCATCTACAACAGCACCGAAAAGTTGTATGTGTCCAAAAATATGAATTTTTTTATTTATTAATACTAAAAAAATAAGTTAATAAAATTTTTAAATAATTTGTTTTTGTCCAAAATTTATGTATTTTTTCTGTGTAAAAACGTGGAAAATCAAGCGAAAGCACAAACAATTTAGCGCCAAGAGTTATTACGATGGTCGTGATTATAACCGAGATTATTTTATTAACTTATTTTTTTACTATAAATAAATAAAATATTTTGGTAAAAACGAATTGTAGTATCCATATTTTGGGACGCTCTGCGCATGCGTCAGATTCATTCATAAAAAAGTCGTAGTGAGTGATTCAAACCAGCGCATGCGCACACAATTCAGTTTGTAGGAAAAAAAACGTGTTTCATTTTTTGTTTTAGATATAAAAAAAACACGTGTTTCTTTCGTGTTTGTTTTCATTTTCAGTTGTTTTTATTCTTAACACCTTTCGTTTTCTTCACTTTTAGCGTGTTTATTTTCAGCGATAGTAACTTAATTGTTAAAAATGCCCACTTTTTGTTTTAGCGTGTTTGTTCTCATTCTGTTTCCTCTGCGCATGCGCTGGTTTGAATCACTCACTACGACTTTTTTATGAATGAATCTGACGCATGCGCAGAGCCTTCCAAGAGCCTCCCAAAATATGGATACTACAATACGTTTTTACCAATATTTTCTTCAAGAAATATGTCTGTAATGAAAAAATTCCATTACGTTGATTTTATTTTATTTGTTAATATAAATAAAAATATTCTTTAGATTTTTATCGAGTCTGGTCATTTTTACCGAGATTATTGTCCTTCTGACCATCCATACATACAAAAGCTAAACGTATAAATCAGGGCTAGGTTACTCTTCTGAATAACCAAAAAAAAAAAAATTAAATTGAAATGACGAGATTACAGTAGCTTATTTCGGGTAAATTTTTAAATTTTTCGACATTTTTAATAAATAAATGCAAATGAAAACATTGAAAAAATTACAATCTTGAAATAGATTTCGCTAAAAGGGAATGTGTTGCTTTTTTGGTATATATTCTTCTATGACAAAAATTCCTTCGACGCCAAATAGATCAGAGTTCGGTCAGGTGTAAAAAGTTGCGAAATATTGCTAAATCGCGACCCCAACTCTGTCAGAAGTTAAGTACCAAAAAAGATTAGTAGCTTATTAACAAGAATGCTAAAAAATGTAACAGTTGCCAGAACTTTCCAAAATCACCCCCTAGAAGAGAGAAATGCTCTTAAATAATCAATAATCGACAAATATGCAAATTATGTAATAGAAAGGGTGTGTTGGTCCCTTCCTTACATTTATCGCACAAAATGAATTGAACGAACAACAACCGAGTAACAGGCAACAAAAAAGGGTTTATTTAACAGAGGGTTGGAACTATGTCCCAGTGAAGAAAAGAGGCTGACGGGTCGTCAGCAAATATATTCCCAGTGGAGATGGCTGCTGCTGGAACGATGCAGGGGAAAGGCAGGAAAGAGATGTTTCTTCGTTGCTGGCTGATTTCTCTCTGCTGAATTTTTCAACTGACCAGGTGGTAGAAAATAGTCCATGAGGGGACAGTTGATATCAATACGCCCTGCAAGCCAATTGGTCAGTGTATGACCAGTTTGCTCACAGGGGACGAGAAGAAATAGATCCTATTTCAGTTTGCTACAATTACTCCCTTCCAGTAGGAGGTATAAAAACAAAGTCAGGATCGTTACTAAGTTGAGACTTTGAGCAAGCTAAAATGCACCCGGCCCTCCTCCGATCACCAGCAACCCCATGACACGTAAGCCATTTCACTTATTTTTCTCACACACTCTCGAGAAACAGAAATAAAAAACAGAATCTCAGAGAAAAATAAGGGAAACTATCAATTAGAGTCATCGCCGTAATTCTGGCAGGGGACAAACAGGTGCTCGGCCTCGTCACCGGCCACCTGGAGGCAACAGTAGTTTGCGCTATCCTCATCCTGTCCCTTAGTTTACACTCAACTGTCGAATGCAGTTTGAGGTCTTACCCAGGACCGACAAATTTATGTGAGAAGTAAGCTGGGCCTACTACGCCGCTTTTTTCCTGGAGCACATTCAGCCTTTCTGGAGGAGGCACCTTCATTCCTACACACTCAAAGTGCCGAAAGTATGCACTCATTGCAGAGGTCGCAACAAATCATATTTAGATCTCCCTGGGGAGAGTTGCATGTTGGACAGAGTCAAACTTCAGCCCCATCTCTGGAGGGGAGAGGCAGATTGGTATCATCAGTAGGACACTCAGATGAGAGGGGGGAACAATTTCAGTCTCACTCCCGATGTTAGGGAAGACGGACAATTCCAATGGATAAAGATTTTTTAGTGAGTTCACTCGTACAGGACCATCTCTCTGTTTGATGCGGGCTGATCTGATGACACGGTTATCCCCTTCAAACAATTCCAAAAATAGTTCCCAGTATTCAAAAAGGTATAGATTTGAGGGGACTCTTCACAATGACCACATCATTGACCTTAAGTCAGTTTCTAAATAGCACTTGGGAGCGTCCTAAAGACTTTTCTCTAAGACTCAGGAGATATTCTTGGTATCAAACACACTGGAACTCATTCAACCAAACGTTTCTCTGCTCCATGGACTCTATTAACCTTCTCCGACTCAGAAAATGAAGGATCACTTTCTTGTAAGTGCAATAGCAATCCGGGATTTTTATTGAGTCTCAGAAACATATTGGGAGTGATGACCTCCAATTCTCTGTCTGCTGCATCACGGTAAGTCAAGGGACGATTGTTTACCGCCCTCTCAATATCAGAAATGATAGTCAGGAGAGAAAAGTAGTTCCCATTTCCCCTGACGACAACCATTGTAGAGGTAAGTCTTTATAGTCTGGATACATCTCTACCAAGCTCCCCCAAAATAAGAAGAAAAGCGTAGAATAGTCTTAAGTTTAATATGGCAAGTGCCAAATTTCTCTTGGTACTCATGGTATACTGAAAGACAACTGAACAACTTGCTACTGTCCAGGAAGGTCTTGGCACTGTCACAGTACAAAGCAGAAGGAACACCAAACCGGTTTATAAAGCGGACTAAGGCCTGAAAGAAGGATAAAATGCCCATATCGGGAACCACCTCAATATGCATCGCTCGTACACTTAGGCAGGTGAAGAGAAGTAAATACATCATTTTTTGAGAGGTCCCCTCTCTAACCCAGATGTGTCCGGTGAAATCCATCCCGGTGTTCTTAAAAGGGCAGTTCAAACTCCACACGTAAAAGGGGGTAGACTGGCAACATTGGGAGGCAATACTGATCTGGCATTGAATCTTCTGCATAAGCTGCAGGATGTAAGGCTTTAACAGCGGCCTGTCTTTCTTGGAGAATCCAGTATCCACTGCATCTCAATTCAGTCAGGGTAGATCTAGTTCCCAAGTGTGAACACCTTGAGTGGCCGTCCATATTAATCAGTTTTGAAATGTGGTTCTTGCCGAGCAAAATGCATTTTTTAACCTTGTACCCCAGATGAGGGGACCTATTAATTCAGGTACTGGAACGTATCAATCCATCTTGATCAAGGAACAGATCGAAATCCTGGACCAAACGAGGTAAGGATTTCCAAGGGGATCCAGACGAAACTGAAGCTCCTGGTGCTGCATAACCTTCGTTGAATAGACCAAAACCCTTTTTTCACCGTACGCATCAAGTTCTTGTAGTCTATCAATAAATTTATATACCAGAGTTGTAACTCTGTGTAAATCCAGAAAACCGTTCCAAAGCGATGATAGAGGGATATTCTTTCTCTAAAACAACGGATACATTCACAGACTTATTTATAATTTGTTGACTGCGTCTGCTGAGACAAGGTAAATCCCAAGCCGGCCAAGGTTCTCCCACACCATGCAAGCAAGCAGGTCCATGGCACCAAAACTCCAGATTGGATCTAAATTTCTTTAATGATAATCCCCTCGTGATGAGGTCCGCAGGGTTTTGGCTTGTGTAGATATACTTGAAGCAAGGTGTCAGGCCAAATTGGATCTGCAAGTGTTCACTCAGTTTAAGTACATCTCGCCATCTATTCTTTACAAAAATGTTCTGGATGAGCATCTGCGGCCACGTATAAGTTGGAAATCAGGAAACCCTTGCAGCTGTTCAAGATAACAGGCAGACACTCCGGGCAAAATACACTGTCATCAGCTCCAGGGTAGGAAAGCTTTTACTCTTCATGGGAGTGACCTTAGCCTTAGTAGAAACCAATTCCGACCGATGATCCTATGCAACCTAGGCAACAAACCCATAAGCTTCCGTCGAAGCATCGCAGAACATACACAATTCTCCAACCCTGTTTTGTCCGAAGACCTGCCGATTGAAGTGGATAAGACTCAGCCCACAGCGATCCTGTGCAAGACTTCTCCATCGTGACTAGAACTGGGACCCATTTGTTCCATCCTAACCCTTGCTTCCGCAATTCACCAATAAGAACTTGACCCCGCAATGTCACCGGAAGACAGGGGGTCAAACAATTTGGCTGCTTCAGATAGGATCCGTCTCTTGGTTGAAGCATCAGCATTGGGTTCAACAGGTGCAACACTGATTTTTTTCAAAAGGGGGTTTAACATATAGCCCAAAACTTTCTCCCACTCACTGCAATGGGTACTCAAGGTACCGTTGTGATCTATTTGGTCTCAAATCCAGCTTTATGTAATCACTCTCTAGTTAGAGAATATAAATCTGCCAGATTTCCGGGATTTGACTCGGTTACTACTAAGTTGCCCACATAGAAACGATCCTCCATCATGGTTCTACATGGATCCAATGGAAACTGGGCCGTGTGGAATTTTAATATACAGCCGAAGATAAAAAAAAACTAGAAACGAATCCAAAAATGATGGTGTCACAGCGGAAACAATGTAGTCAGTCCCCGTCCTTGTGAAAGAAGCAGAATCTGTTCCTATCAGCCTCTAATTCCAAGTGGATTATCAAAATGGTCTTTCTGATATCCACCAATAGAACACATTCATCCATCTGGAAAGATAGCAACCAGTTCAGCATGACTGGGAAAGGTTGTGGATAGCTAGTGCCCAAAGCAGTATGCAGAATCACCTCCCTGAATCGCCTCTCACATTCTTCCAGCAGCATAGACAGCTTTAGGTCACAGTCAAGGCTGAAGGATTCCAAGCATCCTAAGGGGTTTAATATTTGTCCTGATGTAAGAAAGCAACGCACAAAATCAAAAAAATCCGGGGCAATCTTCTACCAATAAACCGTTGTTCATGCCGCTCTCAAGCTTTCTCTGTTTTCATTCTCAACTCTTCTTTTTATCAGTTCACCTGGACGCTATGCAAATTTCCCTTCTAAACTTTCATACACGGCACAGGCTATTTTTTGTCATTTATGTCGGGGAATTGGCTCTGTCCATTACACCTGAAAAATATGTGCATTCGCTCCCAGTATCCAACAGTCAATTAGCAGAAACGCCATGAGAATCCCTAACCCTAATCTTAATCCCAAGTTCATATGTGATGAGCATCAAAAGTACCGGTTGACATTGTTTTGCTTTGTCAAGTTAAGATCCCAGTTTGTATAACAATTTAGGTTTATCAACAATGATGATTTTAACTGCTGCTGTATTTCCATAAAGATCTAGTAAAAACCATATCCGAACTTGTGTTGGAATGTCATCTAAAAGAATCACTGTATAGTGATTGTGAACAGAAAGATGCAACTCTTCAAGAGAATTAACATTGAATATCAGTATATATATATATATATATATATATATATATATATATATATATATATATATATATATATATATATATACAGGGTGGGCAAAAATAAGGGTCCTATTTTTAAAAATTCATAACTTTTTTATTTATTGATTTTTTTAATTTTTTTTTTTAGAATAAGTAAAGGACCCCTTCCGAAGCAAGCATGAGCCGTATTAGCCCTAAGGAAAGTACCCTTATTTAGAAAACATTATTTTTGCTTAAAAAACTCAAAACAGTGTAAAAAACAATACTTTAGTTTTTGTAAGTTTTAAGAAGTGTTTTTCGGCTAAAATTTGTTTTGTTTATTTCAAAAAATCTCGGAAGGGTCAGTCTACACACACATAAAGTTTGGTGAGTTTAACTTTTATTTTGTGGAAGTTATTCAAATTTAAAGATAGGACCCTTATTTTGGCCCACCCTATATATATATATATAGATGAAGAAGAATGGAAAGGAATTAGAGAAGCAAAAGCCAAATCAAAATTCAATTCAATTGCTCAGAGCAAGGTATATTCCGCAAAAAAGGCAATTTATTCAAGTTAAATTTTCTTTAAGCCAGGCTTTTCAAAGATCAAAATCTTATCATCAGAGGAAGTCGTTGGGATAGATAAGTTGGCAAAGGCCAAGATTTAAAATTTGAAAAAATAAAATAAAAGTTGTAGGGAAAGAAACACAGGGCAAAATTCTGCCCGAATGCAAGCAAATGTCCGATTACTAAAAAGTCTGGTGTAGAAAAGTCCAGCGGAGAGAATGAGATGTAGATAGGTAGGTCGTTAAAAGGCACGAAAGGTTGTGAGAGAGGATTCAAAGTTAAATTCCAAGAAGCCACAACTTCAGGTGCGGCGAAAGTAGAAAATCCAAAGGGTAAAAAATCCAATAAGAGGTACGCTCGTGGATGTAGGCAGGCTCAGAAAAGAGTGAGGTGGAAAATATTCGCCATTAAAAATACTTCCTGGGCTAAGATATCAAGGGAAATGTCTAATTCCTTTCCATTCTTCTTCATCTCTACCTGCTCTATCCTGGATATTGAGCTGTATACTCTTCACAATAGGTTTTACTTTTCCTAAAAGTTCGCTTTTAGTACACCACTTTATATATATATATATATATATATATATATATATAAAGTGGTGAACTAAAAGCGAACTTTTAGGAAAGGTAAAACCTATTGTGAAAAGTATACAGCTCAATATACAGGATAGAGCAGATAGATAGGTAGAAGGATGAAAATGAATTAGAAAAGCAAAAGGCAGATCTTTTTTCAATTCAGTTGCTCAGAGCAAGGTATATTCCGCAAAAAGGCAATTTCTTCAAATTAATTTTTTCCTTAAGCCAGGCTTTTCAAAGATCAAAATCTTATCATCAGAGGAAATCGCTGGGATAGATAAGTTGGCAAAGGCCAAGATTTAAAATTGGAAAAAGTAAAATAAAGATTGTGGGGAAAAAAACAAGGCAAAATGCTGCCTGAATGCAAGCAAATGTCCGATTGCAAAAAAGTCTGGTGTCAAAAAGTCCAGCGGAGAAAGTGAATTGTAGGTAGGTAGGTAGGTCGTTAAAAGGCACGAGAGATAAAATGAGAGGATTCAAAGTTAAACTCCAAAAACCACATCTTCAGGTGCGGCGAAAATAGATAGAATCCAGAGGGTAAAAAATCCAATAGAAGGTTCGTTTGTGGATGCAACAAGAGCAACTGAATTGAAAAAAGATCTGCCTTTTGCTTTTCTAATTCCTTTTCATCCTTCTACATATATATATATATATATATATATATATATATATATATATATATATATAAAAAATGAAAGAGGAAAGCCAAAAACTATGTTATTTATGTATTCATCAATGTTTCGTCTTTATTGAAAGACTTCCTCAGGATGAAGAAAACAGTGTAGAAAAATCATACAGAATATTAATTTTGATTTGTCAGAAAGTGTCCAGACTTAGGTATGGCTGTAGATGACAATGAAAATCATGATTTTTAATATGGCGTTATCATCAGCAGTTTGTCTCATTCAAAGGACGCGAACATGAATGGGGTGATGGCTTCGAATTATTAATTTCACATGTTTATTTTTAGCTGGGAAGTTTGTCTGGGTCAAAATATGTCATAGCCAAGCTTGATTGGACCAATATATATATATATATATATATATATATATATATATATATATATATATATATCTTCTCATATATAAAGGGCAGTTATCTGTGTGTATTTATGTGTGTATGTCCAGCTAAAACTTGAAAAATATGCAACAAATACCCATTTTCTAAATCGCCTGTCTTTCGGACGCATAATCTCGAAAAATTGAAAAAAACGTTGATTTCTTCATGTACAATGGACACAAAATTTTTCGTGGGAGGGTCAAATTTGTTCGTTTTTAGCATAACACGCATGCGTAGACAACAAACCTGAACTTAACAAGCATTTCTTGATTGCATACTTCACCGCTCGCAAAAAGGGAATGGCACGGTAGACAAGTAGTTAACAACAGGGATGGAGGACCTGAATGTGTTGGGTTCGAATCAAGTTCATTCCACAGAAACATTTTCATCAATTTTGCTACATTTTTACATGATGAATCAAGGTCAGTAAATGAGAAATCTACCTTTGCGTCTTAACGGTTCCTTTTTTTAATTTTTAATTTTATTTTTTTAACAGAGGGATATTGCACATTATCTTGCTTTTCTTTATTCAGAAAACGTTTTTAGATTTATATTTAAAACGTATTCATTTAAAAACATAACTACTTTCTTTGTGAAAAAAAACATGCTAAACTTTTACGCATGTTTTCCAGACTTTGACCTGAATGAAAACATTGGCCTTCCAGTCGTGCCCAAAATAGATACCCAAAAAAATTATTTAAAGTGTTACCCCAAAAATAAGGTCGAAAAAAAATATAAAAATGCTCTAAAAAACAGCGACTTGGAAAAAAGAAGAAAACAGGCGACGAAAAAAGTGTGACTCTCATGTTATCGGCGGCCATCTTGCCTGAAAAAATTAAACGGCTCTTAAACGAATTGAACTTTTGACATGTAATAAAAAGCATTTAAAAATACTTAAAAACGCAAACAAATAATCCAGGTAGGTAGAAAAGTAACTTTTATCGGCTATGATAACATTTATTTGTTGTATATTTCTGTTAGCTGTCGCTACTTGCCTCCTTTGTTCGTAAAAAAATCACTAGTATAAATCTTGGGCATTTTTTATGGCGATTACATGTAAACAGCTTGAAAAACTTGGCTCTAAAAATTTAAATTTTACAATATAGCATGGGGGATAAGTTTCACATATAAATTTATTACCCGGCCAGATAGCGTTTTAAGGACATATAGCCAAATATATTTTGTGCATATCGATTTTTCTTTTTTGTGAGAGGGGAGCGGATAACAAATCTTGGACATTTTTTTATGGCGATTACATGTAAACAGCTTGAAAAACTTGGCGTTAAAAATTAAATTTTAGAATATCAAGTGGGGTATGCCGGGGCAAATAGCGTTTTTAAGGACAATGAAAAACAAAATAACTCTTGAAAACGATTGAAAGTGCTTGAGATGGCCGATAAAAAAACTCTCGGATCCATATACCATGAATTACCACTGGAGACCTGTAAACTTGCTCACTAGGTCAAGACAGTAATTTAAAAATAATTACGAAAAGAGAAAATACTGTTGTCTTCAAACAGACTTGTATCAATATATATATATATATATATATATATATATATATATATATATAATGTTTAAATGTTGAATTAAATAACGATAATTGAATTATCGTTTAATAATAATAATCCATCGTGATAATATAAAGCTCAATATATAGAGCAATCAATTTTAGAGGTGAAAGACGAGAATAAAAAATTGTAAAGATACAATATTTATTAGAACATATATATATATATATGTATATATATATATATATGTTCTGTAATGCCATCCAGCATTGCTGAATTTAAATCGTCAACAACTTCCTGGGACAATGCGAAAATGTTCTCTGCATGTTTCTCCACTGTCTTTTTAAAATTCTCTTCTTTCTCCAACTTTTTTGTTCATTTGCTTTTGACATCTGAGAATGATTGACGTTTGTAGAAACCTGTGAAACCTATGGAACATTTATTAAGTTTTTGATTTTAATACAAAAAAAAAGACCATCAGAAAAATTGAAAAAATAAAAAAGGTATAATCAAACAAACGAATTCTGTTATTTTTAACAATGTTTACATATATATATATATATATATATATATATATATATATATATATATAATTTAATTTTTATGCAGTCACTTTCATCATTTGTGAAAACAATCTTAAATTATTAAGTCAAAATATGAAAACTGAATTTAAAAATTTTAATTTTATTAAAAAGGTCATTTGATAATTAGATTTTATTAGAACGGTCATTTGATAATAACATTTTATTAGAAAGGTCATTTGATAATAACATTTTATTAGAAAGGTCATTTGATAAGTAAAACGAAAGCAATTCAATCAATTCAGTGTTAAAAGAAAAAAATTTAAATCAAAATCGAGTTTGTTTATTTTACAAGCCACACACAATTTATGAAAAACATTCCATCAAAGATGGCCGTTTAAAAAATAAGGATTTCTTGTCGGTCTTCAAACTTCTACTGGAACCCTTTGAGTCTCAAGGAAGATGGATAGCGTTCCCTCAGTGTCAGACATTTCTGCCGGTCAATGAAGATCGAGTTAGCCTTGTTAGAAATTTCCTTTTCAAGACCGATTCGAGTGTCTTGTAAATTCTTCAACTGCGTCTTGGCATCATTGAGACGCTCGGATAAAGACGTTATGGAATTGTTTATTTCATCTACTTCGCCAATCAACCTTAAAAAGAAAGAAAAAACAACAACAACCATTACACCACCAAAAGAATTTGGATAAATAAAAATACACACAACAAATTTGTACTCTCTAAACGAAAATATCTAGACCCAGGTGATTAGTAGCAAAATTGCACCCCTTCACTGTAGATGTCGAAAGATTCTCTACTCTAATAGTTCCTCTCCTCAGACCGATTACTTTTAGAATTTCCTCCCTTTCTTCCCATTTCCCGGACAGTAACAACTTCCAAAAATTTAAATGTAATGTGAACAAACATCTTGCTGCCCAATTCCCCAACCAGGTTGCCTCCCTACCACAGTAGCTCTCATGCATCAATGGAAATATACCTTATTTGAGGTGAATAAAAGTTTTTAACAATATGATCAGGGCAAATGCAAAAGGATTTGGTGTCTTAGAAAAGACCTTAAATGTGTGATCTCTGTTGATTTTTTAATAATAGGTATGAATAAAATTTAATTTTAACTTTTTACAATCTACTCACAATCTTATGATCCAAATGTAATTTATGAAAAATACAGAAGCTAAGTTGAAATAAGCGGCGACTCATCAGTAAAAACTAAAGTAAAATTTAAAAAAAAAAAAATTTGATGGTGGTAGAATTCCCTTTCAGAATGAAATTTTCTTAAAGCAATAAGAGTAAAGTGTTAACAGCTAAAAAGATATTTGCTGACAAACTGGAACTCTTTCCTCCAGTAAAAGACCCCAAATTTTAGATCTCTCGGCCTGTTATAGGTATGGCCTTAGGTCTGACCCAAAATGGATGACAATAAACAGGTCTGACCCAAAATGGATGACAATAAACAGGTCTGACCCAAAATGGATGACAATAAACAGGTCTGACCCAAAATGGATGACAATAAACAGGTCTGACCCAAAATGGATGACAATAAACAGGTCTGACCCAAAATGGATGACAATAAACAGGTCTGACCCAAAATGGATGACAATAAACAGGTCTGACCCAAAATGGATGACAATAAACTTACTTGTACTGAACTATATCTCTACATAATTCAACTCCTGGTCGATGGGAACGAGCTTCAAGTCGGGTCTGTGCCTTCTTCAGTGGATTTTCTTTGTCGCGAATAGCTTTCTCCAAATTTGCAATGTTCTTCTCTGCGTCGCTAATTTCTTGACAAACCTTCAAAACATCAAAACAATTTTATTTTGCAGTGACATAATTTTATTTCCACAAAATATATTTAAGCAAATCATTCATAAAGATTTTTGTTGTTTTCAAAGTTAAAATTAATTTAAAAAAGAAAAAGAAAATACTTTGAACAAAGACTCTTCTGTTCCTTTCCGACAGAAGAGACGTTGCCAGTCTCTTTTTACTCTATCGTTATTTCCATGAATGGTGCTCGACTGAGCTCCAATCTCTGGTTCCTCCTTGTAAGAAATTCATAGCAAGAACTCGTCTTCTACCACAACGAAAAAAAACTTTCCTTTCTTCCTCCATGTTCCTGGCATCAAGTGGAATTACCACAAATAGAAGAATCAGAATCAGTAATTGTATCAGAATCGGGAATTTAGAACAGAATCGGTAATTGTATTGGAATCAGGAATTTAGAACAGAATCTGTAATTGTATTGGAATCGGAAATTTAGAACAGAATCGGTAATTGTATCGGAATCAGGAATTTAGAAGAGAATCTGTAATTGTATCGGAATCAGGAATTTAGAACAGAATCGGTAATTGTATTGGAATCAGGAATTTAGAACAGAATCTGTAATTGTATCGGAATCAGAAATTTAGAACAGAATCGGTAATTGTATTGGAATCGGAAATTTAGAATAGAATCGGTAATTGTATTTGAATCAGGAATTTAGAACAGAATCTGTAATTGTATTGGAATCGGAAATTTAGAACAGAATCGGTAATTGTATCGGAATCAGGAATTTAGAACAGAATCTGTAATTGTATCGGAATCAGAAATTTAGAACAGAATCGGTAATTGTATTGGAATCAGGAATTTAGAACAGAATCGGTAATTGTATCGGAATCGGAAATTTAGAACAGAATCGGTAATTGTATTGGAATCGGGAATTTAGAACAGAATTGGTAATTGTATTGGAATCAGAAATTTAGAACAGAATCGGTAATTGTATCAGAATCAGGAATTTAGAACAGAATCGGTAATTGTATCGGAATCGGAAATTTAGAACAGAATTGGTAATTGTATCGGAATCAGGAATTTAGAACAGAATCGGTAATTGTATTGGAATCAGGAATTTAGAACAGAATCGGTAATTGTATCGGAATCGGAAATTCAGAACAGAATCTGTAATTGTATCGGAATCGGAAATTTAGAACAGAATTGGTAATTGTATTGGAATCAGAAATTTAGAACAGAATTGGTAATTGTATCAGAATCAGGAATTTAGAACAGAATCTGTAATTGTATCGGAATCAGAAATTTAGAACAGAATCGGTAATTGTATTGGAATCAGGAATTTAGAACAGAATCGGTAATTGTATCGGAATCGGAAATTTAGAACAGAATCGGTAATTGTATCGGAATCGGGAAAAATATTGGAATCGTCCCAACAGTACTCCAGATGCAATCCTCTACCTATATAAAAGTCAGATACGTCCAAAGACGGAATACTGCTGCCGCATCTGGGGAGGTGCCACACAGAGCACTCTTTCCTGCTTTGACAGAGTACAAAATTGACTTCCAAATTTAGGGAGGGGAGGTTTCTTTTCTCTACAACCCCTTTCTCACAGAAGAGATGTTGCTAGTCTCTCTCTACTCTATCGTTATTTCCATGGATGGTGCTTGCCTGAGCTCCAATCTCTGGTTTCTCCTTGTAAGACATTCACAGCAAGAACTCGCTTTCTACCACAAAAAAAACAAAAACACTCTCCTTTCTTCTTCCGTGTGCCTGGCATCAAGCAGAATTACCACAAACAGAGCTTCTTTGCAAGGACTTCCCTGTCGTGGAACACATTACTACAGGACTGCTTCCCTGCCGATTACAACATGGTCGTCTTCATATTCAATGTCACCAGATTCCTGTCATGAACCGTTCCCACAAGTATTCAAAGTTGGTCCATTTTATCAATCATTCTCAATCCTCTCATAAGGTTCTTCATCTCTCAACTGACAATCATTTCATTTCTTTAACCCTTATCCTCAAGTGGTTTTTGGCCTTAGTAAGTGGTGATTCATTAGTATAAAAAATAAATACCCCAAAAATGGTAATCTGAGGTTCAGGGCTGTAGCAGGAGTACACAAAGGGTATGTATTTATTCCCGGGCAATGCTGGGTGTGCTTGCTGGTAGCGTGATAAATAATCAATCTTGACCCTGCTACATCAACTATTCTACATCCACTAACCTAAGCACCTATCCATTTTTTTTTATGTGACAAAACCAAGGAAGTCTCATGTTCTACATACATCACCCTATACTGTTCAGATTTAATCTTCCTCTGAGGTCATCACATCTAAGCCTTTATTTAAGACTTACATTACATATTCATCATATCATTTCTCTCCATGCAACACATATCCTCAACCCTCATTTGCCAAGTTTCATTTCCATACATCATCAAATGTTCTTTTGGCCGGGATCAAAGTGTAGTATCTGTTCCGATGGATACTACACCCCATAAACTTGTATCTTCTTGGCCTTCGGGGCTTGATTTACGCCGGTCTATGGGTCTGTCCTGTGCAGTTCTAGGAGGTCCACCCTCCCAGGCTTTGCCTCCCCTCTTTGGGGAGGAGTAAGTTTATTGCTTACTGCCTGAAGCGCCCCTACCGGGGAATGCCGGCGGGATTGCCCAGGCAATTTTTAAATGGCCAGAGTGCTCACTTTCTCAGGCGCTGGCTTTTCAAGTCCCGCTTTCCCGACCCGACCTTGGGTCACATCTTACTTGTGGGAGTAAGATAAAACTGGCCTTGTGCCTAACCTCCTGGGGAGGTAAATAATTTTTTTTTTTTTTTTTTTTTAAATGTTAAAGTAGGAGTACATCAAGGTTTTGTATTGAATCCGTTGCTTTGCATTTGTGTTTTAGAAACATTGTCCAGAAAGTTCCGTACAAGTTGTCCGAAAGAGATGCTGTATGCTGATAATTTAGTAGTTTCCTTTGAAACAATGGAAGATCTACTTGTTAAGTTAAAGACTTGAAGGAACTCTATAGAAAGAAAAGGTCTGAAAGTGAATGTTGCTAAGACCAAAGTGATGATCAGTGGTTGTAGTGTTGGAAATCCTTCAGAAAAAGAAAAGTTCCTCTGCTCAGTTTGTGGAAAGGTAGTTGGGGGGAAACTCACTCTTTTGTGGTGCTTGTAAGCATTGGCAACGCAAGAAGTGCAGCAGAATAACAGGTAGTTTGAGAGATGAGCCCAGTGATGGTTGAGGATATGTGTTGCATGGAGAGACAGTGATATGAGAATGAGATGATGGATGTGTAATGTGAGCCTTAAAGACAGGCTTAGGTCTGATGGCCACAGAGGAAGATTAAATCGGGACAGTATAGGGAGATGTGTGTAGATCAGGAGACTTCGTTGGTTTGGTCACATTGAAAGAATAGATGAGAGTTCTTGGGTCAGTAGATGTAGAACAGTTAAGGTAGCAGGATCAGTTGGCAGGGGAAGGCTAAAGAAAACATGGAAAGAAGTGATAAGGATGGATTCAAGAGAAAGAGAGATGAACAAAGATCTGGCCAGAGATAGGTTACTTTGGAAGTCCATTTCTAAAAGCTGTCCAACACATGCCAGCATGTAAAACGGATGCTAAATTGATGATGATGATGATGATGATGATGATGATGATGATGATGATGATGATGATGAGTTAGAACTAATATTAAATAATAAAAAGCATTTGGAACTTTAACCTCAATCAAATTTAACACAAATCAATTGTTCACAGCCAGATAATGAAATCTATTCAATTCATACAAACTGCATTGAAAAAAAGACCTACAATGGAATTTTAAAAATTTATGGTACTTCTCTATGTAAACACACACGTGAAATATGACAGTTATAAATAAAATAACAGGAAAACTTTAGGAATTACTTACTTGTGATGGAAAAATATTAATGTACACTGAAATTTACGGAAAATAATCCAGTAGAATTTTAATTAAAAATAAAAATTAAAAGTAGTGAGTTTACGCTTGAATTACACCATTTCTTGTCTTCTTAATTATCTTCAAGTAAAAACATTTGAGTTATCTCCCCATAATCAGTAATAATGGCGTCCTAAAGGACATCGGATAGAATGTACATTTATTAAATAAAATTAAAAATACTAGAGTAATTTCCGTAAATTTAAGTGTACTTTAATATTTTTCCACCACAAGTAAATGTTACGAGGGCTTAATTTATATATATATATATATATATATATGGTAAAATGAAAAAGGAAAACCAAAAACTGGATGTTTTTTAATGTGTACATCAACGTCCAGCTAGACGCTGCCATTATTTTTCATTTTATTTTATTTTTCTTCCCAACATGTCTACCCTACATGTATCCGTGCTTGCATGATATCTTTTCCCTATATCATCATCCTGATGAAGTCTTATAAATAAAGACGAAACGTTGATGTACACATAAAAAAAAAAAAAAATCCAGTTTTTGGTTTTCCTTTTTCATTTTACCATCACGTCGGATTACCTTCATCCTTCTCTTCCCATATATATATATATATATAAAGTCTTATCTATCAATTCAGAAAAGCTTTCTTTCACGAAAGTCTTTAATAACTGAGAAAAAAACAAATATAAAGTTTTAGAAAAATCCAAAAGGTTTGAAAGGTTCTAGAATTTTCAACAAAGATCAAGATGGTTCTAGAATGTTCTGTTACTGGTTGATGCACCCTATAAAAAGAGTTTTTTTGCGCTAGCTAGCCAGTTGTCTTGTAGACTTAATGAGTTTAATTACAACTTCAGCGTGATTCGCGGATTATAACCCAGTTGAAAGAATCGATTAAAAGAAAACAGAATCTACAGAAATCGAAAGAAAATCATACAAAAGAACCTCCTGGTAAAAAAAAAAAAAAAAACGGGTAACTACTTTTTGAAATTTTCTCTGACCAAACTTATCATATATTTTATATTTAAGATTTCCTTTATGAATTAGAAAATTAAAAGCTTACCACTCGCATTTCTCATAAACGTACGCTGCCCTCCTTCTCTTTCTCCCTCATAAAACTTCTCTATCATCGGGTACTGAATTAGCGGTCGGCCTAAGTAAGAATTTGGTGCTATTTTACTTATAGGCCGATGCAGTTAATTGTTTTCATGTAAAAGCATTATTTTGTACTTACTCAGTCATATTTTATCTCTCACGCCCCGAAAAAGAATTTAAAAATATCAAGCAGAACTTTAATTAGAACGATTTTTCCATTTCGATGTCCAACCTGTATTTGTGCCCGAGCCGACATTTTGGGCTGTGAGCGGTCGGTAGAATAGACAAGGGCATTAACTCCGTTTTTATTGTTAGGATTATAAAAAGAAAGAAACACATAAGCAATAATAATATAATATATATTTATTAAATTAAAAAATAGAAAATTAAATAATTATTTTTACTTTGTTAACCGGGATACTTTCCACGATATAACTTTTTGTTTTTTTTGTTTTTTTTCTTCGCAACACTTATCTGCCCTTAGTTAGCTAACCGGCCACTAACCGGCCACTCCAAAAATCGCAGACTCGCCATTTCATATCACCCTTATGGAAATGGAAAAATCGTTCTAATTAAAGTTCTGCTTGATATTTTTAAATTCTTTTTCGGGGCGTGAGAGATAAAATATGACTGAGTAAGTACAAAATAATGCTTTTACATGAACACAATTAACTGCATCGGCCTATAAGTAAAATAGCACCAAGAATTTTTGTTCTTAGTTTGTATTAAATATTTTTGTGTGGTAAATTAAATGTTATATTTAAAATGATCTCCCTGTTGTTAAACTTTTTTTTTATTTCAAAACGTAACATAAGTAATTTCTAAAGTTTTCATGTTATTTTATTTATAGCTGTCATATTTCACTTGTGTGTTTACATACAGAAGTACCGAATCCATTTTTTTGTGGAAATCATTTCTGCCTTTTTTTTTTTTCTTGCCGAACTTGAATTACCGGTGCTTATGCATATCAACCCTGACATGTGAGACCGCTCTTAAAAATAAAATAGCTAAAGAAATGTATACACTTTGTTATGTACTTACGTGGTAGATGAAAAAAAGAGTGTACACCAAAAATTATGCAAATTCATCCAGTATTTATTTAATTATAAATAAAAAACGATTTTATCACTCGGTAGATATTTCCACCATTTTGTATCTTAGATTTTCCAGTGGTCAAGGACGATAACTCATATTTTCACGATTTCGGGGTTTGGGGGTCTCCATTGTTTACAAAAATGTCAAAATGTACGTAAAATCATTTTTTTTCTTTTTCTTATAATTTAATAACTACCGGATGAATTTGCGTAATTTTTTCTGCACAATCTTACTTTCAACTAACATGTAAGTACATAATAAAGTTTATACATTCTTTAAATATTTCAGTATCAGGGTTGATATGCATAAGCACCGAATTACCTTCTGCAGATGTGACTCCAGTTTAAACTTGGCATCTTCCATTTCCTGCAGACGTTTCTGGAATGCTCTCAAGACATTATTGTGCTGTTCGACCATATCTCTTGAAGTGTCCTCAAAAATGTTCTCAATAAGCTCATGCAGTTGAATGGAGGCCATGCGCTCATTCTCTGCATTTACAATGTTGTCGTGAGTGAATTGAGCCCACGTTTCAGGGCTCGACTGACTGTGGAAAAACAAAAGTTTAAAAATCACTATCTGAATGCTAGGAAGTGTTGCCATTTTAAAAAACGTCGGCCCACAAGTCTCATGTATAATAATATACATCTTCATTTAATATAGAAAATTAAAATTATATATCTCTTCTATTTAATATATAAAGTAAAGTCAATCCAATTCTTGAATTTAGAACTATATAACATTGCATCTGACAAATCGATATTTTATTCTGACGAGCGATTTCTTTTTTTTATCCTTGCAACATGTTCTTTACACTAAATACTTATTCCGGCTAGGAAGTTTCTTAGACTGGAAGAAGTATACTTTTATTACCACTGATCGCTTACAAATTAATAAAAAGAAATTTCAACATTTTTTTTTACCTGTTTCCGACTTCAGATAAACAATTATATATTTTTTTCAAATAGATATTAGCCTATTTATTTTTTGAAGTTACTTGGATATCACAACAGGAGGTACAATAATTTGTTTACAAAAACCTGTTTAGTAGGCTGCTCTTATGCAATGCTAGAAGGAGCCTTTGTTGACACTCTTGAACTTTTTATAGCTCAAGGTAAGTTTAATTGTACTGTATTCTTTCAAAACAAATAAAACCGGTAACAATCATTTATAACAATGAAAAATCTCCTTTTACAAACACGATAAATTGAAATACATTACATAACACTGGATCATGAAACAAATATTTATTTTTAAGCAATTTAAGGTTATTATACAGCTTTCTTCTTTCTCTTCTTTTTTTGCAAATAAACTCAAACTTTTATCTTTTTCTTGTTTATAATAACAGATTAGGGCACACATATATAACACAGCACTCAATAAGTCTTGGGCCTTATTGATAAAGCTACAACTTTTATGAAAAGTTCGACTTTATTCATCAACATAGTCTTCTTCTAGGGTGATACACTGATTCCAATACTTCTCTAACAATTCGATGCCATTTTTTAGAAGGATTTGTCTTTGAGTTCAAAATATGCCTAAGTTTCCAATATCCTTTCTTCATTGGAGTCAACTCTCTTTCCAGGGAGCATTTTTTTAAGGTCTGTAAACAGCTCAGGGTCATATCCGGAGAATAGGGTAGGTGTGGAAGCAATTCGAAGTGCAATTCATATAATTTTCCTATCGTTGACACGGTGCATTGTCTTGGTGAAAGAGCACTTTTTTCTTCTTCATTTGTGGCCGTGTTTTTGACGATTTCTTGTTTTAAATGCACCAATAATGGTATACAATATTAACTATTGACGGTTCTTCCTTTCTCAAGGTAATTGATGAACGAAATACCTTGTGCATCCTAAAATATGGAGGCCAAAACCTTGGCTGCTGATGCTTGTGTCTTTGGTCGCTTTGGATGGCTTTCACCTGCTTCTGTCCACTCAGCTGACTGCCGATTTGACTCTGGAGTGAAGTAGTGGATCTATATCATCCATTGTCACATACTGATGAAAAAAACTCTTTTTTGTTTCATTAAAGCAGTTGCAAACAATGATCTGAATCGTCAAAGCGTTGTTGTTTTTTTATCAACTGTAAGCAAACTCGGCACCCATTATGAACACAGCATGTGTTCTTCATAATTATGTGATCTATTCCCCGCTTCTTTTGTTCCAGCTCGTTTGACTCGTTGGTCTAGTGGTCTCCATCAATTTGCTGTTTTGATACCTCATTGTAATACAGCTTCCTATTCCAGTAGCTTCTTTCCAAGAACCGCAAGCTTGTGGAACTCTCTTCCTGCTGACTGTTTTCCTCCTACCTATAACCGTGGTCTTTTCAAGACTAAGGACAATAGGCATTTCCTGTCTTTGCGATAATCATATTTGTTCTTGTTAGCTCCTTACATCAAGTGGCTTCATGCCTTGTCTGAAGCGATTTCCATAAAAAAATAATAAACAATTCTCATTAACAAATGCTCATAATATTTTCAACTGCTCTGCTATTTCATGCATTTATAATCAGCCAAAACGAGTTTGTGGACTTTTTTTTTAATGTTTTCTGGGACAACTGTTGAATTTGATCGACCTGAGTGTTCAGCATCATTTGTGCCTGTCCGACCGTGTTCAAAGGTACAATACCACCTCTTAACTGTTGTTTCTGACAGAGCAGCGTCTGACTAACACTTATCAAGCAATTGTTTTGCTTGAACAGTATTTTTCTCATCAGAAAGCAATGCTTTATCAACACATGCAATTCAGATTTTTCCATTTGGAAAATTTGCAACAGTAGCTTCACTTAAATAACTGTAATTTGTAAACTAATAATCCGATTAGACTAAAATTTTGAGACGTGTCATTTGAAGGTTAGTACTTTATAAAAATCGTATGGATTTTTTTTTTATTAGTGGTGCTATGAATATGTCAGGACCTGGACTGTGTTAAATTCTTACTTACTAATGTTAATTAGTCAAATTTAAAAAAAAAAAAATGATTCCATTAAATCACGAATATTTACTTTTCAGCAACTTACGGTTAATTTCCAATTTCTTTAAATGGACGCATTTTTAAAATAATGCAAGTCATACGACTATTTAAAAAATATTTTTGTGAAACTCAGTAAGCGCCATCAAAGAAACATCAGCAGCAGTGGCAGTGGCATACAGTACAAGTACTAGTGCTTATTTTTAAACACAAACAAAAAAGTTACCGCTACTAGTTAAGATTTTCGAACCGAAGACTGAACATTGCATTTCCTTTTATCGACATAGACTTTCTTATTTACATTTTTTCTCTTTCTTTTCTTAATAACTCAAACTTTACATCAACGAGAAATAATTATAGTTTAATAACAATTTAGTTACATTCATAATTGATTAACATGAAAATACTGGTATAATTCAATTTAACTTTCACAATAATATGAAAAATATTTGAGAAAATAAACAACTAATTTCATACACACACGCATATATATAGAGTTTGAATTACCTACTGGAGAGTTTGAATTACCTACTAGACACTGTACGCGAGTGTCTTTGGTCTCTTTGTAAAAAGGTTTGCCAGGAAAACCTGACATGAGGATACTTCACCCTACAAGTAAACCTTGATCAAATATTCAAAATGACATAGTATTCGAAGCCCAAATAAGATCCCCTCAGTATGGCTATAAACTGGCTTATACGAGGAATGGTGCACTTTCTCAAAGTGATGTTGCCTCTAGTAACAGCGCTAAGCTGGATACTCTACCAGACTAAATGAATTCTTGTCCTAGAAATCGGTAATACCAAGAGACCACAAGAAAGATAGACTATAACATTGTAAATTGGTCAATTGGGGAGAGGAAAATTAATGTTCTTTACTAACTCAACGTTAGAAAGGTAAAGGAGAACTTTAGTTGAACACTCTCATATAGAGATCAAGTGTTAGCCCCAGGAAAGGGGCTAACACTTGATTTCTGAGACTTTACACTGAAGAAATATATATATATATATATATATATATATATATATTAAAGAAAGAAAGATGAAAATAAAGAATTGTACAAAACTACATAAAGTTACATAAATTAATACAAATCTTTTATTACATCGAAAGTTCAGATGCAAGGAGTTAATGGAACTAGGTAATATTTAATTGATATAAATACCATATTACCAGATTTATCCTCTGACGAGAAGAGTTTTATCTTTGAAAAACCATTGTTTAAGGATTAATGTAACTCCTTGCATCTGAACTTTCGATGTAATAAAAGATTTGTATTAATTTATGTAACTTTATGTAGTTTTGTACAATTCTTTATCTTCATCTTTCTTTCTTTAATATTGATTGCTCTACTCAACGTATTGAGCTTTACTTTATCGAGATAGATCACTACGATATTTCGCTTATCGTTAATTCTATTATCATTAGTATATATATATATATATATATATATATATATATATGCACAACCTCCCATTTGAAAATTCAAATATATCAGATTTGCGTGGAATTTGATCCATCGTCATTAGACACCAATTAAGCAAGATTCCATGAATTTCAAGTTCTTAAGACCCCTTAGGCTTAAGCCTTAAATTTTAGACATTTTCTAGAATCAAAATCATGTAATGGATTTTGATCAAAATTGGAATAATGATTCTAGACATAAGGTTTAGTATCATTATAACTTTGATTTTAATCTACGTAAGAGGGCATAAAAGTGGTGGGAAACTATTCTGTTCAGAGAATTAATATTACCCGTCCTGGGACGGGTATTCTTCTAGTATATATATATATATATATATATATATATATATATATATATATATACATATATACATATATATATATATATATATATATATATATATATATATATATAGTGAGATATATGTTAAACAATTATACTAAAGGGGAGGTAATTATGGCAGTCTTTAATACAATACTTACATTTCTTGGAACTTTGCCGATCCCGGAAAGAACTGTTTGTCTGTGTGATGGTTCCTCAAGATTCCACAACGATTGTCAATTTCAAGAGATTCTTTCTTGTCGCTCCAATCCATTTCAAGTTTTTGTTTGGCATCACGGTTTGTTCTGGAGAAGAAAAAAAAAACGGTAAAAAATGAAAATGTTATGGAGAACAATGGAGGGGGGGGGGGGCATGATAAATACTAAGCCATGATTGGCCGAACCAGCTCACATGATAGGTTAGAGAAAAAAGACAAATTTTGAAAAAGTCAGTCTATAGGAGTTGATGAGACATGAAGCAAGTTTACAGGCATTTCCATGGGATGATTTTCTTCATGGCCACCTGGAAAAGGGAATGAACAGAATTGTAGCAGTTACATGAGAGATCCATTTTTGTTTATATGTACTCACAATATCTTGTGTTATGTCAAGTTGTAATTTGGTCAGTGTATTGATACACAGGCAATTAGCGCACCACTGACATGCGCACTCGAAGCCTACTGATTTCCGCCCACCTCGTCTATGGGAATATACAAATCAGTTCCCAAGTAGATTTCGTCAGAGCAAGAACCCCCCTCCTACTATTCTGTTCTCATCTTGCACCAGAAGCGTGCAGGCGAGATGGAACTTGAGGATACCACATTCTGTGTGTGACAAAAGCCAGCCGACCTTGCAACTCTCTTTATGTTCCAGTGTTCCCTACGAATAAAGTCGATTCATATTTTAGTGGAGATGCTTGGTGTTTTTCATGAAAGATGGTGACCCTTTTCCTATTCAATATTCAATTTCAGTCGGATGCGTCCAGACACGGCCAACTCTATAAAGTGACTTCCTTCATCGTGACGTTCTTCCAAACCAATCATCACCCAACAAAAACAGTGTTAGGTGGAACGAATGAACATATGAGTTAATAAATTTATATTGTAAAAAAAAGTATTCAAAGTCATGATGTCATTCTAATGCAGAGGCCAGACAAAAAGATGATGAAATACAAGATGGCGACACAATCCACATGTGGGAGTTCAAATAAAAACACTATAATGTTAAGTAATAGATCTTATGTTGGCAACAAGATTTGGGGATCTAAATTTTCTAGGTCTAAGGGGAATAACTTTGTTTTTTATGAGACGTTACGAAAAAAAAATTAAAATCAGACAGAAAACACTTTACGTAGCATATTTATTGCTGGCTGATAGAAAATTTAAATTCTTTTTTGATGCCTATAATTTCTGTGTGCTAATTGTATATTTACTAAGGCCAAAAGCCACTCGAGGATAAGGGTTTATGAGATTGTCAGACACAACTGCAATATTCTGAATGCCTTGCTTCCCTCAGCTTGGATTCACTGTATTGATTTACTCCTCTCCAGGAGTTAGGCACAAGGCCAGTTTTATCTTACTCCCACAAGTAAGATGTGACCCAAGGTCGGATCGGGAAAGTGGGGTTTAAAAATTGCCTGAGCAGCCCCGTCGGCATTCCCCGGTAGGGGCGCCTCAGGCAGTAAGCAATAAACTTACTCCTCCCTAAAGAGGGGAGGCAAAGCCTGGGAGGGTGGACCTCCTAGAACTGCGCAGGACAGACACATAGACCGGCGTAAATCAAGCCCCGAAGGCCAAGACGATAGCAATTTATGGGGTGCAGTATTCATCGGAACAGATACTACACTTTGATCTTAGCCAAAAGGCCAAAGATGAGCTTGGATTCACTGTAGCTCTGTAAGAATAAAGGATTTGTTATCCCTTATCTTTATTTAACACACGAAATGAATTAACGAAACAACGAAACCCTTTTACAACAATAACCGAAAGGGGTTGATTCGTATATAAGGTTACCTATACCTTTTGGGTATAGGTGGAAGAAACTTTGGACAATGTCCGAAAGAAGGAGAAGAAATTAAGTTCTTTGTTCAAATATCTTCAGGCGAAGATAAATAATTTCAGTAGATCGAAAGAGTCTACTTGCCGACGGCTTCCGATTTTCAAATCGAAAATTGACAAGAAGTTTATCACAAAACAATCCCTCATCATTTTAGACAGCTTAGATTTTGGCCCAATTTTTTATTTCACTTGTTTGTAAACATTTCGTGAAGATAGTTAACTAAATTTCTTTTACCACTAACCCTAAGTCCGAGTGGCAAGATCGTAAAAACAACATGTAATCACCTAAAAAGTAGAAAAAGCCCCCTCAACAAAAAAATTTGATTTAATTATTTGTAATAAAATAACATTCCAATTATGAAAAAAAGTGATTTGACTGTTTGTAATAAAGCAAATTTAATTTCCAATTATAAAAATCCGTTTGATTTTCTTATGTGTTAGTAATTAAAAAAAAATGGTGAAAACAAATTATTAATTGCTCAAAGAAAAAACATTCGACCTAAAATATAATGGGTAACTGTTTTTTGATAAACACTGCGTGTCAATTCCGATTTTAAAACCGGAAGTCATCACCAAGTCAATTCTTTTTATTTAGCCATAATTTATCCTCAAAGGGAGATGACTCTCATCGTTAGATAACTCTGTTCCCCACATGGTCAATGGATTTAAATTTTTAAATCTATCTTAAAAGTAAAGTCCCAGATTGCATAGAAATATTTTTAAAATGTCCACTATAGTTAGAAATTCTGCTAATTATTTTGTGGGGAGAAAAAACAAAAACAACGGTCCTAGGCCAGAGTTATCTCCATTAGAGATATTTGTTTTTTAATGCTAGAGGGCGCTACTGACACAATATTTTATACTCTCATTCCTCTCACATGGGAGATTCACAAACAAGACTCCACCTCTTCTTGGTACAACTTTACCTGTTAGGCTATCTTTCTGATTGAGTCAATCGACTCTTAGACCATGGTCAAAAAAACAGAGAGTTTTGTTATTTTTTTATTCTCCGAGTGTTGTGTCGCCACTACTGACCTTCTGTAAGTAAATTTACGTATTCGTATTCGCATACACTTTTATTTTTGCCTTTCTAAGAACATTATGCACTTTTTGTAATGTCATAAAACAATAGTAATTCTTGCTAAATTTCATTTTTTAGTTACTTCCTTACATGTTTTTATAATCTCTTTTTATGTTCATCCTCGACAGCTCGTAAATAAACTAAATGTTATTGTTAACCGACTGTTTCCTTTCTGTCTTTTCTTCCAGACACATGTGTCGTATTGTCTATATGACGAATAATTGTAATATCTATTTTAAACGATTCATTACATGTCTTTCTAACCTCCTTTTATATTCATCCCTGATAGATTGTAAATAAAGTAAATGTTATTGTTAACAAACTGTTTTCTTTTCTGTCTTTACTTCCATACACATGTGTCATATTGTTGATACAACAATGATACAATGAATAATGGTTGCCCTATGCATAGAGAATAAACATTTCGGACCATACAGGGAATAAGGACACCAGATCAATGACACAGTAAGAGGAACGCCTTTCGGTCTTCACCGGTGTCTTCCGGTTGACCTTTTACAAAACTTTTTAATAAACAAACGAAACATCGAAGCGTCCGAAATATATATAGATGTTTTCCTTTTAAAACATGTTAATATTTATATTTGAAAGGGATATATCTTATATATTCATTTTTTAATGTAGGATGCGTTTTTTCTTTTATTTACAAAACTTTTTGATAATAAATAAATCTATTGAAAACGAGTAATCTTAAACGAAACATTGCAGAATATTTGTTCTAAAATGTTTTTGTATCACTATTTACTTGCCTCCCCCTCCCCACGAGGGCAGAATGCATAATAAAATAAAATTTTATAGCGTGCGTTTTTTTTTACAATACGTTTTAATAAACACAGACGATTCTATTTTTCGTTTTGTGTACTTTAAGATATTTTTTTTAAATCGGTGGACTTAAGTAATCTTCCATTTTGCTTCCCCATGAGGGCAGAGTTAGACTTCAAAAATAAGTTTCCAAACAGAGTCAATTTAAAGTTTTGTCCTAATCCAAAGTGCTCCATTTTTGGTAGAACTGGATTTTCCCTACATTAAAAACAGACCTTAGATATTTATAAAATATATTTTTAACTTAAAAAGATCACCACTGGCAGACCATAGTTGTCTTGGGAGGACGTGGTCAAACGCGATAGGAAAGCCATGGGTATGGATTCCGTCAGGCCTCAACAAAGACAAGAATGGAGGGATAGACTTAGATCAAGACTAGACAATCAGGCCCCACCCTCATCAGAGGATTAATTGTGGCCTGATTCAACAAATAAGCCGGTTGTTGTTGATGATGGTGATAGAAGTGCCTTGTTTTACTTTCTTTAAGCGATCCTTTATTTTTTGACAGATTATTATAGAAGATAGCCTTATAATTTTTGTGAAGATAGGCTCCTATATATTATGAGGGGCCCCGTATACCTAAAAGTGTGTAGGTCCACTAATTTTTATTATGAGAAGAGGTGAACTTTGTCGAGCTTGGTGCAGGTCACGCTGACACGCACCGAAGGGAACCGCTGTGAGTCGAATCATGTTTAGAAAAACCATAACAAAGTTCCAGGGGTTGGGAAAACCTTCACAACGAATAAAAGATTGAATCTCTTGGAGGAAAATCGTCTCCGCATTTCTCTTCTGCCTGTCGATAAAATTTATCCACAGATTGAATATCATCAACACCGATCACAGCCAAGGAGACACAACGAAACCGACGGTACCAACGGCGATCACGACCAGGCGACGAAAAAAAATGTAAGGTAACTTTTTTGTGCATAACATTTTGGGTCCTAATCTGTAAAACGGAAAGAACTAAAAATCAAAAGATATGCCTAACGAACAATGTTGAACGAACTATGTTTAAAAATCCGTAATTTGAAATGTTTAAAGAACAGTTGTTTTAACGAGAATTAATGTGTAATAGGTTGACAGTTTAAAGGCTTAAAATCGCCCTAAGAAAATGCTGCTTGAAAGTGCCTTACGGAAAGTGTTAAAAAAAAGATTGAAACCGCTTAATAATCTTCTCATAAACTTTCGTATTGTTTTCGGTTCGGAGAAGTTTTAATTAACAAGCGTTATGTAACAAATGCCTTTTTGGGACCGTAACCAGTTGTTTGATTGGTTTAAGAGAACTGCCGCGGTCAAGGCAGGAGTAGTTACTATGTAACACTAGTACTTATTAATGCAAATAAAGTGTTGAATACTTACTTTCAACGAATATTTGATATTTTATTTTGAACAAAGTAAAAGTCAAACGACAAACAAAAAGAAGAGTGATCGTTTTTAGAAGCAGACAGCTGTTACAAATAAACTTTATTTACTCGTGAGAAGATGTGTGTGGGTAGATGTATGTTTATGTCCATGTATAAAAAAGTATTTATATAAGCATATATGAGTGTGTGTGTGTGTGATTTATGTTTTGTTAGGGTTAATAGATCAGGGAGTGATTTACTAATGTACTGTCATTTATTATTTACAGTGAAATGGGTTATTTTTATTTAAAACTTTATTTTAGCAGCACAAAGGCCGAGGTGAACCTCTAGGAAAACAGAAAGGCCAAGGTGAACATAATGCTTTTTTTTTGTGTGTGTTTTTTTTTATGGAAATCGCTCCGGCCACTTGCTGTAAGAAGCTAAAAAAATATTGAAAAAAATACTACTTCAGTGTCAAAATCTAGCCAAGGATATGTGTTAGATGGATAAATTTCGACCAAGAAAACAGCAATTCTTCCCCCTTCATCAGAAACATCGCTCATGAAATGAAAGGAAAAAATAAGGGAAGTGAGAGTTACAAGGCTGCCGAAAGTAAACCCAAGGTCCACTTTCTACTCTCCTTTAAAAAAGAAAAACATGTATGAATGAAGGATGGATAGAATAAGGAAATATTATTAAAAAACTCAATATTTATATATATATATATATATATATATATATATATATATATATATATATATACAAAATAAAAGACATTAATTGTTCATTTGAAATGTTCTGTTAGAAGAGTAATTGATATAACTTAGTTAGAAGTTATAATAACAAAAATAACCAGAGTGTAAGGTCTTTAAAAGCGGATGGTTTATTATAACGTATATATTGTACAAAACAATAGCACTACCGGTAATCCAATAGGATTAACCTAATACACTCGAATGCCGTTGAATACAGTCCACCCTACATACTACTGTTTGTAGTATATATATACTACAGACTAGTACACTTATCAGCCTTGAGGGGAGTCAGGTATACCATCACAACAGTAATAAAATATTTATACCTGTAATTTATGAGTGTGTATCATTTGTGTGATGCTTTGCATATGAACGGGT
Source organism: Sepiola atlantica (assembly GCA_963556195.1). Lineage (NCBI taxonomy): Eukaryota > Metazoa > Mollusca > Cephalopoda > Sepiida > Sepiolidae > Sepiola > Sepiola atlantica. The sequence goes on along the minus strand of OY744547.1, from coordinate 27,475,144 downwards.
AAGTGTATGAATGTGTGAGTCGGCTTTTAGCAGGGTGCGTAGTTGTACGTATGTGTGTGTGTGTGTGTGTGTGTGCATGCATGAGTTGAGAATTGATAGCGTGTAGGTACTTGTGTGCGTATGTGCCGCTTTTTGTCAGCAGAGTGTGTAGCATGTGTGGAAGAATTGAATAGTGGAAGTGTCTCCCAAGCTCAAGAGGGCGAGAGAGGTGCTAACGTTGTCCTCTTGTTGACCGTGTGCTGACTTTTTTCAATTCCTTGTTTCTTGATTAAAACCTCAGCTTAAATTATATTTTATCAGCTCCCAACACATGGTGTTATTTTACAACGAAAACGGGATTTTAATCACATTGTGTGGCAGATGTAGTGGGAAACACATCACGTGACAGTAATTTTTTTTTTTTTTTTTGCTAACTTGGCGTTGGGAGCCACTTTTTGAAACGAAAATCTAATTTCTTTTTAGATGGAATTTTGGGATGTGGCTTCTGTGTTTTCGCTCACGCCTTTGCCGTCGGCCAGTCAACATTATGGGATTGGGATATATGTCAATCCCATAAACCTCTGGGAAAATAAGGAGGCCAAGGTGAACCTCTGGGAAAATAAGGAGGCCAAGGTGAACCTCTGGGAAAATAAGGAGGCCAAGGTGAACCTCTGGAAAAATAAGGAGGCCAAGGTGAACCTCTGGGAAAATAAGGAGGCCAAGGTGAACCTCTGGGAAAATAAGGAGGCCAAGGTGAACCTCTGGAAAAATAAGGAGGCCAAGGTGAATCTCTGGGAAAATAAGGAAGGTAAGGTAAGGTAAGATGTTGCTTTACGGCACATCAACCCTAAGGGTCATTTCGTGCCATGAGTGTGGAAGGGAGTGTCCTTCATTTGAATCTTAAGTCAGTGATATTTTAAATTGTTTACGGTTAATGCATCTTATTGCCCCTGTTTTAGGGCCTAAAATTCAATTTTGGCTATTTCGTTTGTATTGTATTAAATCTTTAGATGAGTTCCAAAAGGTTTATTTTCTTTAGAAAATGCAATATTTTGTAAGGTGTTACTTTCTCAAATAATGTTTTTAGGGTTTGTTCATTAAAGTATTTTCTACGGATATTTTCATATTTTTTGCAATCCATTAATATGTGTTTTATGGTTAGTTGATGATCCCATGTTCTGCATTGAGGTGCATTTTCTGCTTTTAAAAGATATTCATGAGTTAGTTTTGTATGACCAACTCGGATTCTGGTGAATTTAGTATCTAAATTTCGTTTTGATAATATTTCTCTGTCTTGCCCAACATTTGGGTGAATGTCTCTAAGTTTGTTGTTTTGTTGTTCGTCCCATAGCTTTTGCCATTTGGTTTTAATGTACAAGTTGATTTTGTTTTTTCTATCTGTGTATGGGATTTTTATATTTATTGGCATCAGATTTGTTGCATCTTTAGCCAGTTTGTCAGCTTCTGTATTTCCTCTTATGTCAATGTGACTGGGGATCCATGCCAATACTATTGTTTTATTATTTTTAGTTTGGTGATGATATGTTTCCATGATTTCCTGAATGAATGGGTGGTTTATGTTTCTTTCTCTTAGTGCAATTAGGCTGGACATGGAGTCACTGAAGATAATGAATTTGTTTTCATTAGACTCTTGGACTAGTTCTAGTGCCATCTTGATGGCTTGTAATTCTGCGGTGTATATTGATGCACCGTCCGGTAATCGAGTTTGTTTGTGAGAGTTTTGTATTTTTGCTGCTCCCACTCTTTCCGTTATTTTTGAGCCGTCTGTGTAGATGGTTTTATGAGAGGGATATTTGTCTCTAAGTTCTAAAAATTGGCTTTTGTATATTTGGTTGTTCGTGTGTTTCTTAACTGCCCCTAGTCTATAAGTGGTTCTGGAATTGTCCAAGGGGAAATATCCCCCACCTTATGGGTTAGTATATTTTGGGTTTTTCGTATCCTTCATTGAAGGCTTTTTGGAGGCGGTGTCTTAAAAGTTTAATTTTTGAGGGTTTACTAGTATAGAAGTGTTGGTATTTTGGAAAGAAAACTTTTTCATAAGCAGGATTGTCTGGGGTACTTTTAAGTTTTAGTGTATATTGGAGGGAGAGTTTTTCCCATCTCAGGTGGAGGGGGAGTTCATTTGCCTCAATGTGTAAGCTAGGAATCGGAGATGTTTGGAAAGCCCCCAAACAAAGTCTGAGGGCCTGATTTTGTATGGTTTTTAACTTGTTTAGATATGATTCTCTGGCTGAGCCATAGATAATGCAGTCGTAATCTAACTTCGGTCTTATTAGTGCTCTATATAATAGGAGCATGTTTTTTTTGTCTGCTCCCCAATTCGTGTGGGATATTATTTTAATAATATTCAGTGCTTTTTGGCATCTTTTTTTTAATGTATTTATATGTGTTTTGAAGTTGAGTTTGTTATCAAGGATTATACCTTTTACTTCTTGTGCCATTGTTATTGGATTGTTATTGATTTTGAGTTGTAGATTGAGATGGTATTCTTTTTTATTGCAGAAGTGCAGGCATGCTGTTTTGGTTTTAGAAAAAATGAATCCATTTTCATTAGTCCATTTTTCGATTTTATTGAGGCATTCTTGCATTTTTTTTTATTGTTGGCATGTTAGGGGATGAGCAGCTTATTGAAAAATCATCAACAAAGAGAGTTTTGTCGATATTTGGAGTTACCGCTTTGCAGATGACATTTATTTTTAGGAGGAAGAGTGTGACTGATAAAATGCTGCGATGGGGTACACCCATTTCTTGTTTATGTATACATGATTTTTCCCCTCCAAGGTGCACTCTAAAAGTTCGATTCTTGAGGAAATTTTGTATAAATATAGGCATTCTGCCTCTGATACATAAGGTGTGTGGGTCTTTTAAGATACCGTATTTCCATGTGGTGTCGTATGCTTTTTCTATATCGAAAAAGACCAACACCACATGATGCCCTCTGATGAGACCGTCATGAATGAAGGTTTCCATTTTGAAAAGTTGGTCGATAGTGTTTCTCTTTTTTCTATATCCACATTGGTGCTTGTCCAGAATCTTATTTTTCTCCAGCATCCATACGAGTCGGTTGTTTACTAGCCTTTCCATAGTTTTACAAATGCAGCTGGTTAATGAGATGGGACGGGAAAATAAGGAGGCCAAGGTGAATCTCTGGAAAAATAAGGAGACCAAGGTGAATCTCTGGGAAAATAAGGAGACCAAGGTGAATCTCTGGAAAAATAAGGAGACCAAGGTGAACCTCTGGGAAAATAAGGAGACCAAGGTGAACCTCTGGAAAAATAAGGAGGCCAAGGTGAACCTTTGGGAAAATAAAGAGGCCAAGGTGAACCTCTGGGAAAATAAGGAGGCCAAGGTGAACCTCTGGGAAAATAAAGAGGCCAAGGTGAACCTCTGGGAAAATAAGGAGGCCAAAGTGAACCTCTGGGAAAATAAGAAAGCCAAGGTGAATCTCTGGAAAAATAAGGAGGTCAAGGTGAATCTCTGGGAAAATAAGGAGACCAAGGTGAATCTCTGGAAAAATAAGGAGGCCAAGCTGAACCTCTAGAAAAATAAGGAGGCCAAGGTGAATCTCTGGGAAAATAAGGAGGCCAAGGTGAACCTCTGGAAAAACACAGAAGCAGACATAAATTTCCAGGAAAACACAGAAGCAGAGGTAAACCTCAGGGAAAAAACAAAAGCAGAGGTAAACCTCCAGGAAACACAGAGGCCAAGATGAACCTCTAGGAAAACGCAGAGGCTGGCGTAAACCTCTAGGAAAACAGAGGCCGAGGTAAATATCAAGGAAAATAGAGGTTGAGGTAAACCTCTGGGAAAACATAGAAGTGGCTGTCTGAGAACTCTCACGATTTCATTAGTACCAACATCTGCCGCCCCACACAAACTGGGCTATTATGTGTGGAGCACAGTTGAAAAAAACCCTAACCCTAAACAACTTCAACACTAAGGACGAACTGATTGCCAGGATCAAACTGATGTTCAGGCATTTCTGGAAAGACACTGTGAAGGCTACATGCTCCAGGCTCAGGTCCCGCCTGGAGACCACCATGGCGGAGGCTCAGGGCAGCTTCTTCGAGTGAGCCATATTCAGCAAAAGATCCTCTAAGAGATACACTTTTAATTTTGAGAATGTGGCCAAAGTATGACATGTTTTCTTTCCTTTACAAAAAGTGTCAAATTTATCCTGAACAACCTGTATATACAATGACTGTATATGCTGGCTTTTGATATGTGTTACATATCAGAGTTAGGAGTAGATGGAGTAAGTTCAGGGAACTCCTGCCATTACTAACCAGCAGAGCATTACCAGACATGTGTGTAGCAGTCACCAATAGGGACTACTTTTGAATGCGTAATCACTGTCCCTGTGAGCTGGCTTGTCCGATCAAATCACAGGGCGCAGTAATATCGTTAGTTCCTTAAGGGACTACTTATGTCCCCTTAGGGTTCGAAGAAAAAGATGAGACGACCTCCTGGCACCAGCTTGGACACATCACAGAGAGCACCAGCGAGGAACAAGGAAGCGCTCTCTCACTGCTGCCGTCGTCACTTGACGACTACTACCATCTTCCCCTGAAGAAATCCACGGGCGGCCCTAAGAACTCTTATATTCTTCCTCTTCCTCAGACGGACACTGTCCCACTCTCATCTACCTATACCAAACGGTATAGGTAACCTTGAGTTAATAAAACCCCTTTTTGTTATAGTTACAAAAATACTTTTCGTTGTTCCGTTTCTTTAAGAGAAGATAAAAGGATAACCCCTTTCATCCCACTCATCATCCCCTTACATGTGTACACAGTGTAATAGTTAGGTACGTGCATAAATGGCCGTGACTTATACGGACTATGGTTATTAAAAGTGGCTTATCATTAATCTCTTTATTAGTTTCCGTTTAATTTTTTATTGTGTCTGAAAGATAACAGCCTAAAGTTAATCTCTAAAAGGGAAAAAATGTATTTTTACATGTGAAAAAAATTCATAATGAAAAATGTTATCACGGCGGCTAAAAAAAGCCGCTGTGATAACATTTTTCATTATAAATTTTTTTCAGCTAAATTTGAAATTTGAATAAATTAATTGTAAAAATCCACTGAAAGATAAATATTAGTTTTCTGGAACTATTTCAAAGATAATTAGTAAATTAAAGTCTTAAGATATTGAAAAAAATAATGTACCTACTTTTTTACTAAAACTTGCATGATTATCCAAAAAAGTGAAAGTTTAGTAGAAAAACGCTGTTTGGTCAAAAGGTAAACAAACCGGCTACCTATATGCAAGATTTTATGGAAGACAGTAAATACAATAATATTTTGTTTTATTTTTAACTTTATATAGAAGAATGTTTTTTTAATAGTTTATAGAAATTGAAAAATTATTATACCTCAAGGGAAGAGTTTATCAGGCATATGTACACAGTGTGATGATGTATGGAAGTAAAACCTGGCCAGTGAGGGTTGAGGACATGCGTTGTATGGAGAAAAATGATATGAGAATGATATGATGGATGTGTAATGTTAAAGACAGGCTTAGTTCTGATGACCTCAGAGGAAGATTAAATCTGGACAGTATAGGGAGATGTGTGCAGAGCAGGAGACTTCGATGGTATGGCCACGTTGAAAGAATGAATGAGAGTTCTTGAGTTAGTGGATGTAGAACAGTTGAGGTAGCAGGTCCAGTTCACAGGGAAAGACCAAGAAAAACATGGGAGGAAGTGATAAGGATAGACTTGAGAGAGAAAGAGGGATGAGTAAAGACCTGGTCAGAGATAGGTTAGTTTGGAAGTCAATTTCTTAAAGCCGTCCAATGTATTCCAGCATGTAAAAAGGGTGTTAAACTGATGATGATGATGATGATGATGATGATGATGATGATGATGATGATGATGATGCAGCAGCAGCAGCAGCATAAAATTTTGCTCCAAATATTTTACTTACTCAATCTGTTGTTCTGTTCGAGCAATTGTTTTTTTCAGTAAATCTCGCACGTCATTGATGATCTTCACTTCCTGAAATCGAATAGAGTTTTTCAAATTCAAATCATATTGAAACACAATTTCATAAAAGGAACACAAATTAAAACGAAGATTGCCTTTGTTTCCGACTGAATAATAAACAATCGATGTTCGCCAAATGAATCTTCCACTCTATAATAAAGAGCGATGTATATTTATTTGTAAGTATATATCCGTCCTGTCACACAAAAGTCTGCCCAATGAAGAGAGAGCGCAAATCTATTTCCTATAATTAGAGGTTTTCTTTGTTTCTCTTCCTTTCTGCTTACTATACCGATATATACGTTTTTCTTTTTTTTTTTAAACTTCTCCAGTTTAGGACGTTTTCTTCCTTTCTTTCGTTATTTCTTAGAAGATTGTTGTCTTTCAATTTAAATTTTTAATAGCTAACATCTTTTATATTCTAACATGTTTTTAACATCCGGCGTCCTGTACCTCCCAATAATCAAAGGAAGAAAATACAAAAAGCAAAATCAAAATCAAGGTTGATGTTTTTTTTTCTTTAGGTTATCAGAAATGACTTGCACTTATTTTCAACTCACGATAGTTCAGTCCTATCCTATTGAAATAAAAGAAGCATTAGAAAGATTTACATTGGAAAGCAAATAGCAATTCAGACAACCCCCGCCGTCTGAAAGGAATTCAGAAAGAAATCATCCACTCTAAATAAAAAGTCAACAGTAGGTGTTTGTTTTCTTTGCGTTATCAGAAATAATAATAATAATAATAATGATAATAATAATAATAATAATAATAATAATAATAATAATCTATATATGAAAAATTAAATTACTGATGTAATTATTAGATTTTATATAAATATTAGTGCAAGCACAGGCATAACATTTTTTTTTTCATCATTTTTGACGGAGAGTGTATATTAGTAAATATATAAAAAAGAAAGGGATGCAGCCATGAAATGTTTGGACTATTTTTATACCTATCTAAAGTGTCCAATTCGGAGGATGGTGATGGAGCTGGATTTCCACTAGTGATTAATCGAAATCGGGAATGAGAAAAATCGTTACATTTTGGGGTATCGGAATCAGTATTGGAAAAATTTGAGCCTAATTACCGATTCCCAAAACGATTCTTTTCTTTTCTTTTTTTTGTTTGAAACTTAATTTTCCATTAGTGGTAATAATGATAAAATGATAAATATTTATTGATTTTTAACTACCAGTAAAACTAAAATTTATAGATTATAATAACAAATTTAAGTAAAAATGACACTAGAAAAAATTGCATGATAAAAATAGCACAAGTGGATGAATAAGAAAAAAAGAAAGAAAAAAGGGAACTGTTTTCTTTCATTTTTCTTCTTTCTTTTCTCTTTGCAGTATTTTCAAATTTTAAACTAAGTTACTTAATAGTCCATTTTTTTTTTACTAAGAAAGGCCCTGTTTGACTATGTTCAATTGTTTATGAAAAAACCTAAATAATATTTTGTCAACTTACAAAAAAACTACTGCAAATCGGCTTTGTTTTAAAAGAGAAATAAATCTTTAGTTGCCTCACTATTTTCAGTCAATTTGAGAAAAAAATAGTACATAAAGATCTACTCGTGTAATGTACGCACTCCCTACAAGTGTATTTTTACTTTTGCAAAATTATATGCACACATTACACAGGTTTTTATGGTAATCCAAAAAAACAAAAAAAACAACAACTCTATAACTTAATATTTAGAAATTAAAAAAAAATTGGAATCAGGAATTTAGAACAGAATCCGTAATTGTATCGGAATCGGGAAAAATATTGGAATCGTCCCATCACTAATTCCCACTATAAACTGATTTTGTGTTTAGTTTTGCTGCTGTGAGAGCAGGTAATCACACTATCTGTGGGTACCCTCGGCCCTCTCCTCCTTGGAATTGATGCCATCCTTATCCTTTTCTTCTAATATATAAAGAAAAGTTGGCCGGATTTTAAAAGTCGGATCTAAATAGCATTTAAGCTGACAAATCAAACTTTTCTTTTGACAAGCCAATTTTGATTCGTTATCGTTGCACTGTGTTATTAACAATATAATAACATACTTTTCTACAATTTATTTTATCCAGACGACTGGTATATAAAACCTTTTTAAATAATCACCTGAAAATAAAAATAAAACCTTTAATAGACCTCAGTTACACACTGCTATTTATATCAAATGGTGACCGTCCATTCCATTATCTAGAGATTAGAGTTCAAAGTCTGGTCTCGGCAGTGACACTATATATTCATACTAGCATGACCCGTGCCCCGACGTTGCCCGGGATAGATATAAATTAAATTTTAAAAATATAAGTATTAGAGTATGAATTTGTCAAAAAGCAGTTGAAAAAACCCCTATAATTTAGGTGATTAAAGTAGGATTTATCAATGTTTTGAATCAAACAAAATAGATTTCTCTATGTTTTGGGTGACTGCCCCCTCTACGATTGTAGTTTAATTCGAAAAAATAAAAACCACTGCACTCCCCACCCCCAATTAAATATGATCCAAGAATATGCATGAAGCTTTCCAAAGTCATTGAAGGAAAAATACTTCTAGATTAAGGCAATTTTCATCTCAACTCAGATTGAAGACAAAGTAACAACTGCATTGTAAGTTGAAGTATATTTAGAAAAGTAGAATTTAATATATTTTTGGAAATATCAGTAGCAGTTTTAGCGTCGAAGAAAATATGTAAATAAAGTTATGAACTAAATGTGAATAATGTTCTGTATGATTGAATTTACCACCATTGAAAATTAACCTTTCAAGGAATTTGATGAGGTTATTTTCTTTTTGATTTATCGACTGTTAACTAATATGCGCTTTTACCATTAACTATGTTGTTGCTATTTCGTTGCCTCTTCACGAAGGGGAGAGTTATACAATGGTGATGTTTAATGTGTTGAAAATCCATCTCCTGGGGAAAAAAATTGCTGCAGTCTAGAAAGATTTCTCCTTCACTGACCGAGAAGAGAAGACAAAGTAATAGAACTGCACCGTAAGTTGAAGTATATATAAAAATGTAGAATTTAATATATTTTTGGAAATATCAGTAGCAGTTTTAGTGTTGAAGAAAGTATGTAAAGTTATGAAATAAATGTGAATAATGTTCGGTATGAATTAATACCGAATAATATTCAATGAATAGGAACATGTAGATGAAAATAATGATTTTAAATGTTACGCCGGTCTGTGTTCGAACTGTTAAGAATTAAACAAAGGAACGTTATTCGTTACTGATATATATTATTGTCTGCTGCGATTATTTAAGTCAGCGAAAATGTAAACACGTTTTTTTATAAATTGTTGCAAATGAATAGAGAGAGAGAGAGAGAGGGGGGGGGAGGAAGAAACAGAGAGACAGAGAGAGAATGGATGGTTATAATAGGTAAATTTAAAGAAGAAAAGGAAACATCTTACGTAAAATACGCCCACAAACACAAATAAAAAAGAAGAATACCTAACGTGAAAATGAAAATACGAATGTTGGATTAATGTTAGATATGTATGGATGGTCAAAAGTGAAACAATGAACTTATGTTGTCTGTTAATTAACAGTGCAAGGTTCGTAGAGAGACTAATATTACATGCTTCCATAGAATTGGTATCAACAATTAAATGTTGTCGAAATGAACACTGCAGTTCTTTTTATGCTGTAAGTATTTAGAAAACAAATTTTAAGCCTTAAAAATGCTACGTATTGTCTAAGCGTTTAAGTTAAAAAATCAAATCATATCTGAAGCAATCGAAGATTTCTAAGGGAAATGTCTAAAGTCGCTTCGATTAAGAGATTGTAGCTGCCATTTTGAATCAATGTACAGTATAAGTGATTAAGTTCATTAAATGTATTCCGTAAATTCCGTAAATAATTAAAAATAACATAATCCGATACTCTCGAAATTTAGTGGAATATGAGGGAGCGTCTATTAAATTTGTGCAGAATGTATTGCATTATGTATTAAATTACGCTTTTCTAAAGTATCCTCGGTGATGAAAGGGAGAGTGTAAGTCGAAAAATATTAGAGAGAAAAATTTTGCTACCATCTCTATAGAGTATGTTTTGGGAGAGTCTTTGATGGTGGTCTAAAAGTAATATTTATTGTGAGACTGAGAAAATAATCATAAATTGCTTCAAACACGCTCAAGTGAATAAGCTGAATAGAGTGGTGAGTTTAGTAGCCTATGATTCATGTGGTTATTTTCTTACTTTCGTCAAAAGTACAGGGAAAAAAACGTCATCACTTTATATATATATAGATATGACAAATTAGTTTATACCCACTCGTTGAGCGGTGTTGTTACAACCTGAGTAGGTTAATTTCAATCTTACATAGCTTCTACTGCTTTATAGCTAATATGAAGAAAAATATTTGTGAAATTTCAAGGAATAAAATATGTTACTTAGTATTTGCATGAGAGAGTAAGTAACTACGATGAATGTATTTACGTATTGTTTTTATTGGCAAAAAACATTAGAAATTTTTTTAAGCAAAAATAATCGAACTAATGCTGAATACCTTTTATGTCTACTTTTGGATGAATTATCAAAGAAAAATAACTTAGTTTTTTTTTTAATATATTAATGTAACGTTTTTTTTTTTCTTTTAGTTATTAAGTTATGTTAATTTCTTAAAATTTATAAAACACGTATCCAGTTTAAAAATTCCTTTAGACTTTCAAACTCTGGTATTAACAGCGTAAAAACTACTGCCTTATTAATGTGTACTCTACCTATTCCTTTTTTGCCAACCAATCACGTGTTTTTATTTGTAGACGAACAAACTCCAAAAATACCATAACTTGTTAACAGTATACAGATTAGCTATTAAAAACGTAAACTATATAAATTTGAGGAAAGGGAAAGACAATACACGGAGATTGGGTTTGTGAAGAAAAGGTTCATTGTGTTCTGTGAAAAGTTAGTATGCCTGAGGCTCGAGCTTGTCCACCAGCAACAAAGGAATGATTCTATCTTATTGCAATAGTAATAACTGAGTTACTTGGTATTGTCTGGGAACTATTCTCGATATAAATGTTGCGATAAGGAGGAAAATGCCATACTGAAATAGTTAAAAAGATCATGGTTGAATATCTATCTATGAACAATAGTTGCAACCCATAAATAGGACTGGTTGAATATCTATCTATGAACAATAGTTGCAACCTATAAATAGGACTGGTTGAATATCTATCTATGAACAATAGTTGCAACCTATAAATAGGACTGGTTGAATATCTATCTATGAACAATAGTTGCAACCTATATATAGGACTGGTTGAATATCTATCTATGAACAATAGTTGCAACCCATAAATAGGACTGGTTGAATATCTATCTATGAACAATAGTTGCAACCCATAAATAGGACTGGTTGAATATCTATCTATGAACAATAGTTGCAACCCATAAATAGGACTGGTTGAATATCTATCTATGAACAATAGTTGCAACCCATAAATAGGACTGGTTGAATATCTATCTATGAACAATAGTTGCAACCCATAAATAGGACTGGTTGAATATCTATCTATGAACAATAGTTGCAACCCATAAATAGGACATCTGACCATAAATGCGTCAGAGTTGTGAAAAACATGTCAAAACGTACTTCAAAATTGGAGAGTTCATCCTGACTTGTTGTAAGTAATGATTCAGGGGGATTAACTTGAATATCATTCCAGAGAAATAACTCTGAATTAATTTGTCAATAATACCCTCCACTGAGAAATGCCAAGAAAGAACGAAAAGAAATATAAATATGCTATACAGCAACTCAGAGACCTTTTTGACCATTTTTTATTTCAATGGATAAAATAAAGTCTGACATAAGTAGCAAATACTTAGAAGTAAACATGTGAATGGGATTACAGGTGGGTATAATTTTATTTAATCTCTATATTAATAAAATTGTGTGACCACTTCTCGTGTGTGTGTGTATGTGTGTGATTTTCTCGCCTCTAGGTGACTTATAGATTATCATTTTTTTTAATTCACTATGGTTAATCGATTCTTTATTGAAAATAACTTTAAAAAAATCCTATTTTAATAAAATAATCTAATTGCAAAATTAAATCTAATTGATTTGGTTTCTTCGTAAACCAGTCAGCCATTATAATCTTTTGTTAATATTTGAAAAAAAAAATGAATTACTTTGAAATTTGAAAGGAATATCAGAAGCATTTAAACTGTTAAATGGAAAGTAATTTCTGGCTCTAAAATTCTTAGATTGAAAGTTTTGGAAGCTTTTTTTCTAATAATTTTATAAATAGATATTAAAACATCACCATAACAAAATTAGTTATAGTTTTATAAAAAAACAAACATTTGGATTCAATTAATGATTTTACGATCAAACGATAGCATACTAATTAAATTTAACTATCAAAGTTAAAAAATAATAATTTGGTAAAAAAACAAACAACACCAACGGTATAGTTTAAAAACTAAAAAGTGTAACACAAATGAAAGTAAAAAGACTCCCGGGCAACTCCAGGTAGATACAACTAGTTAGTTATAAAAAGGGTAATAAGGTAAATTTGAGGACAGAACGAGACAATAGACAAATGTTAGGTAGAAATCGAAATGCCTTATGCCTGAAGATTAAAACTGAAATATTTATGAACGACCCACAAATTCTTTCCCTATGTTTTAAGTGTATCAAAATGAAATTTACTTTTAAGAGGTTCATTTCAACCGGGTCTTCAACAAGATCCACTCCTTGTCGTCTTAATCGGCAATTAAGGTTGTCCGTGGAAATATGCAGTGGTAGTTCTGTCGCCCTGTATGCATTCTCCAATTGCCTTTTACGAGCGACCAACAAATCTGTTTCGGCCAATAAATCTTGAATGACTCGTTCGAGTTCAAATTTCCAAAAACTGATGTCCATTATTCTCTCACCCAGCTTTTTTGTGACATCATCTTGCATCCGGTGCAGGTTAGCCTCGGTTGAATTAATCACATTGGTCGAGTCATTTCGATTTAGTGCAGAATTATCCCTGCAAAAAAATAAATATTACCCATCAGTGAAAATAAAATCTTATAAAATCAAAAAACAAACAAAAGTGATTTTATAAGTACAGAATATAAGAATGTGTTCTATTCTAAACGCTTAATGATGTCATCTAAGCCTTTCTCAAGTACAGAATATAAGAATGTGTTCTATTTTAAACGCTTAATGATGTCATATAAGCCTTTCTTAAGTACAGAATATAAGAATGTGTTCTATTCTAAACGCTTAATGATGTCATATAAGCCTTTCTCAAGTACAGAATATAAGAATGCGTTCTATTCTAAACGCTTAATGATGTCATATAAGCCTTTCTCAAGTACAGAATATAAGAATGTGTTCTATTCTAAACGCTTAATGATGTCATATAAGCCTTTCTCAAGTACAGAATATAAGAATGTGTTCTATTCTAAACGCTTAATGATGTCATATAAGCCTTTCTCAAGTACAGAATATAAGAATGTGTTCTATTCTAAACGCTTAATGATGTCATCTAAGCCTTTCTCAAGTACAGAATATAAGAATGTGTTCTATTCTAAACGCTTAATGATGTCATATAAGCCTTTCTCAAGTACAGAATATAAGAATGTGTTCTATTCTAAACGCTTAATGATGTCATATAAGCCTTTCTCAAGTACAGAATATAAGAATGTGTTCTATTCTAAACTCTTAATGATGTCATATAAGCCTTTCTCAAGTACAGAATATAAGAATGTGTTCTATTCTAAACGCTTAATGATGTCATATAAGCCTTTCTCAAGTACAGAATATTATAATGTGTTCTATTCTAAACGCTTAATGATGTCATATAAGCCTTTCTCAGCCGAAAAAAGAGAGGCACAGTCACAAAAAAACACGAGAGAGGCAGGTTACTTTTGTACGCGGAGGAGAAAGACAGACAGATAGATAGATAAATAGTTAGTCACGATACACCTAGTTACCTTGTGCACAATTTGGGACGGCACTCCGTGCACAACTTTCCTCCAAGAGACATAAAATCTCCATCCGGGAGTCACGTGGTTTGTCGACTTCCGTCTAGGGTCACTTCTGATCCTTAGGTCCCACTCAAACTTTTCCACTCAAACAACTGTCTACGTTATGTTACACCATTGTTTTGGCTCACCCACATATCACCTTGCTACACGTGCACGTTTAGATTTAAAATCGCATTTTAGTTTTTCTGTGAATATAGCATTTTAAGATGCATCTACGGTTCGTCACACTGCAGTTTAAAATAGCATGTTCGTTTGTCTTTAAAAATTCGGTTTCAAATAGCATTTTTGTGTGTCTGTCACACTGCAGTTTGAAATTGCATTTTAGTCATTTGTCAGCCATTCTGAAAGAGCATTTTCGTTTCTCTGTCATACTGCAGTTTTAAATTGCATTTTTGTTGGTCTGTCACACTGCAGTTTCAAATAGCATTTTTGTTTGCCTGTCACATTTCTGTTTCAAATAGCATTTTTGTTTGTCTGTCACATTTCTGTTTCAAATAGCATTTTTGTTTGTCTGTCACATTTCTGTTTCAAATAGCATTTTTGTTTGTCTGTCACACTGCAGTTTCAAATAGCATTTTTGTTTGTCTGTCACACTGCAGTTTCAAATAGCATTTTTGTTTGTCACATTTCTGTTTCAAATAGCATTTTGTTTGTCTGTCACATTTCTGTTTCAAATAGCATTTTTGTTTGCCTGTCACACTTCGGTTGCAAATAGCATTTTTGTTTGCCTGTCACATTTCTGTTTCAAATAGCATTTTTGTTTGTCACATTTCTGTTTCAAATAGCATTTTTGTTTGTCTGTCACATTTCTGTTTCAAATAGCATTTTTGTTTGCCTGTCACACTTCTGTTTCAAATAGCATTTTTGTTTGCCTGTCACATTTCTGTTTCAAATAGCATTTTGTTTGTCTGTCACACTTCTGTTTCAAATAGCATTTTTGTTTGTCTGTCACACTTCTGTTTCAAATAGCGTTTTGTTTGCCTGTCACATTTCTGTTTCAAATAGCATTTTTGTTTGCCTGTCACATTTCTGTTTCAAATTGCATTTTTGTTTGCCTGTCACATTTCTGTTTCAAATATCATTTTTGTTTGCCTGTCACACTGCAAGAACAAGTGAAATAAGCTAATGTCCTTTTGACTTTTTTCTTCATTTCATATATGTAATATTACTGAACATACACACGACCTCTCCCCTATTTTTTTATAATCCGATAATAACAAGAACATTTACATTTAGAAATTGAATAGCAAAATATTTATTGTATACATCCCTTGAAATCTGGGTTCAATTGAAGAATAAAGACCGTTGGAAATATTTAATCTTTTTCGCTCACATTTTGGATAAATATTGATTGTTTGTGTTTTGGAATTTTTTAAATGAGGATTGATAATTTGTATCATTTGTATTATTCGGACTACTGTTCTCATATTGTACAGATTCCCGAGTTCGACAAGATGCACCTGAAGAAGGTTGGAGGTTACATCGGTTAAAACGTTGTGAAAATAACATCCAAGATGAGAACAGTAGTCCAAATAATACAAATTGATTGTTTGCCATAAATTGTTTTTTAGTCCAGAAATAAATGTTTAATTTATTTTTGAAAATGTTGAAATGTAAATTTTATTCAATGCATTTTTTTTGCCGCTGGCGGTAATTTCGTTTGCTACTGTTTTTCGGTTTCTTATATCAAAAATATTTTTACTTTCTTTACATTTTATTATAAATTAGGCACAAAATAACAAAATATCTGTCTGAGTGTCCTTTTATCTGTCTGAGGTTTTCTTTGCTGCACCCCACTTCCTATTTGTTATTTTTATACCGTCCCCCTTCTGACAATGACTGCTTTGTTATTGATGCTATATCCAGTAGTATTGATGAGACATTGCAAATTCATCCGTCAAGTTCCATCTTTGTTTTTGGTGACTTCAATGTTCATCATTCTGACTGGCTCCCTCACTCTAACCGCACAGATCTAGATGGTGAAATCTGTCTTAACTTTTCTCTGTCTCATAACTTGTTCCAAATTGTCACCTTCCCAACATGTTTTCCTGATAATGATATTCATCAACCATCCTTACTTGATCTTTTTCTCATTTCTATCCCTGAATCATGTTCTATTTCCTCTTTTTCTCAATTAGGTTCTTCTGATCATGCTGTTGTTGATGTTGAGATTGATTTTTCGGTGAAGTCTTCTATTGATCGTCCCTTCCATGGGAAGACGTTTAACTACAGGAAGGTTGATTGGGATGGCTTCTGCAGCCTCCTATGTGATGTTCCATGGCGGCCTATTTTTGGTATGTCTCCGAATGATGCTTCTAAGGAGGTTACTGATTGGCTTCTTGTTTGAATTGACACCTTCATTTCTCATCGTGAGTTTCAAACCAAACCTCATTCTCCTCCATGGTTTTACTCTGTTTGCACTTCTGCCATTACCCATCGTAACCATTACTTTAATCAGTATTATCGGGATGGTTCTGAGACTTCTAGACAATCCTACAGAAGAGATAGCAATGCCAGCAAGAAAGCAATCTCAGAGGCTAAGTCTAGCTATTCTCAAAGGATTTGTGACTCTATCTCATCTCAAAGGGTTGGCTCTCCTGATTTTTGGAGAATCTACAATAGTATTATTAATAGTTGCAAGTCTGCTATTCCTCCTCTTTTTAATGGTCTTCAGGTTATTTCATCTTCTAAGGATAAGGCTGATCTCTTTGCTCGTCTTTTTGCTAACAATTCTTCCCTAGATGATTTTGGTGCTGTTCTTTCTGATTTTCCTTTGAAAACTGATCAGTCTCTTGATTCTGTCATTATCACTGCAAAGATGGTTGCTAGGGGTCTTTCTGATCTTGACCAGTATAATTCCTGTTGTGGTTCTCAAGCATTGTGTTCCTGAACTTTCTTCTCTCCTCTCTAAATTATTCACTATGTTTGTCTCAGTCCTGTGTCCCTTCTTGTTGGAAGGAGTCCCCTGTTGTCCTTATATTTAAAAATGCTGGTGTTCGGTCTAACCCAACTAAGTATCGTCCTGTTAGTCTCCTCTCTGTTATTAGCAAAGTTTTTGAAAAGTTGGTCAATGGCAAGCTTGTTCATTTTCTGAAAAGTCTGGGCCTCTTTAGTGATGTTCAGTATGGCTTTCGTGGTTTTCGTTCAACTGCTGATCTGTTAACTGTTGTAACTGAGCAGATCTGTCAGTTTATGGATATTTCAGAAGAGGGTAGAGCCATTGCACTTGACATTTCGAAGGCGTTCGACAGAGTGTTGCATTCTGGTCTTCTACACAAACTTGAGGGTTATGGTATTGGTGGTGAGGTTCTTAACATTATTAGGTCTTTTCTTTCTGATCGAAGCTTGCGAGTAACTCTGGACGGTGTCTCTTCATTCTCTTTTCCTATCAATGCTGGTGTTCCTCAGGGCTCTATTCTAGGCCCAACACTGTTTCTTCTCTATATAAATGATCTTCCAGAGAATATTGTTCAGAAAATTAACATCTATGCTGATGATACCATTCTCTATTCTGGTGTTGCTTCTCACCCATCTCCCTTGGATCAGTTGAAATATGCGTCTGATCTAGAAGTTGACCTGGGTTCAGTTGTGGATTGGGGTACAAAATAGCATGTTTCGTTTAATCATAAGACTTAGCTCGAGTCTTTCAATCGTAGGCATGTCCCTTTTTTCCTGAGATTCTCATGGATGGCTCTGCTCTTGAGGAGAAATCGACTCTGAAACTTCTTAATCTTTCTCTCATCAAATCTTTTTTGGAGTTCATATACTAGATCCATTGCTATTTCTGCTTCTCATCAAGTCGGTTCTCTCTATTGTTCCAAACACTTTCTCACATCTGAGCCTATTCTTTATCTCTACAAATCAACCATCAGACCAAGGATGAAGTACTGTTGTCATACTTGGGCTGGGGAATCTCTGTCTCATTTGAGAAACGTATTTGTAATTTGATTGACCCCCCCTAACCTTTCTTCTTCTCTGCACCCTCTCTCTCACAGACATGATGTTGCTACTCTCAGCCTTTTCTATAAGTACTATTATGGCATGTGTTCTTCGGCATTGTGCGATCTATTCCCTGCTTCTTTTGTTCCAGCTCGTTTAACTCGTTGGTCTAGTGGTCTCCATCAATTCGCTGTTTTGATACCTCATTGTAATACAGCTTCCTATTCCAGTAGCTTCTTTCCAAGAACTGCAGGTCTGTAGAACTCTCTTCCTGTTGACTATTTTCCTCCTACCTATAATCTTGGTTTTTTCAAGACTAAGGCCAATAGGTATCTCCTGTCTTTGCGATAATCATATTTCGTTCTTGTTAGTTCCTTACATCAAGTGGCTTCATGCCTTGTCTGGAGCGATTTCTCTAAAAAAAACAAAAACATTTTCACACACACACAGACACACAAAACAAGCTTGAGCATTATGTTTATATAAAAACAAGTTTAACGGTTTTTACAAATTCAAATGATTAAAAGAAAAAATGAAAAAAGACTAAATTAACGTTTAACGGTCCCTTAAACTATAAATTGATCTGCCACGACTCTGTTACGGCTACTAGATCTGCAGCGTTTCTGTCTTTTTAAATTTTACTTATTGGTCCCCCGATTTATAAAATCGGGGGACTTATGTTTTGAGGCATGTCCGTCCGTCCGTCCGTCCGTCCGTCCGTCCGGATTTTTCTCCGCATGAAGTTGTAACTTTGGTCAGGTTAGAAAGTGACATTCTCCGATTTTTGAAAAAAAATCTGGTTAGCACTCCAGGGGGTCAAAAGGCCCCGAAATGGCAAAAAATGACATTTTTTGCCCCATAACTTTTCATCTATCCATTCAATTTCTCTGAAACTTGGCCAAAATGTGGAGGCAATTGTTCCTAATAGAAAATAAGTATCGCTGACCTAGGAAAAAATCTGGTTCGCGCCCCCAGGGGCTCAAAAGCCCCCAAAATGGCAAAAAATGACCCTTTTCTCCCATAACGTTTGATCCATCCATTCAATTTTTCTTAAACTTGGCCAAAATGTAGAGGCAATTGTTCTGAATATAAAATGAGCATCCTTGACCTCAGAAAAATTCTGGTTCGCGCCCCCAGGGGGTCAAAAATGCCCCAAATTGCCCAAATTTATTGCATTTTACACTCGCCAAATCAGGTCACATATAGAGGGTGACCACGCACGCGCGGCTTGTTTATTTTTGTTTTTCGTATTGTCACTTGGACTTAGGGTTACTCTTAGAGTTAATGAAGAGCATGTGTGGGTGGGTGTGTTTTTAATAATCGACAACTTTAATTGCCAATTAAGAGGGCAACTTTTATTATCCCGAGCACAGTTTTTTGTTAGCTTATGACAAAAAAGTCACTTTAAAACCAACAATCAATTTTATCAAAAATGTGGGGAGAAACTAAACGAAATAGGGGAGATATTCCAACGGTCCCTATGCTACAATTGAATTTTAAATTTTTTAATCCTCTCTTTTAATGTGGACGGGCAATGAAAATAAAAGTTATTTGTATTTTAACCAAAAAATAAATACTTTGGTTGTAAAAGAATCTACAAAAAATGAAAAAGAAATTCCGATTTTTAGTATCATTTTCCACCAAGAACTGTCGGCACTTCTGCAGTTTAGGGACGGGGAGAATTTATTTGTTTTCATTTCAGAAGAGCTACATTAGTGTCAGCGGCAGACAACAATTATTTAACCTATAAAAAATAACTATTAGAGTATCACTTATGAATAAAAAATAACTTTCATTAATTTACGTGATTCAAATAGGAATTACAGTGCTTGAAAGAAATTTATGGTAAATTTTGACTATCACAAACGACGTAGTTTAACCCCTCAAAAACTTCAAATTATACTTTTATTTGGCGATTACTAAACAGACTGAAAAAAAAGGAAATAGCAAAAAATATTTTATATTTTAAGGTGGGAGATCACTTACCTATGTAAAATTTAACGAGTAATGAGCACCCACTTCCTGTCCAGTTAATGGTAAATCGATATGTATAACCAAATGGTTTCTTAATTTTGGGACAGGAAAATTGGGGTGGGAGTATTTTTTTTTACTCATCCAAATTATCTTTTTTCTGTTTTAAATAGAAAGGGGGGGGGGGAGTACTTAAAAAAAATATTTTCGATTTTTTTTTTAGGCTTTTGGTGGTGGGATGGGGTACAAATTATGAATTTAGCGACCACTTCAGAAATAAAAAAAATCGAACATGATGGAAAATACCCGTGTTTGGCTAAGTAAAAGTGACGATAATGAACTTCACCGAACAATGTATACAATACGAACCAAATTGTGTTATTTTTATTTTTACTGTAACCTAATCCTAACCTAACCGTAAACTAAGTTTTAGTTTGCAAAGTCGGTTTACTTTGGTTCGTATTGTGTAAAAGAATCGGAACTTGATTCAGCTTTCTACGGAAAGTCGTAACTGCTTACATCACGACTGCACATTTCTGGATACATATTCCTAAAAAGCACAAAAAAAAAAATTGGGGGGACCAGAAAAAAATGTATTCTAAAACGTTAAATATGGTTTCCATACTTCATTTTATTGTAGAAAAAAAAAATTCATTTATTTTGGAAATTCCCTTTTTTGTGGATATTTTTTTTATTGTTAATCATTCTTTTATATTCTACCCGGGCAACTTTACCAACATTAAATTCCTCATAAAAGTTTAATACAGAAAAGTTGTGTTTGTGTCTTGGCATAGGGGTTTGTTTTTAATTGTATCCCTGGACAGAGAAAGGACAAATGTAATATAGATTTTTCGGTAAAACTATAGTCCTACATCCTATGTTAATTAATCACCCCATTGACTCAAATGAGATTCTACTTTTTTTATGCGATTACATGCACACAGCCGGAAAAAATTGGTGGTTAAAATAAATAAAACCAACATATTTTAATATTTAGTATGGAGGATCTGTTTCGCATATAAATTTTAGGTAAAATGATCACTTACTTCTGAGCTACCAGGCGGTAATGATCACTCACTTCCGGACTGGATAGCGTTTTTATGGACATATAAGGCAATTTTTTTTTAAGGGAAATAAATTTTGTGTTTGAGGAAGTGGTAAGGAGTCTTGGGCATCTTTTAATGCTGAAAAAATAATTACTTACTTTTCATCATTTAAAAAAGGGGGTACTACGGTAAAACTGGAGTCCTACAATTTATGCTAATTAATAATTGTTATAGTTAATGTTCCTGATCAATCGGTTAGTCTAAAAATGTCAATGTTAGAAGTCATAAAAAACACATTCTTGTCTTTAAACCTATCACCAACCCAAAGTCCTGGTGACAATACAAACATTTTTTTTTAATAAAAAGACAGAGAGAGTGTGCACACCGTGGATGTAACAGAACCCTTAAAAATCAATTAATAGTATACGGCGCTGTTAAAACTCAATAAGTAATTATTTTATTTATAACATGTTTTGATGTATATTTTCAGCAGAAACACCCCCAAACACCCACACCTACAATTGACCTTTAAAAAAATTGCCAAGATCTTAAAAATAAAATGATTACATATCCTTAAAAACGCTATCTGGTTCAGAAATGAGTGATAATTTTACATTAAATTTATATGCGAACTGATCCTCCACTCTAAAGTTTAAAATATTTTTTTGTATTATTGTAGATTCACACTCGGCTAAATCACCCCCACCCACTTCAAAAGTGAGATTCTACCTTTTTAGGCTATTAGGTGTGAACACCCGTGAAAATTTGGTGGAAAGAAGAAATTTTTTTTTTAAAAGGAAACAATTATTTTAAAATTTATAGAGGGATCAGTTTCACATATAAATTTAACGTAAAATGATCCTCAATTTTTGAGCCATTCTAGCGTTTTAGGGCATTTAACCAATTTTCTTTTCTTTGTTATGGGAGATAAATTTTGTGTGTGGGGTCTACATTTATAGGTAATTACATGTGGTTTTACGATCAGTCGGACTTCAGGTTACGGGTAAAAACTATTGGTACTTCTTAAAATTAGGACCTAAGCTAACTGACCCCAACCCTGACCCTAACCCTTACTCTGACCCTAACAACGGGGTCAAATTTAGCTTAGGTCGTAATCTGGAGAAGCACCAAAATGTTAGTTAACCACCAAAAGAAACTTAGAATGGTCTGGAAATTGGAGATCATTTTACGTTAAATTTATATACAAAACTGATCCTCCACTTTAAATTCTAAATTACTTATTTTCCCGCTAGGTCTTGGAGGGTGTTCACACGTAGTCGCCGAAAAAAGTATAATCCCTTTTTTTTAGGGGGGTAGCTGAATTTGTAATTTACAAATTTAGCATTTTTTTTCTTTCTTTTGCTTTATCTACTTTTACGGTCAAGTTCTTCAGGATGTTTATATTTAATCGCCTAAAAAAGTAGAATCTCATTTCTCTTTTTGGGTAAATTAACATAGGGCTCGAAGAACCCCGATTTTTCACGCTAAGTAGACGTTTCTAGCTTTTTTTTTTCTTACCTGTCAGTAAAAGACTGTAAATATTTGGCATAATTATTCTCATGCCATTCCTTCGGGTTGAATTTGTTGCTACGATACCCGACCGTCGAAATACCGAGGTCGTTACCCGTGTTTCCCGTGTATGTAATTTCCATATTTTCATCCCGACACCCGGGGCCAAGATCATTTGTATGTTCCAACATGGGTGGCATTTCCCGGCTGGTTATTATCGTCTCAACTGCCATTTTTTGTAAAAATTATTTCTTGGAATTTCTGGATTTGGCTGTTCAAAAATAGAAATGAGAAAATAATAAGTAAACACAAAAAAGACCAGTGATCAATGACAACAAATGTCGTCGGCATAGAAACCATCAGGGGAGGTCACTCTCATTAACAAAATAAAATTAGTATATTCTTTTCAAATGTTACGCGGACATTATTGTGCAAAAAGCTAAAATCTTCTTGACCCCACATTGTAAAATTAAACAATTTATGAGAGTTATATTGAAGTTTTTAGCTTTATAATGGCGACCAAATGTTTGCGATTAGTTTTGTCTCACATTGCAACCGGTGTCGGAGCAAAATAATACTATAATGTTATTTTTCCAGTAATGAAAAAAAGAAAAAAAAAAAAAGAAAAAAAGAAAAGAAACGGTAAATGTGTTTCTTACTAGCTATATTTACCCGACGTTGCCCGGATGGAGGGATTAGAGTAAAATAATTTAAAATATAGTCATGTTTACAATTATTTTAAAATAGGATTTTTTTTTTTAATTCGAGTACTTGTACAGAATTTGAACCAAACCAAACCGACTTAAATCTTAGGTTAGGGTTAGGGTAGGGTTAAAGTAAAAAAAAAAAACACACAACAACAAAAAAACAGTTCGTTTCAAAGTTTGTAGAAGTACAAAAATTCGTTTAGGTTTCCCTTATTTTATATTTGATTTCAATAAATATTCGATTAATAGTAAATGAAAAATAATTCAATGTGTATTTATAAAAGTTACGTATAAGCGAGAAACACAGGCACACGAGATCTTGTTTGATAGATTTAGTAATACAGAGAATATGAAATACTTCAAACATTTAGTCATTTGTAAATTAAAAAGAAAACAATGGTTTTAAAAAGATAAAACTGAACCTCGTTTCATTAACCCATTAATAACCAATTAAAAAAAAATAATAATTTATTATCAAAATCTTTTGAAAATACAACATTATTTAAATTTACTTTCAAAGACTTACTTGACTTTATAGGATAATTATATACAATATATAAATGTGGGTTGGTTATTATAATTTAAATCAACTTTATTCCAGTTTCATCAACACAGAATATAAGACAGGTTGGTTCAATCGCCTTACATGTACTACAGAAATGGAATTGAGTTCATGAGTTCCATCTCATCAGAGACGAGAAGAGAGGGATACGTCTCAAAAGGAACTGTTTATAAATGGGCACAAAATGGTTTGGGCGGAAATGGAAAAGACCAACGCATGCGAAAAGTGTTCTAATCGCCTGACGTATATTATTTGTTACCGCACAAATCAGAAAACAAATTATTATTTGCAAAAAAAAAACAACAAAAAAAACAGGGCAAGTTAATAGGGTATAGTATCTTAGCCCTTATACCGGTTGCAATGTGCGATCATAAACATTTGACAGCCATTATAAAGCTAAAAACTTCAATATATCTTTCTTGAGTTAACAACCCAAGTTCAATTCTGCTTCAGTCTTTTGAATTTTCGATTATAGACTTGGTTTTTTTTTTGTTTGTTTTTTTTTCAGGTATCAAGAAATTTATTTTAATAAACAATCGATCAATAATAAAAAAATTTTTAAAAAAATAATAATAATCTGTACATGACATAGAAACGAGAAACAAACATGAGAAGTCTTAGACGTTGCGGGATGACATCATAATAAACATGGTGTTGCCTCGGATGATATCTTTTCCGTTATGTATCATGTGGATTAAATACATCGTTTGTTTAGTAACATTACATGCGCAAACAATAGCACCAACAAAAACAAAAGCAGATTAATACATAACATACTGTTGAAAATAAATTTCCGTTATATATATATATATATATATATATATATATATATAAATAAAATTTAAAATAATATATCAAAATAAAAGCAAACAATAAAAAAAAAAATTAACTGAATACTAAATAAAATTCAGTTTTTTTCCATCCCGATGGGTTAACTTTTGATATTTCACTGATGAAGCCTCCTCAACAAATTGATATTTTGTATGTTCTGTATATCACGAAAATGTATGTGATTGAGGAAGGCCGAAACAATTGTATGGCAATAAAAACCGTGTTTGATGAATTTATGAAGATTTGTTCCCTGCATTTGCTGAGGTTTATATGGCATTAAATTGAATTAAGGCACTAGTTCTACACTATTAAACTATTACTTAAACCTTTGTGTCAATAATAAAAACACACATATATATATATATATATATATATATATATATATATATACATATATATACATATACATATACATATATACATACATATACATGTATATATACACATATATATATATACATATATACATACATATACATACATATACATATATATATATACATATACATACATATATATATATATATATATACATATACATACATATATATATATATATATATATACATATAGATATATATATATATATATATTTCCGTGTTGATTAATGGTGGCCTGGGGGTAAGAGCTCAGCTTGTGCAGTCGAAGATGACTTTGTGATTGGGTTCAAATCCTTAGACCAGCAGTAATTAACATTTCCTACACTGATGATTGCATATAGCATGTAAAACTAATTAATATCTATAAAAAAATATTATATATATAAATTAGTTTAGTGTGTAAATTAGAAGGGGGGGGGGGCAACGTTGCCTGCGAATTAAAGTGGTCCTTATATATGAGAAGACTAAAGTAAAACATCATATATAAATGTATTATTTTAAATAGTTAAAAGTGCAAAAGTTAAAAACATTTTGGCTCCTTGATTCTTATAGTAAATCTTATCGCAAATAGAAAAGAAAAAAAAACACATATTTAAACAGAGTTGACATTTCTATCAAGAATGTGGGAATTGTGCAAAATAGAAATCCAAGAATTTAACGGAGATTCTCGAGTTTTGACGACAAATTCCCAACTTGGTCGAGATATGCAGACGATAAATTGGCAAACGATAGACCCGATTATTTGGCCAGTTTACTTTCACAGATTTCTAATTAGCACCCGTTTTCGGATAAAAAAAACAACAAAATAAATTCTTTTAATATTTCGTAAATATGCCTAATCCCAATTTATCGGCCTCTGTCCTCCATTTGTAGTCTTCCTTCCAAACACACAAAAGGCACTGAACACTACCACTAACCCTAAGTTCAGGTGGCAGTAACTCCCCCTAAAAAGACCGAAAGAAAAAAACAATTTATCAGCCTCCATCGTCCATTTGCAGTCTTTCTTCTCCTTCTACCCTAAAATAATAAAAAATAAAAAGAATGAAAAAAAATACAAAAAAAAAAAAAATCAAAAACATTGCATTCTTCTGGACAATCAAGAAAAAAATACACAATAAATTGTTTGCAAAAAAAAGTTTGATCGTTTGCCGAGCGTTCGGGTAGTTATGTACGTCAAGACTCGGGAATCTTCGTAAGTAATGAAATTATTTGGATGTCTGTTCTGCATAAGCATAAGAAAATAAAGCATATTAAACAGAATTGGCATTTTTATCATATCAAAATTTGGCAATCATGCAGACAAGATTTCGAAAACAAAGTATACAAAAAATAACTTTTACCAAACGCAATAAAATTTAATTTTCTACCAACCTGCATAGTTTTAAAATCCTAAAACTGTTGTAATGTTTTTAAAAATTTCAATATAAGATTTCATCAACATCTGTCTATCGGATACACTAAGAAACCAATATGGCCGCCCGTCTGTGTGGTTGTTGGTCTTTCATAGATTTAAAAAGTAGTTAAAAAATGACTTACCTCACCATTAACACTAAGTCCGACTGGTTTCCCTCGGACTTAGGGTTAGTGGTAGAGTAAACCTCTTTTTTACTATCTTTCAAGCCTGAAATTAGCAAACATCTCCAAATAAAACCGCTCGCCATCTTTGATTGATTTGTGTTTGGCTAAGTCAAAGTAACGATAACATGTCTTATTTGGATTATTCAGACTACTGTTCTAATCTTGGATGTTATTCCTACAACGTTTCAGCCGATGTAACCTCCGACCAAATAATAGAAATTATCAGTCCCGATCTAAAAAATTTCCAAAACATGATAACAATAACATATTCAGAGATAATAAGTCTTACAATCAGTTTCCACACTTCCACACGATATAAAGTACAAAATAAAAAAAATTTAACGTGTTTTGTAAAAGTTATTTGTTGTATATTTTGTTTGTTTTGGTTTTCTTGGTTGTTAACTATACGTCATGATTGCCCAAAATGTATCTTAGAGAATAAATGAAAAAAAATTATATTGACCGATTTCGTGTTTATGCACTGCATGCAGATGAGATCTCTTAAATGATCAGAACTTATTGTAGCAAATGGTAGTTGCCAAATACAGTGTGACCTCATAAAGAGTGAATGGTAGTTTCTAATGTTTGTTTGGAAGCAGCAGCCGTAACTGCTTGCTATTGTTGTTTTCTCAACCAATGTCAAAGTTAAAAAAAAGTAAGGGGGGGGGGGGGGTAAATACTATTTACTTAATTTCCAAGTCAGAAACATAAGAAATGCATCAAGGTACATCTTAACAACAACATAAACAATAAATAATTTCGACACCTAGGTTGTGATTTGAACTCGCAACCTTAACACTGCAAGGTAATTAGGACGAATTTGTCCGACACTCTAACGACTGAGCAAACGTCACAAAGTTGAAAGAAAGATTTTGATTTAACTACTTATGCTAAAGAAATGTATTTTTCACTTTTTTTACTTAGCAATGAATGATCTTAAAACGAGGCTACGGATGAAAACTGGTTCTTCGATATAGTGTGGGGTCTGCGTTCGCGCTCGATTTTTTTTAAGGGGGGGTTTAAAAAAATAGAACAAAGACCTACAAAGTCGGTATATTCTTGATCAGCATTGCTCGGAATGAATACTATCTCAGCCTTTTGGATAGGATCAAAGTGTAGTATCTGTTCTGATGGATACTACACCCTATAGACCGGTATCGTCTTCGCCTTCGGGTCTTGATTCCGCCGGTCTGTGGGTTTGTTCTGTGCAGTTCTAGGAGGTCCACCCTCCCAAGCTTTGCCTCCCCTCTTTGGGGTGGAGTAAGTTTATCGCTTACTGCCTGAGGCGCCTCTACCGGAGAATGCCGACGGGGCTTCCCAGGCATTTTTTTGTAGGCCAGAGTGCTCACCTTCTCGGGTGCTGGCTTTTAAAATCCCACTTTCCCGACCTTGTGTCACATCTTACTGCTGTGGGAGGAAGATAAATACTTATTCTTTGGTGGTCAACTGACCCAGATTTTGTTAGGGGGCTCGGTTTTTTAGTGATTTCATTCAGCCATTTCATTTACTTAAGGGAAGTAACTGATTTTTATCCAGGAGTTAATTCCTTTATGTTGACTAATTCCTCACAGAATCTATATAAAGGAGAGTTGACCGTGTGTATGTGTATGTATGTCAAGCTAGAGCAGAATGGGATGGGCAAAGGAGAATGAAATGAGGTGATGGGAAGAGGGAAAGAAAGACAGATAGAGAGACGGATAGAGAGACGGATAGAGAGAGGTAGAAGTTTTAATAGAAATATGTTACACTTTTGCCCCGGGCAACGCCGGGTAGCCCTGTTAGCATTTAATAATAATAATATGACAAATACTGACTCAACAGGTCACGAGTGATATTTATAAATAAATATAAAATTATTTTTACCTCCATACGCCAGCGATTCAAACTTTTGCTCTCATCAGTGTAGGAAGTGACAATTTCAGACCGTCACAGGGCACGAACCCGGTTCACAGAGTCAATCAAGACTTTACATGCTTTTGCTCTGTCCCCCAAGACCATCGAGAATTATCACGTGATAAGGAGAAATTAAGTTCTATCTGTGCCTAAATACAACGGGCAGTAAATAGCAATCTAGAGGGAATATATATATATATATATATATATATATATATATATATATATATATATATATATATATAACGCCAAACCCTCTTCCTGATATACACCAGTGACCTTCCAAATAAAAGCAGATAACACAATCATCTATGGCAGCACTTTGAAGAGCATTAATAATCAAAGTTTTTTCTGATTCTCTCTCTTCTGACTTTGAGCACGTGGTGCAATAGGGAAAAAGTGGCTGGTTATTTTTAATGCCTCTACAATCAGACCACTCTCCTTTCAACAGCAAACGCATATGGAGTACTGGGGAGGTTCCGCTCAGAACGACCTTTCCTACCTTGACATAGTACAAAATCGACTTCGAAATCTAGTGGGGGATGTCCTCTTTTCTTCCCTACAGCCTCTTTCTCACAGAAGAGGCATTGCTAGTCTTTCTCTACTCTATCGTTATTTTCATGGAAGGATCTCGACTAAGCTCTAATCTTTGCTTCACCGTGTAAAACACTCACAGCAAAAATTCGTCTAGCTACAACTATTGTAAACAATTTTCCTTTCTTCCTCTCTGTACCTAAAACTAAATGGAATTTCCATGAACAAAGTTTTTTTCCAACAACTTCCCGTCTATGGAACACAATACCACAGGGCTACTTCCTAGCTGAGTACAACATGGTCGTTTTCAAGTCCAATGTTAACAAATTCTTGTTCTGCCTATGACATGCTGATGGCAATTGGTGAATGAGGATTTAAAGAAAAAAAAATAAACTTGATAAATTTAATATTACGATGGAAACACAAAGAAAAAAAATGAAATCAAAATGAAAATATTGATAGAACAACAGCTACAGGTACGTACGTAGATAAAGGATGAAACAGGCTCGACATAGTAGCTGTCTGCTTTCTAAGTGCCGTAACGTGTACATGTGTTCGTATAGAAGAGAGAGAGAGGGGGGGGCGTGACTACGATGCTTATCGGCCAATTGTTTGATTTCTTTTCTTTTCATCATGAACTACCTGGAACTGAGGGGAAGAAAGAACGAGTGACTAATCTCATAAGGTGAAAGAAGAAGAGGGAGAAAAGAGACGAAGAAACTGGATAACTTTAGTAGACGAATTTGTATTTTTTGCAGGCTGATCTGTTGTTTTGTTGTTGAAAATGGAGCAGAGAATGCTGATTGAGTTGGACGGTTAATGTGGATAGATATGATACAGTCAGGAAAATAATGTTGGGTCAATAAATCGTACACAGAGTCGAGTGAGAAAGGTCGGATTTAACAAGATGGACAAGAGATCAAAGACTTTTGGCACCGTGGAAAGTGCTGTTTGTAGGATCTTGGAATTCGGACGTGGATATTGAGATAAAAAAAAAAGTAAAATGGTTTATTATTTAATATTCGGTGATACGATTTTTAAAAAAAGATATCGTAAGAAAAAAACGATGATTTGAATTCACTGGAAAATTCAAAGAGATAAGTTACTTTTATTATTTTTTTGGACTCATTTGAAGGAACATTTTATTCTCGTTTGCTTTGGATTATTTAACTTGCTTGTTCTGTCATTTCTATCGTTGCTACACTAAATGTATTTGCTCACTTCATGACCATTGTTTTTTGTCGATATATATTCGTTCCAATTTTTTTATGGAAATCACTCAAGACAAGGCATGAAGTCACTTGATGTAAGGAGCTAAAAAATGAAAAAAACCCTACTTCAAGGTCAAAAACTAGCCAGTGATAAGTGTTATATGGATAGATTCTGACCCAGAAAACAGCAATTTTTCCCCCTTTGTCAGAAACATCGCTCATGGAATGTGAGGACTAAAGGACAAAATAGGGGAAGCGTGAGTTACGAGGCTGCCGAAAGTAAACCCAAGGTACACTTTCTACTCTCCTAGAATTATCTCATCCTTGTGTTATTCCCCCGTTAAAAATAGCATTAGAATTCGGGGAATTCCCTTTACGAGCCAAAGCTTCCCGGCACAAAATATAAATAATTTATGTTACGCCCGGACCATAAGACGACATGATATCGATCTTGTCTGGGTCGTGACACTGCCCAATTCACCTATCGTCTCCAATCCCCTTAAGATGTCTCATCGTCCACCTGACAAACTGATGAACCCTTATCCTCGAGTGGTCTTTGGGCCTTGATAAGTGGTGACCCATTGGTATGAAAATTATTATTTTTCAAATAGAATTTTTTAAAATGTTGTTTTATTTTACGCTATTGAATTTTATTTCAGTAAATATTCAATTAATAATGATAAAAAAAAAATTGCATAAGTTACATAAAGGCGACAAATACACATACACAGAAGTGGTCATACATAGTATCTTATATAAATAGAGAATTTTTCCATCTGTCTCTATTTACTTGCCTCCCCACGAGGGCAAAGTTAGACACAAGGTCGGTTTTTAATGTGGGGAAAATCTAGCTCCTCAAAAAGGGGCACTCTGGAATGGAACAAAAATAAAAATTGCTTCAGTCTAGAAAGACTTCACCTTCACAGACCGAAGACAGAATAGATTAAGTAGCATCAGAACAGATACTACACTTTGTTCTTAGCCAAGACGCCAAGGAATAACAATTTTTTTCTTTTAAACGTAATAAATTGCGGAATTTGTCTCATTTCTAAATATCAGAGATCTTTACTACTTTTAGAAATGGAGACTATTTCATTGATAGTAAGTAATAAATTCCCAACAAATAAAGCGGGTGCCATGACCGGAAGCCGAAACCGAAATCTTGAGATATTCAGTCTGAGGTTTTACCAACCGACCTACCTGGAATTTCTTATGAATAGAGCTTAAAACAGTACCTTAATGAAATAATTATAGCTTGGCATGACGTCAGAGATTTATGATTACATCATGTTTCAAAACATGAATTCAAACATAAGCGATAATAAAAAATAAATAATAAATGACCCTCAAAATTATCGCCCCATCAGTCTACTTCCGTTCTTCGTTAAAATCTTTGAATCCTTAATCAATCTAGCGATAGTCCGGCACCTCGTTAATGCTAAACTTCTTTCTGACCATCAGTATGGATTTAGGCAAGCACGGTCTACTGCAGATATCCTAACGGTCATCTCTGAACACATATACCATACACTGGAAAAGGCAGGTGAAGCTAGAGCAGTAGCGATTGATACATCCAAAGCCTTTGACAAGGTCTGGCATAAAGGTCTTATTATGAAAATCAATCCATATGATATTACTGGACGAATATTTAATATAATTAGACCCTTCCTAACCAAAAGAAAGATCCAGGTTGTCCTCGATGGCCGTTCATCCAAAAAACATGACATAAATGCAGGTGTACCCCAGGGATCGATCTTTGGACTTATTGTTCCTGATTTTCATAAACGACCTCCCTGATGACATTGTATCTGAGATGTGTATATTTGCTGATGACACCACACTTTACTCTCGTCATGTGGGCAAAATGAACGTGCACATATCCGAGGTAATGGTTGAATCCTTAGAAAGTGACCTCAAGTCTGTAGTGGAATGGGGTCATAAATGGATGGTAATATTTAATGCTGCAAAGACAAATCTCCTTTCCTTCAACAACTACAAGAAACCTATTCAACCACTGATTACCATGGCAAATAACACCCTACCTGAGAGTCCAACGTTTAAACTACTCGGCCTAACATTCAGATATCATGAATTAGAACAAATACATAGAAGACATTGTCAAGGCCGCTGCAAAGAAAGTGGGCTCTTTCTATTATGCTAGAAAACTGCTCACACCTGACAGTATACTATATCACTACAAAGCCACTATCCGCCCATGCACGGAGTATTGTTATCACATCTGGGCTGGTGTACCATCCACTAGTTTCCTTATCTTCCGATAATTAGCTAAATCTCATCCATTCACTGTGGAGGTCCCCAGATGCCGTAGAGCCTTCTACCCCAATAGCTTCTTTTCTCGTGCACTCCCTTTGCACCGCCTTTCACTACTCCCTGTATTGCTGCACAGCTCCCAATTTAGGATGACCCCCCCCCTAACTTTTACCCTAATTCTCAGTAGCCCCTTACGTCTCGAGTGGACACTTGCCTTGTTTGGGGTGAACTATGTTAAAAAAATAAAAAATATAAAAAAATGAATGGGAAAACATTATCAATGGCGTTGGAAATTATTTTAATAGTCTAAAACAATTTATTTTGCTTTAACTACGTATTTGCGTTCAAAACAATTTAATATTTATATGTGAAAAAAAACAAAAATGTTTAAAAACAAAATCCGGTCACCATAAAAACAATAAAGGGAAGTCACTCAAACCTCCTCTTATGGTTTCTATGGCAACCGTTTTGTGTGTGTGTGTGTGTGTGTGTTTAAATAGAAATTCTTTTGGTAAATTTGTCGTTTCCCAGCCAAAATGGCGGACAATAAATCGTCTGCATTTTTTCGACCTCACAAATGAGTAAGTAAACTCCCCAAAATTGTTTTGGACTAATTTGAAATTTACCCTAAATTATTTTAAAGGAAATACGGTTGGGAAATTAGTTCCAAACAATTTATTTGGGTTTACTTACTCATTTGTGAAGTTGAAACAAAAATGAGAAAAATGCAGCCAATTCATTTTACGCTATTTTTGGTTAGAAATGACTAATTTTTATTATTCTTTTTTTTTCATTTTCCACAAAAAATTAAAAACACTTTTTTTTTTTTTAATGACAGTTGAGATTACAATAAACAACAGCGGGGAATTGACATCCGTGTTGTTGCATGCTGTTCCTGGGTGTCAAAATGAAACTATGGAAACCATTTTCAATGGTGTTGTTGGCAGTTGTTTAAATATGACGACTTCACGTTAAAAATAACCGTCAATTTTCAGTGGGAAAGAAAATCTTTATTTTTTTAATTCGGACAAAATTTAGTTATTGGTTTCATTTTGATAACATCATCAATACTCATGTAAAAAAAGTATGATTTTTTTTCGTCAAAAACTTTTCTCATCGCTTCTTCGGTAATTACTTGCCGCTTGTTTTGGCATTTTTTTCGGATTAATTTTCTTTCTTTTTTCTGTGTACAGCGTACCGATTATGTCGCTAGAGAATTCCATTTTTTTTTTTTATAAGATAATTTAGATTTTAGATAGAGGATCACTTTTTTATATAAATTTAACGTAAAATGATCACCCACTTTTTGACCATCAACAACTTGACCAAATTATTTTTGTCTGTGTAGAACACTAGTAGGGGCAAAGTTTATCCTTTCATGCACAAAATGAAAGTGCTTAAAATCGTTTCTGCGGCATTATATGAGCTCCCACCCAAACCGTATGATGGTATGCCAACATCAAGAAACCAGAGCAAGCAGAACAACCTCTATCACAAAACTGGCCAACATTTTGGACAGGACTGTTTTACAAATGAAGCAGAAACGGACAACAAGCCTGCCACAGAAATATCCCGGAAGAGCCGCCAGAAATACACCAAGACTTTCTATTGCAGAAAACTGGAAGAATGGACCAACCAACAACGTGCTAAATATTTCCTAGATGAACTATCCCAGGAATATATAGAAGGCTCTGTAGACTGGCTGAAAAGAGGATCGCTCCACTATGATCAGGAGAGAATGATAATTGCTGCCCAAGATCAAGGCTTGATGACCAATGCCGTTAAAAAGATGAGTGGTCTCAGTAACAATAACAAGTGCAGGTTCTGCCACACAGAATTGGAGAATGTGAACCACCTGATATCCAGTTGTAAGGTTCTCCTGGGGAATGGCTATTATACAATGCAACACAAGGAGTGTGCAAATATCTTCATTGGACTATATGTAAAAAGCTAAATATCCAGTGTAGCAGCAAGTCCTGGGAGCATATACCAGAAAGAACAGTTGGAAATAAGTTATACACCATCCACTATGACTATGCAATCCTTACAACTACATATCTAGAAAACGGATCTGTTAAACCTGACATCGTAATATGGGACAAAAGGGAGAAAGTAGCAACTCTAGTTGAAGTGAGTGTCCCTAATGATGCAGGATTAAACAGAGCAGAAAGGGAAAAGATTACGAAATACCAAGGTCTTATATACAACATGAAAAGAAACTGGAATCTTAGGAAAATCTCCATCATACCAGTAATTATAGGAGCAACAGGACTAATGAAAAAGAATTTCAAAAACTACATGGCGAATATATCCGGTGAACCAAGTGCAAGAGAGATACAAACAATTGCACTTAAAGGGACGGTTAGAATCCTAAAAAGATCTCTCGGCTGGAGTGTCTGATATAGCTGGTGAATGTCTGGCATCTGGTAGGATGCCTTATCCCCAGCAAAAACAAAAAGATAAGAAAATTAAAAAGTATTATATAATATTAATAAAACCATTTTGAGCCAATCAGATGCGTTTCTATGAATTTGTCAAATTTGCCAAATCCACCTCGAGGGCATAAAAGGCCAAATTTTTCCTTCCATAAACAAGTTCAGCCAAAACCCATGACAGAGCTAGCATCTACATTACACCAGCTTCACTCGCCCCTCTGTCGGGCTTGGGAAAGTTAAATTATACATTTCTCAACTCACGCACACACACAGTCATACGCATACATACTGACACACACACAATGCCTTAACTCTTTCACAC
This sequence comes from Sepiola atlantica, assembly GCA_963556195.1. Classification (NCBI taxonomy): domain Eukaryota; kingdom Metazoa; phylum Mollusca; class Cephalopoda; order Sepiida; family Sepiolidae; genus Sepiola; species Sepiola atlantica. The sequence goes on along the minus strand of OY744547.1, from coordinate 27,439,964 downwards.
TGTCTGCTGATTCACGCTGATTGAAAACAAACATAAATACATCCTTTTTAATATCGTAACATTTCTACTATGAAAACAAATGAACTGTTATTAATAACTTTCACTCAAAAGTAATTTTTGTAATTGTGTGGGGAAGTTTTGATTACGACTTTTTTGACCTGTGAATAGTTTACAACCCTTAAATAATCGACTCAGACTTCTAAATTATCTTGGCTAATGAACTCCTCTTGTTCTGCAATCACTCTCAAGCTATGAACAGACATTGTTTTCTGTATCTATGTAAACTTGGATTTTTAAATATTTAGTTTGTTACCAGTTTGAGCTGGTGGGGGTTATTGGTTTAAATCAGGAATGACGAACTTACCTGGAAGAGTTAGTACGTCTGGCCGAATTCGACTGAAATAAAAATGTTACACAAAAAAACAGTCACCATTCTTCCTCGGAATAAATGATGTCTCCACAACTAAATAGATGCTAATATTTATTAACAGGAACAAAAGAGAGATGGTACAATGGGCTGATTCATGTTGGTTAGATAATGTCATATCCTGGAGTTCGGCATCTCGTCTGCCTTTAGCCAGAGCAGAGTAAGATCAGGACGAAAATGTGTCTTGTTGGCACGAAAAAAAAACCCCTCAAACTGGCTTGACGTTGAATATTGTTCTGGGCGCCAAAATATGTTGACACGCATTAATATTGCTACACATAGACGTGTCATACGCCAACACCGTAAAGAGGCAATGATTACACAAGAACAAAGCCGAACACTATCTCAGTTAAAGCTAACGTACATTGATACAAAATAGTTATATAAAATATCGGGTATCTTTCAGAATGATCAGTACGCTGAAAACGCTCAAAAAAACAAATATACAACAAATAAAAGTAACTGTCGTCGATAAAAGTTAATTTAAAACTGACCTGTGATATTTGTTTGTATTTTTAAACCGTTCCAACTGCTATTTAGTAGAAATCAATAGTTTTATCACGCGAACTTCCAAAAAAAAAAAAAAAATGGCGCTTGCTCGTAAGACGCCATAATGTCTAAAGAAAACGAGTAAAAAATGAAGAAATTTTTTTTAGATCTAATAAAACCCCATTTATAGTACGTAAAAATACAAACAAATATCATAGGTAAGTAGACAAATATCTCTTCTCGAGGTAGGTTAAACTCACTTGTTGCATATTTATTTTTATAACCCCGTTCTCGTTAGTTTTTTAGACCCCGTCCGCGACTGTACTGATCATTCTGAAAGATACCCAAAATATCTGTTTTGTGAACTTTTGTATTCATTATTTTGTTTATGCTTACCATGTAACATTTCTCTCGCTCTCTCACACTCGTGTATTACCTAAAACTGCTGGTGCTACCAGATCAGGCTGTCTGACGATATCAGCTTCCTGACCCAAAATGCACCAAACATTGATGTTTTATTGTTTCTTTTTCTCTCAGCAAAACTCAACCATGTTCTGCAAAATCTAAAACAAAAAAAACAACAATTTCCCTCCTCACTCCCCAAACACCATGAATAAATACTTGGACATATAAAGAACTTGAAGCATAAAAACTTTCACCAAAATGGCTGTATTCGGCATTAAATAACCGAGAGGGGTTGATATGCCGTAAAACAAAACAACCAACCAAACCTAAAACTGTTTTCTTAAAAATGTCTCCATAAAATTGGCTCTCATAAAAAGCTTCCCCTAAAAACAAGAACCCTAAAAAGGGTCCTCCAAACACTTACCAAGTATGTCGCTAGAGAAATCCGTTTTTCTAGAGCCAAAATTTTAGATTTTAGAGTGGGGGATCACTTTCAAAAACATAAAATGATCTCGCATCACCTGATCATCAGCAATTTCCGGACAGAACAGCACGCAAGTGACATTAGTTTTAATGTTATTATGTAGTAACCAAATTTTTTGTGAGGAGGTGGAGATCGGCCGTAGACATATTTCTGTGTGTGTGGGATGGGGGGGGGGGGTAACTAATGTTGACCAATTTTTTTTTCTAATTTTTTTTTTTTTTCGGACTTGTGCAGAATAGCATACAAGTGATTTTTATTTTTTCACTTTACGTAATTTAAAATATTTTTTGTATTCCCTTCTTTGCGGCTTTTAGTATTTTATTTCACTATTTTTAAAAAATGTTAAGGCATTGCCTGTAGAAGCTATACAAGTCAGAAGGAGGCGTTAATGAGCTGTGCTCGTTCACCAGTTTCTGTTGCGTAGCGAAGCAGATTAAATATAAAAATGAAAAAAAAAACGATAAAAAATGAAAGATTTTCATTTTTCAGAACACGAATATTAAACGATAAGATATTTTTATGTAGTTTTTTTGTTATTAACCTTAAATTCCAAGAATTGAAATCTGGGACTGCTCACCAATTTCTGTTTTGATTACTAATATCATAGATAGAGTGGGCGGAGACAACCCCCCTCTCAGTCATAAGTCCTTTTACTGCTACCAGAATCACCGGATTCAAATATTTAGTGAGGAACTCATTCTACTCTGCACCGTTTTCTTGTGTTACAAAGAAAAAAATAATATTAAACTCGCCCCAATAATATTAATGAAAAGTTTTGCATCACAAATCTACCTTGTCAATTTCGTTTTTTTGTTTGTGATTATCATTTAAAATACTGCAATGTATACTGTTTTTTACAATATTATTACAATTATTACTTGAGATAGAGATAGATACTTTTACTTTTCAATGAAATTTGGCACAGCATGCACCTTGAATTACCTCTCTCCGCTATTCAACCCCCAAAAATATTACTCTTTTCCTAAATGTAACTTTGATAGTCAAGTTAGAAATTATTTATAAAGTTAAAGGTTCCATTCATTTTGCCGACAAGGTTTTTGTTTTTTTAATATTATATTTAAGTTCCAAAAAAAACATAATGTTTCAAATACATTCGAGGATGAGTTTCTTTCTTTTTCTTTCAGCTTTACAAAACCGATTCTATGATGATTTTGGGGAAGAAAAATGCAGCGTAATATGGGATTCAGGGGTAGGAGCAGAAATTTCATGGGTTTCTCATTTTTCCCGGGTAACACTAGGACACATGTCCCACTAGTTATATATATAATTATAAAACTTTGAAAAAATACTTTTATTCCAATCAATTTATGATGGAACAAATATTTGTAGCATTTTCACAAACTCAACTCGTTCTTGAAAATATTTCCTTTTTATAAAGTTACACATCTGTTCATCAGATGCCGATGGTTCTTTCTTTATGTTCATGAATTTTTTTTAAAAAGACATTTTTATTCAAGGACAAGAAGTACAATTTCAAACCAACAATAAATAAACAATCATGGCTGCCATTGTAAAGACAAACCAAAACAAGTCCAATTATTTATAAAACAATAATGTGAGAGAAAGAGAAGCATGAATTGAAAATGAAGTTCACATACCTGAAAAATAATTTAAAAAACAACTATACTCTATATTAACCTCTTGATACTTGTTAAAAGCTAAGAAGAGATAGTAAATAAATATATCTATCTAAATGAAATATATCTATCTAAACGAAATATATCTATCTAAATGAAATATATCTATCTAAGTGAAATATATCTATCTTAATGAAATATATCTATCTAAATGAATATATCTATCTAAATGAAATATATCTATCTAAATGAAATATATCTATCTAAATGAAATATATCTATCTAAATGAATATATCTATCTAAATGAAATATATCTATCTAAATGAATATATCTATCTAAATGAATATATCTATCTTAATGAAATATATCTATCTAAGTGAAATATATCTATCTTAATGAAATATATCTATCTAAATGAATATATCTATCTAAATGAAATATATCTATCTAAATGAATATATCTATCTAAATGAATATATCTATCAAAATGAAATATATCTATCTAAATGAAATATATCTATCTAAATGAAATATATCTATCTAAATGAAATATATCTAAATGAAATATATCTAAATAAATAAATAAATCTATCTATCTTAATGAAATATATCTATCTTAATGAAATATATCTATCTTAATGAAATATACCTATCTTAATGAATATACCTATCTTAATGAATATACCTATCTAAATGAATATACCTATCTAAATGAAAATATCTATCTAAATGAAAATATCTATCTAAATGAATATATCTATCTAAATGAAATATATTTATCTAAATGAAATATATCTATCTTAATGAATATATCTATCTAAATAATATATCTATCTAAATAAATATATCTATCTAAATAAATATATCTATCTAAATGAAATATATCTATCTAAATGAAATATATCTATCTAAATGAAATATATATATTTAAATAAATATATCTATCTAAATAAATATATCTATCTAAATGAAATATATCTATCTAAATAAATATATCTATCTAAATAAATATATCTATCTAAATGAAATCTATCTATCTAAATAAATATATCTATCTAAATAAATACATCTATCTAAATGAAATATATCTAAATAAATATATCTATCTAAATAAATATATCTATCTAAATAAATATATCTATCTAAATAAATATATCTATCTAAATGAATATATCTATCTAAATGAATATATCTACCTAAATAAATATATCTATCTAAATAAATATATCTATCTAAATGAATATATCTATCTAAATGAATATATCTACCTAAATAAATATATCTATCTAAATAAATCTATCTATCTAAATGAAATATATCTATCTAAATAAATAAATATATCTATTTAAATGAATATATCTATTTAAATGAATATATCTATTTAAATGAATATATCTATCTAAATAAATATATCTATTTAAATGAATATATCTATCTAAATGAAATATATCTATCTAAATAAATATATCTATCTAAATGAAATATATCTATCTAAATGAATATATCTATATAAATAAATATATCTATCTAAATGAAATATATCTATCTAAATGAAATATATCTATCTAAATAAATATATCTATCTAAATAAATATATCTATCTAAATAAATATATCTATCTAAATGAAATATATCTATCTAAATGAAATATATCTATCTAAATAAATATATCTATCTAAATAAATATATCTATTTAAATAAATATATCTATTTAAATAAATATATCTATTTAAATAAATATATCTATCTAAATAAATATATCTATTTAAATAAATATATCTATCTAAATGAATATATCTATCTAAATAAATAAATATATCTATCTATATAAATATATCTATTTAAATGAATATATCTATCTAAATAAATATATCTATTTAAATAAATATATCTATTTAAATAAATATATCTATTTAAATAAATATATCTATTTAAATAAATATATCTATTTAAATAAATATATCTATTTAAATAAATATATCTATTTAAATGAATATATCTATCTAAATGAATATATCTATATACATGAATATATCTATATACATGAATATATCTATCTAAATGAATATATCTATCTAAATAAATCTATCTAAATAAATCTATCTATCTAAATAAATCTATCTATCTAAATAAATATATCTATCTAAATGAATATATCTATTTAAATGAATAAATGCAAAAGGTTGGCCATTTCGCTCACTAACAAAATATTTTATAATATTCGATTTTCTAGGTGGCGCCTAAAGAATGTACTTAATATGGATTGGGTTGAAGTGAGTGTAAGCAAAGTGACATTATATGTATATAATTCTCCCTCAATTTTTTTTGTTTTTTTTTTGTTGATATGTAGTCATACCCTATAATTTTATTCCAGGACAAGAAATACAATTTCAAACCAACAATAAATAAACAATCATGGCTGCCATTGTAAAGACAAACCAAAACAAGTCCAATTATTTATAAACAATAATGTGAGAGAAAGAGAAGCAAAGAGACAGATACAGACATAAATAGATAGAGAGGGGGAGAGAAAGAAAGAGAAGCAAAGAGACAGATACAGACATAGGTAGATAGAGAGGGGGAGAGAAAGAAAGAGAAGCAAAGAGACAGATACAGACATAGGTAGATAGAGAGGGGGAGAGAAAGAAAGAGAAGCAAAGAGACAGATACAGACATAGGTAGATAGAGAGGGGGAGAGAAAGAAAGAGAGAGTCAACAGATGACGATTAGAACGGAAGTGACGCCGCCGTTACTGACATAGCGTTGCCACGAACGATAGCCAGGGAGATGCGTTGGAACAACCAGGCTGACTCATGGAGCTCGTGCCTAGATGCTGAAATCCTCCGTCCAATGTCCTGGAAAAATTTAACAGTCTCAGGGCCAAGCACACCCAACGTTTCCACTGAAATTGGTTGGAAGACAAAACGGTCAGTGAGCGAGCTATATTTTCCGCGCTTCCTTGTTTTGGCGAGCAGAGCCGCAATCCTTGTTGGTGAAAAGGAGTCGGAACAAGTGGCGTCCCAGATCAGCGGCTCAATTTATAGTCTTTAACCTCTGATCATCTGATGTACTCCTGATCCAAGTCATTATCAACATTTCTTTCTTGGAATTTTTTAAATGGGGATTGATAGTTTCTACTATTCGAACTACTGTTCTCATCTTGGATGTTATTCTCACAACGTTTCGGCCGATGTATCTTGTCGAACTCTGGAATCTTTCTGCGAAACTCAGAAGTTTGAACAGAACCCTTTATTTAATCCACTAGATCCTTGTAAGGATCGTGCCGTACCGGATAAACAAAGTGACAGTTTTCTGGAGGTTGAAGGTTCAATCCTCAGTGCAGGCAATACTAAGAATGTGATTACAAATTACTTAAGACTTCTACTCGGTCATGGCTGACGGAACAAGAGCAAGCAACCCCTGTAGATTAAATAAAGGGTTCCGTTCGAAATTCTGTACAGATTCCTGAGTTCGACAAGATACACCCGAAGAAGGTCGGAGGTTACATTGGCCGAAACGTTGTGAGAATAACATCCAAGATGAGAACAGTAGTTCGAATAATTCAAATAATCCAAATTTCTATTTTTATATTTTAATTTGTATAATTTTCAAGTTATAAATAAAATAAAATTGTCGGGTGTGAATGCTGCCCCATACAATATTATTGTTTGTTGATCAAAATGAAATATAGTTACCAAAGTATCCTGGCTAATGGAGTTTCAGAATATGTATGATTATGGGGGTCTATTTCCAAAATCATCGGAAGAATTTGTGAAGAAACAAGCAAGTACTACAACTTAGTTCATGTATATCGAAATAAATAAATGCAAAAGTTGGGACGATTTCTTGGTAAAGTCAAAACGCCCTATTTTAAGTTTATTCAACTTTACACAATAGACGCACCATCTTTTTTATATATCGTTTATGTATATGCAATATCAGTTGTAAGGTTAACTAAATTGCATATTAATTTTGAAAAAATACATTTTATTAATAAACTATTATTTGTTATTGTTTTTTTGTTTTTTAATTCAGTGATTGTCTTGATTTTAATATAACAAATTATTCTGTTTTGTAATATTGTTTTATTTTGTGTATTGTTTCATTTCATATATTTATAGTGTGTACAAATATTCCTTCTTTAGAGGGACCAACTTGATTTTCAACAAGTTGCAATCTATTTCCAAATGGCAAGTGAAAAAAGCAAAATTGATTTCTTCTTTCTTTTTTTTCTTTCTTTACGGTCACATTTAAAAGAAATAAATTTGTATTGAAATGTTAATGTTTATCTATCTAAATGAATAAATGAGAAAGATTTTGTTTCGTGTTTACAACAAAGTTATGAATGAAATGTTTATTATTTTAAATTAATGTTTCAAGTATTTCAAGTACACAACTTTGCGAAGCTATGACGAGTCGGCCGTGCCAGCTAGTACGATACTAAATTGGGGATCGATGAAAATTTTTGGAATGGGGGGGGGGGGGGGATTGCCCCATCTTAAATTTAATTAAATAAGGAGTTTAAAATGTGTTAATAGACCTCCGACTGAAGGTAGTTTGGCGGAAGTTTGTGAGTTGTTGCCTCTGATAACATTGCAAGCTGTCCCTCTCTGTATAGCAGCTGTGTCAAGAGCGTCATGATATATGGCACTGAATGCGGGGCTCTCGTCCAGCCCTCTTTTGCCCGTCTGCATCACAATAACAGATCGATGATCAGATGGATCTGCAATGTGAAATCTGACGGGGATGGCACAGTGGCTTAGTTGGTATCGACGCGGACTGAGAACCTGGGTGTGCCAGGTTCAAATCCAAGTCATTCCACTGAAAACGCTTCCATCAAACCCACATGACACTTGTGTCTAATCTCCTGGAGGGGGGATAAATAGAAATCACATTAACACTTGTCCATGGGTGGCCTCGGCCTTGATAAAGTGGTGGTTTCTGTTTTTTTTATTAAAAAAATTAAAAAAATAAAAAAATCTGACCAAACCCAACACATCAGGTCAGAGGATTTGCTGAAATCACTACACTTGCCTAGCATGGAGGTTATACTAATGATGAATCGAGTATGCTGGTATGGTCATGTGTAAAATTCATCTTCCTGGATAAACCGTTGCAGAAGCATGAATGTCCTAAATCGCAGGAAGTTTGGCTGGACAAGGAAAACTTGGAAGCAAGTGATTAGACAGGACTGCACAGAGTGGAATTCGGAGACTGGTGACCCACTAAATCGTGAGAACTGGAGAATGAGTTTGCGTAATATCAGATAACGTCCGACCCCTGAAGAAAGGAATAGTGACATTAAATGAATAGAAAAAGAATAAACTTGGAACTAAATATGTAAACAATCAAAGTTTAATTTATGCATTGAAATTTATTTTACAAATAAAACTATTTACAATTTTTATTTTATTTATTACATTGCCTATCAAAAAATTTCTGTAAGTATTTATATCAGAAATCTACTGAAAATTGATTTAAAAATCAGTTTTATAGGTTTAAAATTTGTTAATACAAAAATTTTAAATCTATTTGTAAATAAAAAAACTCCATTCAATCACGTATAACAAATTTAATATGTTTTGGAATTTTTTAGATGAGGAGTGATAATTTGTATTCTTGTTTTAAATGGTTTGATTTGAAATTCCAAGTTTAACAAGATGCATATGAAGAAAGTCGGATGTTACACCAGCCGAAACGTTGTAAAAATGACATTCAAAATGAGAACAGTAGTCTGAATACTGCAAACGTAAAACAAAGTTTCCATAAACTTTATGGACGTTTTTTTTTTATGGAAATATTTTTACGGAACTATTTAGTTCTCAAATAAATATTTTCTTCAATACAAAAAATCTATAAATTGAGAAATTGGATATTAAATAAATTAAATAGTAACTTATGTTTTTGCATAGTTTAGTAAACACATAAATATTAACTGTTATATACTTTTTATTATAAAATCTTAACAAAACAAGATTTTATAAGTCAATATGTGTAAAATCTATGCAAATTTTTAGGTGTTTTTTAGGAATAGGTATCCATAGATTTGCAGTCATTACATAAGCAGTTTCGACTACGAATGGAGAAAGACGAATCAAGTTCGAACTGTTACCGAAATATACAAATTAAAAAGGAACTATTACTTACTATTTTTCAAGCAATTAGAAAGATCAAGTTCCGACTTTTACATAGATTTTTTGATACCATTATTACTTTTGCAACTTTTTATTTGGAATTTTTTGGATAGCTTTTCTAAAAGGGTTCATTTAGGATTAGGGTAAAAAAAAACAGGTTGGTTCGTATTTTGTAGAAGTAACGAAACAACATTACAGAAACACTTAAATACAAGATAAAATCAACAGTTTCTTTCGTTAAATGACTTCCCCCCCCTCCCCCCTCAAAAAATGAATTAAAAAAAAAATAATATTCGGTTTGTTCAGTTAAGTTTGTTAACGTGCCTTAGACTCAGAATTGATGATGTAAGTATAGAAGTTTTCTTAGATACCTATTCTTAAAAAGTATTGATTTTTAAATAAAATACGATAACTCAGATATCAATAGTTATTTTATTTTCCTGTGATATTTCAAAATAAAACACTTTATCAAATAAAATTTAGTAGAGTTTTTTTGTCATTTCTTTTCTCCATCTCTGTTTTTTTTTTTTTAACATAGTTCACCCCAAACAAGGCAGGCCGCCACTGTAGACGTAAGGGGCTACTGAGAAAAAAGAAAAGGGGAGAAGATAGGGGGCGGCCAACCTAGACTGGGATCTGCGCAGCGAGATGTCTGTTTACATTAGTTTTAAACTTCTGCATGTCTGTACTGTCGGGGAAATAGCGGGTAGGAAGGGAGGAGTTCCAGAGGCCAGCAGCACGAGGAAAGAAGCTATTTGAGTAGAAGGCTCTCCGACATCTGGGGACCTCCACAGTGAATGAATGTTATTACTAGATATCCAGCTTATGCTATATCAAGTTCATATTTCATAGTTGAATTTTTTTGCTTGAAACAGCTTTGGCTCAGAATAGAAATAATAAAATGTTTTGGTTTTGTAATGTTATTTGAAGGTAGAGTTGGGCGGTTTTGAAATTTTGGTTTTGGTATCGTTTTTTTCCCCTTAAAACCTCGGTTTACGGTTCGGTTTTTCGGTTTTTTTGAAAAAAAATTTTTTACTATGGAAGCTATTCATTCTCTTGTGTGATGATTAGTTATTATTCAACGTTTAGTTGAATTATGCCACTGTTTCGATAATTTTGTGACTGAATCATTCTCCATGATATGAATCACAAGTTTTAAGGTGTTGACTGTTGTAATCAAAGTTCTGATACTTTTTCAACAGTTAACTCGTTAAAACAGTGACCAAAGATTCATGAAAGATTTCTGAAGAATAAAACTGAGTTTGAATATACATTCTATCTAATTCTTTAACCCATCAGAAGCTAAAATATAACTCAGAAATGCAAGAAATTAAAAAACGAAAATTTATTTAAACAAACAAAATAATTTTACAAATAAAATTAAGCAAAAATGATGATGAAAATGAAATATTGTCAAAATTATTTGACAGATAAAAATTTTAATTTTTTAATAGGTGAAAATGTTTGCAAGACGTTGTCTCTTGTCGCGTAAAATAAACACACCATATACTTCTCGAATTGCCGGTGTTGACTCTTGGGATGTCTGTCATTTTGTGTGCTCGAAGTTCTGTCAACTGGTGCGTGTTGGGGTTAATATTTGTTTTTAAGACAGGGTAATAAAACTTTATAGACATGCGTAAAAGACTAGTAGTACACCCGAAAACCGCGCCAAAGGAAAAGGAAGGATGGTTAAAAAAAAGTAGAGATTATTAATTCACCTAAAGTCATTTTTTAAGCTTTAAGGGAATTTTAGTCATAGAATTCATGACTTGGATTAAAGTTTAATAATTAAATTTTCGAATAAATTGTCAACTCTAAATAAATACCATATTAACAATTTAGTAAAATATAAATCGTTGCATAGTCTACTTTTTGAATAACCCATTTTTGGGAGAGAAAACGGTATAGTTGAGAGATAGTTCTCTAGAAATGACAATTTATGTATGAAGTGGCTTTTCAAAAGTAAACAATGAAATGCCTAATGTTTAAAATAATTTTTAAAATCCGAATAAAGTGATACTAGCATTGGCAACTACTTTTTTTCTTTTTAAATGTTTATACTCGCTCACTACTTTTCGTTTATTTACTTTTACAAGTATTTTTTTAAATTTCATTTTAATAACTTATTTTTTTAGATAACTCTGAAACAAGCAAATAATTATTTTACAATTTTGAGTTGAATCAAATAGATTTTCGACATCATACGGAACGCGTTTGATTTTTTCTTTTTAATTTGAAAATAGTTTATGCTAAAAATACGATGTTATGTTGTCTGTCGTATTTCTCTTTTTTTCATTTGAAAATTCAAAATGTTAATGATAAACAAACTGTAAACAAAGATTTCTTCCTACAAGTAGCAATACACATGAAAAAATTTAAATTGCTTAAAATATCTCAATAATGGCATATATAGAAAGAGCTTGATGATCTAAGAAAGAATCTTTTTAAATTTTTAAAATCTGACTAAAAATAAGTAAGTTATGACTATTTTTGTGCCTCACACAATTGGATATTTTCCCCTCTTTAAGACCATATGCGTTTCGTCACATTTTTTACACTAATTTTTCAGTAAAAATGTTATATCTTTGTTAAAACACAAGATTAAGCAATGAAATTTACCATATAAGTGTATTTTTGTACAAGCAATCAGAATATGCCACTGAAAATCTCCAGAAATTAATGGTTTCCAAGTAATCTGCACTAAGTGCACATAATTATGCTGCAATACCTTAAAAATACCATGAATCCATTAAAAGAAAGAAGTTAGAAAACTCAAAGTTGAATTGTAATACATTTTATGTACAAGAAACTAAAATCTAATACTAGGACTGTTTAAAAATGAATATATTGCAAGATTTCTTTAGCATTATTGTAGATTTACATCTTCTGCTAACTCACCCCTTACCTCCCCAAAATATGAGATTCTACTTTTTTTATTTAGGCAATTACATGTTAACACCCTGAAAAACTTGGCAGAAAGAAAGAAACAAAAACAATTATTTTAGAATTTAAAGTGGGGATCAGTTTCACATAAAATAATCCCCCATTTCAAGGCCATTCTAGCGTTTTAGGACAGTTAATTATTTTTTCTATGGGAGATAAATCTTGTGCATTTTTCTTGTTTTTCTTTGTTTTTTTTCCTTTTTTTTTAGACGATTATGAGGGTCTTTGTGGGAGGAGGGGGGCTTACCACTTGAACTTCAGGTTAGTGGTAGGGCTAGGGGCAATTAAGTGTGAACACCCTGAAAACTTAGCAGAAAGAAAAAAAAACAATTCATTTAGAATTTCGAGTGGGGGATTAGTTTCACATATATTTAATGTAGAATAATTCACCATTTCCGGGCCATTCTAGCGTTTTAGGGCATTAATCAATTTTTTTCTATGGCAAATAAATCCTGTGCGATTTTTTTATGGGCGTTTGCTTTTTTTTTTTTTTTTTTTTTTTTAGATGATTATGTGTGGTTTTAATGGGCTTTTTTGTAGGATTAGGGCTTCCTACTCGGACTTAGCGTTAGTGATAAGGTTAAGGAAGGGGTTTTGTTTTGGATGGAAGTTGCCATTCGGACTTAGTGTTAGGGTTAAGGGAGTTTTTTAGGGGTGGCTTGCCACTCATATTTAAGGTTAATGGTACGATACGTTCAAGAAGGCATTTTTAGGAGGTGGGCTTGTTAGTCGTACCTAGAGTTAATGGTAGAGTAATTATTTATTTTATAAATTTCACTAAAAGGCAAGAATGGCCGGGAAATCGGAGATCATTTTACATTAAATTTATATGCGAAACTGATCCACCACTCTAAATTCTAAACTATTTTTTGTTGTTTTGTTTTTTCTTTTTTTCGCCAAGACTAAGACGTAATCGCCTAAAAAAGTAGAATCTTAATTTTTTTTTTAAATTGGCGACTAGAAAGTCATTACTACTAGAAGTTCGAAAGTTGAGTGAAAACCAGTATTTTTTAAAGTATTTTTTATAAAAGAACCAAATAGGATTAACTTTTTTAAGCACAAAAAGTATTTTTATCTTACTTTTAAAGAAGTTTATAAACGAATTTTACAAAGCTTTACAAGACGCTGCTGCTGATTGATTGTTATATCAGCAATACTAGCAGCCATTGTTGACTTTCGCTCAAAAAAAGGACAATATTTTTTCGGATAAGATAATTTAAAATTACTATTACCGAAAGACAAAACAACGTACAATTATAATTTTAATGCATAAAAAAAGATGAAAGATTAATTTATTTACTAGCTGGGTACGAAAAATGTAAGGATATTCATTTCCTAACAAAATGATGGTATTTTGAGCTCTTAAAGTGCTTTAGTTTTTAAGATATGACTATTTTAATAGAACTACCCTCAAATATGTGACTATACAAACAGTTTTCTGGTCGATGTGTATTGCTAAGTACATTAAATGTTTTTATCATATATTTGTTCAATCTGTCCTCTTACTAATATAACATTTTTTGGTAATATTCAATTTTATTCGAATCGGAAAATCTTTTCAACCGTGTTTCCTTGTATATGGTGGTTTACTGTAGTAAAAACACAATACCGAACTGTTACGGTTTAAAAAAAAAAAAACGATTCGGTATTCGGTATGGAGACGAAACCGAAAAACCGCGGTTTTTCGGTAAAACCGCCCATCTCTATTTGAAGGTATTTAATAACAACTCAAACAGCCAACATACAAATATAAAAGGGTTTATTACTGTAAATGAACGATACAATAGATAGTTACAAGTTGGGTAACTGGTTTATACTTGTATTAATGTCATACTCCTTGAGGCTCACATCATTACATCAGATATACGACTTGGGATAGTTCATTGTATAAGGACTTTCTCTACAATATATGATTCGTTAGTAGCATCGAGTCAATAGGTATTAATACGTTTTAAAGCTTTATCAATGCATATTTAAAAATAATACAATAACTTGGATGTTAATAGTTATATTTTCCAATGATATTTCGAGATAAAATCTCCTCATCAAATTTAAGCGAGGAGTTTTTTTCGGCTTTTCTTCTTTTCTCCCTATCTATAGATGTGAGTTTCAAACATTAATATATACTTTTTAGTCAAGGTAAAAAATATTAGTAGTTTTTATCAACTTAAAAAAAAAAACGGATAAAATATTTTCTGAAAGAAATTGAAGCGAAGTACGTTTTCTTATTGCAAAGAACATGATAAATAATTAAATAAAATAAATAAAAATTGGCTAGGCAGAATCAAATATCGATTTGTCAGATGCATTGCTTTTTAGATCTAACTTGGAAAATCCAACCGACTTAATTTTATATATTAGATACTTTTTAGTTAAGGTAAAAGATATTACCATTGTTTATCAACTTCAAAGAATGGATCTAGTTTCACAAAGATCTCTCACTATCAAGACCAAACGTACAGTGTGTACTACGTCATTGTTTTCAACTTTCCTGTACAGGGTTGAAGCTTGGATTGTCTATAAACCAACTACTCATAGATTAAATGTCTACATGACGTGTCATCTGAGATATTGAATGTCAAGTGGTGGTGGCATGTCTCAAACATATCGATTCTCAAGAAAGCAAAACTCTTTAACATGTATGGAATTTAAGATAGAAATGTGATGTCACATGATATAGCAGTGAAATTTCAAAGAATCCTAATTATTTTCAATATTTTTCCATACGAAAAAATATATTATACTATTTAACTCGTATAAATGAAAGAATGTATTATTATTTGTATTTACTATAAACAGCTAAATTTGCTGCTAATAAAAATATGGCGTCCATTTTAATTGAAATTTCCTGTAGACAACAAAGGTGGCTTCCACCTGAAAAATATTCCTAGTTGGATAAAGTATTTTCTGAAAGAAACTGAAGGGAAGAGTTTATCCAAACAAAAAAAAAGGTAAAAAACTGATTCACTGTAAGTTATTATCATACAAGATGGACAGCCAGTAGTGTGAGAATTTTTATCTCCGAAAGGAAGTTCAGTTCTTGCAGGAATAAAAGTAGGAATAGCCAGTATCAACTTCTGCAGCAAAATATTTTTATCCTCTAATATAGGAAGTTAAGCCGGTCTCTTCTACAATTTTAAATTTATTTATAGACTAGGGAATAAAATATCAATATTTAATTCTGTTTCGACAAACATAAGCAGTTAATTTGAGTATGTTCTTAAAAACATTGTATTTTTAATTTATTTTATTGATTACATATTTACTCCTATCAATATTTTATTTTTGATTAGTGATACGTACACAAGGGATGAGGAGCTTTCTCTTGAATAAAATTTACTAATATCACCACTCATTGAAGAAGCTGGAACAAATTTAGTAACATAGTGTTTCACAATTCATTGGCCGTTATCACTGATTCACTAGAAATGATCATCGTACAAGATGGAATGATAGTAGTAGTAGTAATATGAACTTTTACCAGCAAGATATGCTAATCTTCTAACATATAAAGTAAAGCCAGTCTCTTCTCCATTTTATTTTGTCATTTATAAACTAGCAAATACAATGTCAATATTTAATTGTTTTGACATAAACATCTGCTTTTAGTTCAAGTATTTTTTATATTTTCAATCGATTTTATTGATTGCATATTTAATTTTTGATGAGTGATATTTAATTGAGGGAGGAGGAGCTTTCTCTCAAAGAAAATGTACTAATACCACCACTCATTCAAAAACCGGGAACAAATTTAGTAACAGACATTTTCACAAGTCACCAGAAGTTATTATTATACAAAATGGACAGCTAGTAGTAGTAGTAATAGTAGTAGTAATAGTAGTAGTAATAGTAGTAGTAATAGTAGTAGTAATATCAACTTTTGCCAGAAAGATATTCTGATTCAATATAAAAAGAAAAACACAACTTAATTCCATTTCTTTCAGCAGTTTCATTACCAAAGATTTCCTCAACTCAAGAATCAATTAAAGTTGGAAAGTTTTTGCCATTGTGATGAAGAAATCCTTCAAGAGTTCGGTAAATGATAAGTTTCTCTCTGAAACAAAAAGAGGGGAAAATATTGTTTAAATAAAAGAATAACTTCTGTCATAAAATTAATTGAAATTTTATAAAAAGTTAATCTCAATCAAAAAAAATAAAAAGAGTAAAAGATTAGTTACAGGAAGAAATTGGAACAATTAGGATTAACTACTTTACTAATTAGAAGAATGAACGGTAATTTAATTGAATCTTTCAAAATAATTAATGGCATTTCTAACTAAGGTGGAGACTTTTTAAATATTTCGATGTTGGAATTTATTATAAAGGCAGATTCTAAAAACTAGATCTATTAACCAATTGAATTTTTTTCTTATAGAGTAATATATTTTCAGAAGTTGCCAGATTAGATTAAGAAAAGTAATAGCATAGAACATTTTAATTTTCAAATTATTATTCTAATATTACAAATAGGTGTCTCTGTACATAGAAGAATGACTAAACTAATAAAATGAATAAAGGTTCTCAATTATAAAAATAGGTTGGAATCCTTAGGTTTAACTACTTTTTTAATGATAAATATGCTGTCTCCGGGATGCGTTTGTTTTATAGAAATGTGCACATGTTGGACAGCTAGCATAAACTCTTAACAACAATCAAGTATATTGGTATATTTTAGACACAGGTTTATTGTTCATCGACAAAAGTAAAATTGGAAAAGAATAAAAGCATTGTTTCAGAGACTCATAAATACAAAATATAGACAAGGCAGAGACAAGGAGTTACTAAAATCTAAAGTCAGCGTTTGTTTTATAGAAATGTGCACATGTTGGACAGCTAGCATAAACTCTTAATAACAATCAAGTATATTGGTATATTTTAGACACAGGTTTATTGTTCATCGACAAAAGTAAAATTGGAAAAGAATAAAAGCATTGTTTCAGAGACTCATAAATACAAAATATAGACAAGGCAGAGACAAGGAGTTACTAAAATCTAAAGTCAGCGTTTGTTTTATAGAAATGTGCACATGTTGGACAGCTAGCATAAACTCTTAACAACAATCAAGTATATTGGTATATTTTAGACACAGGTTTATTGTTCATCGACAAAAGTAAAATTGGAAAAGAATAAAAGCATTGTTTCAGAGACATAAATACAAAATAAAGACAAGGCAGAGACAAGGAGTTACTAAAATCTAAAGTCAGCTGTAATCTAAATGATATTGCAGAAAAGAAGATATTTTGAGCATAAAAGAGAATACCAGAAAGGAAAAACTACAAATTATGCTAGGTAATAGCTGAGTTACAAACGACGAGAAATATAAGCTAACACGTGAGTAAAAGGTAACCAAGGTTCGTTTAGATAAAAGTAATGCTAAAAAATAATATTAGCACTATTTTATTTTATTTTTAGAGAGAAGAAAGGCAGTAATTCTTACCGACGATGCTTAAAATGTCAGGATATTTAAAGAGATAGAAAAACTCTCCATGAAGCCTAGTGAAGAAAGCAGCTAAATAGATTGGGGACAGCGCAGTAGAAAACTCTCACCGGTGACGGGTTTGAAGGAACACCCCCATAGAAAAAAGGGCCGACAAAGGGAGATAAATGCTAGGGGATCTATTCTATGCTAGACAGAACACCAGGCAACACCGGATTACCCTGCTAGTTTATCAATATAAATGTTGCAAACTGCTATTTTACTCAGAAAAATAAATGATTAATACAAATTATGCTGGGTAATAGCTGAGTTACAAACGATGAGAAATATAAGCTAACACGTGGGGAAAAGGTAAATAAGGTTCGTTTAGATAAAAGAAATAGATAGTAAAAAATAATATTAGCACTATTTTATTTTATTTTTTGAGAGTAGAAAGACAATAATTCTTACCGGTGATGCTTAAAATGTTGGGACACTTGAAGAGATAGAAAAACTCTCCATGATGGACGTGAAGAAGGCAGCTAAATAGATCGGGGACAGTGCACTAGAAGAATCTTGCCGGTCACAAGCTAGAAGGAATCCCCTAAGAAAAAAAAGGCCGGCAAAGGGAGATAAATGCTAGGAGATCTATTCTACGCTAGGCAGAACAATAAGAATAAGGGTTTTTTAATCAAGATGTTCAAAATAATAAACGGATTTCTATAACTGCGGTGGACATTTCTTTTTATATTTCGCATTGATCTGAGAATTATTTTTCAAGGTAGATTTCAAAAATTAAATCTTTTAACCAATTGAATATTTTTTTTTGCAAATAGAGTAAGATATTTTTTGAATAAGTTGCCAAATCAGGTTAAGAATAACAATAGCGTAGAACATTTTAAGATGGAATGATTTCTTTTTTTTAAAATAGCTAATTTTCAAATTATTATTCTAATATTACAAATAGGCATCTCTATTCATGAAAGAGTGATTAAACTATTGCAACATTATCTTTATTATTCGAATTACTGTTCTCATCTGGGATGTTATTCTCACAACATTTCGGCCAATGTAACGTTTGCAAGGACCCATGGCACAACGGATGAAAGTGCTAAGCAATAATCAGTTCTAAGTGGCAGTCTTCTGGAGGTTGAAGGTTCAATCCTCAGTACAGGTGATACTAAGAATATAATTTTTTTAAATAGCTAATTTTCAAATTATTATTCTAATATTACAAATAGGCATCTCTGTACATAGAAGAGTAAACTAATAAAATAGATTGGAATCCTTAGGTTTAACTACTTTACTAGGAATTAGAATGAGGGAGAGGGTAACTTAATGGAGATCTTCAAAATAATTAACGGATATTATTATTAGGTAGTAAGGGTATGCCCGCTAGTAATTATTTGATGATTCAAATTCACAAGGGAAACATTAGCGCATAAACAAGAAATAGAGGTCAGACAGGGGTCAGATAGCTGGCCTTCGGGGGGGGTCATTATCTCTTGTGATAACACAATTTAGAGGAGATGACGTCACACGAGATAAGATAGGTGGGAATAGCAGGGACTGAGTTGGAAACTTGTAGCAATGAGACATCATAAGAAATGGCTTAAGAATCGATTATAAACGAAGCCCCAATATTTCTTCTCCCCGCCGCTAGCAGAGAGGAAGGCAATGTCAACAGCCTAATAAAATAGTCCTTTTTCAAATCCAGGATCTAGGTTTTTTTCTTTATGCTGTTGTGCCAATTTTATTCCAGAGCGAGAATGCACGCTCATGGAGAGGTAGCGATCAGGGTACGACAAGAGACAATCTGGGAATAATTGTCCTCAGTCTCATAGGACCGCTGTGGTTGTGCGTTGAAGACACGAAATATGATTTAATCGTACGGTTTTTATTTGTTGATTTACATTCCATAACAAACATATTTTATTTGATTGTGATACAGAAAACATTAGACCTTCCCCTGCAACATTATTTGTATTATTCAGACTACTGTTCTCATCTTGGATGTTATTCTCACAACGTTTCGGCCAATGTAACCTTTGCAGGGAGCCATGGCACAACGGATAAAAGTGCTAAGTAATAATCAGTTCTAATGGACAAATTCCTGAGTTCGACACGCCACACCTGAAGAAAGTCGGAGGTTAGATCATCCAAAACGTTGTAAGAATAACATCCAAGATGAGAACAGTAGTCCAAATAATACAAATTATCAATTCTCATCTAAAAAATCTGGAAACACTTTTCTAATATCTCCCCATTGCACAGGAAATTTATTGGCAAAAAAGATTTTTAAAATTAAACCTACCACAGAATTAGATTTTATTCCCTTTCTAATATACTTTGAGGAATAAGTTGTCTAGTCAGGTTAAAAATAGAACAAGCGTAGAAAATTTTAATAAACGGAATGAATTTCAAAATAACGGTAAAAAATGAATTTAGAAGGACATTTTTGGTGTCTATCTTGTAATATTTAAGAGAATTTGATTTATAAGTTCATATTTTGTGAGATTGTAAGTAATATCTATTATACTAAATATGAGCTATTCAATTTTTTTTTCTTAATTTTTTTTTTTGTTTTTTTTCATATAAAAATATACTTTAGTTTTGAGATTGAGTTATATCTGTTATAATAATTAAGAGAATTTGATTTATAAATTCATATTCTGTGAGATTAAAAGTAATATTTATTAGTTATTACGAATACAGATTTGGTATCTGTCTGCTGAAGCCAAACCTAGACTGTACTATCATACTACTTTTAATGCTCAATTCAGTTTATTATACTATTTCAGAATAATGCCCTATCTTTCAATGCTCATTTCAGGGGGTGGGGCGTCGTACAGTATCTTTTTGTTCGTTATGATATCATCCTCCCAGGCATTACATTCTCCACTTTTTGGGGGATGGGGGGGGGGGAGTAGTGTATTATCTGTTCTGTGGTCGTGATACTATCCTCTCAGGCATTACCTCCTACTTTTTGGAGTGTATGGGTGGGGGTGAAGGGTATAAGTGTAGTATCTGTTCTGTTGTCATGAGACCATCCTCCCAGGGATTACCTCCTCCTTTGGGGGAGGCAATGTAGTGTATGTTCGCTTGCTTGCCATGATACCATCCTCCCAGACATTACTTCCTTCTTTTTTGTGGAGGAAAGAGAGTATAGTTTCTGCTCTGTGGTCATGATACTATCCTCTCAGGCATTAGCCCCTCTTTTTCATGTGTTGGTAGAGGGTATAAATGTAGTATCTGTTCGTTTGTCATGATACTATCATCCCATATATTACCTCCTCCTTTGGGGAGGAGCAGTGTAGTATATGTTCGTTCGTCATGATACAGGCTAGCAAAAATATGTGACTAGAGGGATCATATATTTGTTAATTATAATAAATGTGAGTTAATCAAAGTTTGTTTCCCTAAGGCTATTCTCTTATACATGTTAATAATACGAAATACATGCTAATATAATCCTTTGTTCTGGGATTGAGTTATATTTCAAAAAGAAAATCTGTTTTAATTGTTCTAATTAGTTGTAATTTATAATTAATCAAACAAGTCACCCATCTCTCTCTCTCTCTCTGTTATCTATCTATGTATTTCTCTGGCTCACTTTACTCTATAGTGATTCAACCTCTCGGCGCTGGCTTTTCAACCCCCACTTTCCGACCCGAGCTTGGGTCACATCTTACTTGTGGGAGTAGGATAAAAACTGGCCTTGTGCCTAACTCCTGGAGAGGAGTAAATTACTCTCTCTCTCTTGGCCTTTTGGCTAAGATCAAAGTGTAGTATCTGTTCCGATGGATACTGCACCCCATAGACTGGTATTGTCTTGGCTTTCGGGGCTTGATTTACGCCGGTCTATGGGTCTGTCCTGTGCAGTTCTAGGAGGTCCACCCTCCCAGGCTTCGCCTCCCCTCTTTGAGGAGGAGTAAGTTTATTACTTATTGCCTGAGGCGCCCCTACCGGGGAATGCCGACAGGGCTGCCCAGGCAATTTTTAAACCCCACTTTCCCGACCCGACCTTGGGTCACATCTTACTTGTGGGAGTAAGATAAAAACTGGCCTTGTGCCTAACTCTTGGAGAGGAGTAAATCAATATTCTCTAATATGTCTTGTGAAGAGGCGATGATTACGTCATCACCAACCCAAATTACAATCTCAACTGAAAGTAATGTAGACCAATACAAAATAGTTTGTTCATGCAACTGCTACAGAAGTAAAGCGATTCAACCATTCTCTAATATGTCTTAATGTTTCTGTGAGCATTTAGACAAAGAGTTAATCTAATTTATTTATATGGGTCTGTATAGACTACAGACACATATGTTAATTACATGTCAAAATAATAAGTCTCTTTACTTTTATTTATGTTAGCATAATAGAGAATAATAATACTTCTAAATAATAATAATAAAGATAATATAGAAGTAAAGAGATGTATTTTTTTATTTTGGAAAATCGCTCCAGACAAGACATGAAGCCACTTGATGTAAAGAGCTAAAAAAAAAAAATACTACTTCAAGGTCAAAAATTAGCCAACGATAAGTGCTAGATAGGTAAATTCCGGCCCAGAAAACAGCAATTCTTTCCCCTTTGTCAGAAGCATCGCTCATGGAATGTGATGACTAAAGGACAAAATAATGGAATATCTTAACATATATGTTTCAGTTTATGGAGTTTTTTTATCTACCTCCCACAGCAATAAGATGTGACAAGGTTGGGAAAGTGGGATTTGATAAGCCAGCGCCCGAGAAGGTGAGCACTCTGACTGTTTAAAAATTACCTGGGCAGCCCCGTCGGCATTCCCCGGTAGGGGTGCCTCAGACAGTAAGCAATAAACTTACTCCTCCCCAAAGAGGGGAGGCGAAGCCTTGGAGGGTGGATCTCCTAGAACTGCACAGGACCAGTCTCGTGCAGTATCCATCGGAACAGATACTACACTTTGATCTTGGCCAAAAGGCCAAGAAAGAAAAGATTTCAATTTCAGTTTATGGATTTTCAAACAAAATCAAGAATAAAATCAAAGTAGATTACTTCAGTGTAAAGTCTCAGAAATCAAGGGGTCCCTTCTTAGATATATAAGTGTTTAATTAAAGTTCTCTTTTACCTTTCAAACGTGACCTCTATATGAGATACATAGATATTCGAATATTTCATTAAAGATCTCCTTTATATCTAAAACGTTGAGTTAGTAAAGAAGTGAAGGACATTAATTTTACTTCTCCTCAATTGACCAGTTAACTATGTTATATTATATCTTTCTTGTAGTCTCTTGGTCTTACCGAATTCCAAAAGAAGAATTCATCTTGTCTGGTGGAGTATTTGACTAAGTGCTGTTACTTGAGGTAACATCACTTGGAGAAGATGCACCAT
Source organism: Sepiola atlantica (assembly GCA_963556195.1). NCBI lineage: Eukaryota > Metazoa > Mollusca > Cephalopoda > Sepiida > Sepiolidae > Sepiola > Sepiola atlantica. Next base: position 27,416,690 of record OY744547.1, on the reverse strand, counting down.
TCCTGGTATGAGCCAGTGTATAGCCGTGTTGAGGGGATCTTATTTGGGCTTCAAATACTGTGTTATTTTGAATATTTGGTCAGAGTAAACTTGTAGGGTGAAGTATCATTATGTCAGGTTGTCCTGACAAACCCTTCTCCAGAGAGACTGAAGACACTCAAGAATGGTGTCTAGTAGGTAATTCAAACTCTTAAATAGTGGGAATGGTTGTGGTTCAACAAGTCACAGATTTATCGTGTATGTTTGTGTAGTTTTTATTTTATTTATTTTTTATTATCAAAAGTTGAAATCTGTAATTAGATTGGCCCCAACCCTTTCTTCTTCTCTGCACCCTATCTCTCACAGACGTGATGTTACTAGTCTCAGTCTTTTCTGTAAATACTATTATGGCAAGTGTTCTTCAGAATTGTCTGATCTATTCCTTGCTTCCTTTGTTCCAGTTCGTTTGACTTGTTGGTCTAGTGGTCTCCATCAATTTGCTGTTTTAGCACCTCATTGTAATACAGCTTCCTGTTCCAGTAGCTTCTTTCCAAGAACTGAAGACTTGTGAGACCCTCTTCCTGCTGACTGTTTTCCTCCTACCTATAGCTTTGGTCTTTTCAAGACTAAGGCCAATAGGCATCTCTTGTCTTTGCGATAATCATATTTCGTTCTTGTTAGCTCCTTAACTCAAGTAGATTGATGCCTTGTCTAGAGCGATTTCTATAAAAAATAAACTGAACAAGCCACGCGTGTGTGGTCTCTCTCTGTATGTGACTCGATGTGGCGAGTGTAAAATGCAATAAATTTGGGCAATTTGGGGCATTTTTGACCCCCCCTTTGACCCCCTGGGGGCGAGAACCAGAATTTTTCTGAGGTCAAGGATGCTCATTTTATATCCAGAACAATTGCCTCTACATTTTGGCCAAGTTTCAGAAATATTGAATGGATGGATCAAACGTTATGGGAGGAAAGGGTAATTTTTTGCCATTTTGGGGGCTTTTGACCCCCTGAGAGCGCGAACCAGATTTTTTCCAAGGTCAGTGATACTTATTTTCTATTAGGAACAATTGCCTCCACATTTTGATCGAGTTTCAGAGAAATTGAATGGATGGATGAAAAGTTATGGGGCAAAAAATGTTATTTTTGACAATTTCGGGGCCTTTTGACCCCTTGGGGGGGTTAACCAGATTTTTTTTCAAAAATCGGAGAATGTCACTTTCTATGGATAGGTTGCGGAGAAAAATCCGGATGGACGGACGGACATGCCTCAAAACATAAGTCCCCCGATTTTATAAATCGGGGGACCAAAAATAAGATTGACAAAACAGCACCAGTCAATTGTTAGAACGAATTACGTCACTTGAGTAATCTCAAATAACCGAGCCCTTCCCCCATTCATTATTATTGACGCCGATATTGACTCTTCGTTGTTCCTTGTGGGTCAAGTCAATAAAGTGATTTTGTATTGTAAACTTTAAGATTGTCGAGTATTATATTTCCTCATTTATCTGGCGTGGTGGCAGCTGATCACTTACCCACTTACTTAACGCTTATAAAAGCAGACAGAAGGATATATCAACTCACTAAATCGGATAACAACTTATGGCCTATGCTACACACACTAATACTATGATAGTAGGGGTGGAACGTAATGGGTGAAAATTTCAGATTCATGCGAGTAGTATTTTTTTGTGTTCATTTATACATAAATAACACTAAACAATCAAACATTTTGAAAATTTTGCAAAATTCAGAAGGTGCAGGCCAAAAATAGCAGTTAGGGCTCCACGGGACTCAAAATCCATCATTTTTCGGTGAAAAAGTGGTTTCATGCGACATTGCAGGTCCTAAAACATCCTCAAAAGCTATGAATGGATATAGATGGTTAAATCTGATATAGTACTTTAATTTAGGACCATTTTCAGGCTGTGAAAGGGTTTTCATGAATGTAAAATAGTCAAAAACTGCACCTTCTGAATTTTGCAAAATTTTCAAAATGTTTGATTGTTTAGTGTTATTTATGTATAAATGAACACAAAAAAATACTACTCGCATGAATCTGAAATTTTCATCCATTACGTCCCACCCCTAATGATAGACATCATTCGCTCCCACTTCAAATATTAAATATGCAAGTAATTAGAAAGACAGAAGATCAAAGTAATCAGATCAATTTTTACTATTGTTCCAATCCAGAGTGCCCTTTTTTGGGGAGCTGGATTTTCCCCACTTTAAAACCGACTTTGTGTCTAAGTAAATAAGAACACCAGCTCCTCCCTGTGCTCCAATGGTATCACCAAGGTAATAAAACTTCTGAACAACCTCAATAGCCTCGCCATTCAAATATACTTTCTCCACATTTGAGTTTTCATCCGTCTATATTGTCTTACATTTCTTGCACACAAACTGGTTGCCATCTTTCAGCATTATGACGTATAATATCGATACGCAGAAAACATTAAATATTGCTACAACTCTAAGGAGAGATTCATCATCAGAGACGATTAAAATAATCAGATCAAAGGTAGAATAAGTAAAACGCTCACCTTTGTTGGAAATGTTTTGATTTTAAAAGCGGCAAAAGACATTCAAATATAATCTTCAATAAGTGCTGAGAAAGAAGAGATTCTTGGAGTTTGTGTTGCTCGTCCCAATAATCGTTTAGTTCTTCAAGACTGGAATAATGAAGTCTCACGGAAGATTCTTTTAAATCATGATGAAAATGGCCTAAAAAGACAAAAAATATCTTTTTTATTCATGAGGCAATAACCATCACCCCGATAAAGAACTGTGTGATTGACAAAGAAAATAAATCGCAATCCCATTTCAACATTAATAACAACATTTTTGTAAAGAAGTATTTTTCTTTTTTAAATCAAAATGTTTTTTTAAAGTCAATGTTTTTTTAATTTTACAAAACAAACTAAATTTTTAAATTTTTTAAGCAAAATGTTTTTTAAATTATGTTTAAAAAAACAATATAAAAAAATGAGTTTTAAAAACAATTGTAAAATACAAACATGTTTTTTAAATTTTTTGATTTTTTTTAAATCAAAATGTTTTTAAAAATATTTTTCAAAAAATAATGTTTTAAAATAAACATAAAAAATAAAAAATTGTTTTACTATTTTTTTGTTTCTCTTTTTACTTTTTCTTCCTTTATCACATCACTATAATTTCCTGGAAGTTCAGATTCTTTTAAAAAATCTCGTCTGAAAGCTTCCAATAGTGTCAATGCCGGTAAACTACATCCGGTGTTGAAGCCCCCAAGAGCTAGGGGGGGGGGGGTAGAGTCATTGCTTAGTTACCATTACTCCCAGGTCCACTGTGACCCAGAGGTCAGGGTCATATTTATGGGTTAAATAGAATCTATCGTTTATAGACTACTAGCAGGAAGACCTGACGTTGCTCGGGATTGAATGAGGATCACTACTATGTACTTTTTTACTATGCACATAACACCATATCATATTTTTGTTTTTACCCCCTCTCCATCCTCTCATCTATTTATGCTTGCACAGGCAATGGCCATTACTGCGATAAAGAACTGTGTGAAAGACAAAGAAAATAAATGCACAATCCCATTTAAATATTCATAATATAAAATGTTTTATTTGTTTGTAAGGACGACTGTTAATAGGGTGTGCCTGTCCTAGACATATCGTAAACTTGGGGTTTAAACTTAACTTATCCTTTAGGTCACTATACATTTTGTGGACCCACAATAGACGCAAGTTACATTTGAATTGCATTGCATCCAACACTCTTCTGACACACAGAATATAGATACCAAACAGAGTCCTTAAGTGATTGTATTGATTTATCTACCTCCCAGAAGGTAAGATGTGACACAAGGTCGGGAAAGTGGGATTAGATAAACCAGCGCTCGAGAGGCGAGCACTCTGGCCATTTAAAAATTGCCTGGGCAGCCTCGTCAGCATTCCCCGGTAGGGGTGCCTCAGGCGATTAGCAATAAACTAACCCCTTCTCAAAGGGTGAGAAGGCAAAGCCTGGGAGGGTGGACCTCCTAGAACTGCACAGGACAGTGTGCAGTATCCATCGGAACAGATACTACACTTTGATCTTGGCCAAAAGGCCAACAAACAGAGTCCTTAAGTGATTGTAATCCAGAGCCACACACCATCACTTTGGTTTTAGGTAAGTTCACCCTCAAACCTTTGACCTCCAGACCATTTTTCCAAATTTTCAGTTTATCCTTTAACTGTTGCAAGGACTCAACAATAATAACCAAATCATCAGCGTAGAGTAACTCCCATGTACAGCCCAACCGAAACTCTCTTGACAGTTCCTCTGAGACTATGATGAAAAGTAAATGGCTTAGGACAGATCCCTGGTGGACTCCAACCTTGACATTGAAGCTATCACCCTAACCCACACGCACTCTACTACTAGCATTCATATACATACACTGTACAAAACAGACAAGCCACTCTGCTGCATCCACCTTTTGTATTGCCCACCATAGCACCTCTCTGGGGGATTCTACCGAAGGCTTTCTTCAGGTTCACGAATGCCACATAGTCTTCTATTTTTTTTCTTCTTCTATTCATTTAACGTTACTTTTCCCTTGTTCAGAGGTCAGACGTTTTCTGATATCACACAAGGTCACTCTCCACTTACAATTGTTCAGTGAGTCAGCAGTTTCCAAATTCCACTCTGTGCAGTCTTGTCCAATCACTTGCTTTCAGGTTCTCCTTGGCCAGCCAACCTTCCTGCGATTTAGGACATTTATGCTTCTGCAACGGTTTATCCAGAAGGATGAATGTTCCACATGACCATACCAGCGTAACCGATTCATCATTAGTATAACCTCCATGCTGGGCAAGTGTAGTGCTTTCAGCAAATCCTCTGACCTGATGTGTTGGGTTTGATCCGATTTCACATTGCAGATTCATCTGAAAATGGACCTATCATTGCGCTGCAGACGGGCGAGAGAGGACTGGGCATTCACTGCCATATATTATGACGCTACTGACACAGCTGCTATACAACTTACCCCGGATGTAGAGAGAGACAGCACGTGATGTTATCAGAGGCAACAATTCACAAAATTTTGCCCAAGCTGCCATCACTCTTGTAGCCGTATAGAGTTCACATTCAACACCTGTACTCAGCATATCTCCTAGATAGCAGAAAGAGTCTACTACCTGCACATACATATCTGTCTTGTAGTTGGAGTCCGATGAATATAGCATCAATTGTGCCCCTGCCAGATACAAGGCCAAAATGCATCTGATCTATAACAACCTGTTGTCTGACGATGTCTGCTGCATGTTCAATAACTTTCACTCATGTTTCTAGAAGCTTCAAGTCTCTATAATTACCAAGTGTCTGTGTGTCCCATATCACATCACTATAATTTCCAGTAAGTTCAGATTCTTTTCAAAATCTCATCTGAAAGCTTCCAATAGAGGTCAGGGTCACATTTATGGATTAAAAAGAATCTATCGTTTATAGACTACCAGCAGGAAGACCCGACGTTGCTTGGGATTGAATGAGGATCACTACTATGTACTTTTTCACTATGCTCATGACACTGTATTACCTTCTTTGTTTTTACAGCCCCCCCCCCCCATCATCTCGTTTCATCCCCTACTATAGTTGGAAGAAGCTGAAATGTTGAAAAAATCTCTGAATTAGTGTCTTATACATATGGTTTGAATTTAATTAGAATCAAATATACATATTTAAAGTTTTAAGGGGGTTCTGTTCCCATGGGTCACTTAGGTGGGGGACACGTAGACATTGAGGGTAATGTAAAGATTCGGTACCACTTCCATTGTGTTCCCCAGAAAATTTTATACATACGAGTTAAATTCCATAAAAATAGGATATATTTGGAGTTTTAAGGGGGTCCTGCCCTCATAGAATCCTTAGGATTACATTTAGAGATTCGAGAACACTTCCATCGTCTTCCCTGGTAAATTTTACGTAAGAATACACTTTTAGATTTTATGTGGATTCTCTAATTTTATTTCTATAGGGAACACACAAACATCACACACACATACACAGACATACACACAGACATTGAGTTTTATATATATAAAAGATTAAAAAAAAAAAATCTGCCTAATAAAAAAAATTATTAATACTACTTCTACTACTACTACCACTACTGCAAAGACTAAAAAGAATATCATAGGATTAAAAAAGACTACTTGAGAGAATTGAACCAAATTTGGCATGGAACATTTACTCCCCCCTCCTCCCGTTTCGCCCCCTAATATAGTCAGAAGAAGCCGAAATGTTGGAAAATTCCCTGAATTAGTGTTTGATACATATGGTTTATTTGAATTAGAATCAGAGTGGTATTACCTGACAGAGTTGCATTTACTAAAATGATTGGCGTCAGCATTAAAATAACCTGAAAAGGGTTGATATGCCATAAAACAACCAAATCAAACAATTAAATCTAACGAAAAATCGAAAAAGAAAACAATACTTACTGTTAAGAAGATGAGAAGGAAGCCATATTTCTTTGGGAATAATTGAAGGGGCTTGTCTTGTTTGGGGAATCACAGCCGAGGTTGAATTTGTCTTTTCTATAATGAAACAATTTAACATCTTTAGTGTTTATCTGTTGAAGTTAGTGGATATCATAAGGAGTATTAGACGATAGCACTTTAGTCAGATAGATGGCAAGTACATTTTAAAGAGAGCGTTGAAGTATGAATTGATGAGGAATTACGACCATTGTTTGCTTAAAACAAACAGGAATGATTGGCAATGTTAGAATACCTTTTCTCAAAAGAGTTTCTGTTTGTTGGTTTAAATCATACATTGAAGTTAGAATGTATTCCATAGAAATTTTAGCTGCAAGAATTTCTTGAGGAGATGAGGAAACTGAAAAAAAAATAAAAATATTTTTTAATCTTTCAAAATTTTTTTCAAAATAATAGTTTTAAAAAAATGGAGTAAAATTTGGATCATGTTTTAAAAAAAAATTTTTTTTTTTTTTTTTTGAAAATGCACATGTGAAAAAAGATTTAACACAAGGAAGATAAATTAAAGTTTTAACCTTATATCTAATCTAAAATCGATTTCACTTTTTTTCCTACAATCTACATATAAAACACTTCAGTAATTTATGACAAATATTGGTCTGTATTGCTAAAATCGAAAAATGTTATTTTCAATCGATTTCATCGATTTTAATATTTAATCCTTAATCTTAATTAAAAGCATGTAGAAGAATTCTTACTCTCAGAGTCAGACATTTTAATACTGCTACCCCAAATCATCGGGTACTAATTTAATAATAAGTAATTTTTTTGATCTACATCAGTAAAAAAGAGGGAAAGAAAGTCTTGAATTGTCCTTTTTGCTTTCCTTTTTCTATTTTCTTTCATTGTCTTTGGCTGATTGACATTTGACCCGAGAGAGAGAAGGAGAGGGGTAAGAAACGAAAAAAAAAAAAGACCATCTAGTTTATGTATTTAATAGCGTCACCATTTCATACTTGCCCCATAGATCATTCAGTTAGCTCGCCATACTTAAAGTTTGTTAGTTCGAACCTCATCTGAGAGGCATAATTATTCTTATTCTGATTTTGTCCTAAAATGAATTTAAACATTCCAAATTACAATATTAAGCAGATTTTTTAAATTCACTTTTACTTATATTCACAGAAATTAGCCCCCAGGGCAATACTGGGTATTTATTTACTCCTCTCCAGGAGTTAGGCACAAGGCCAGTTTTATCTTACTCCCACAAGTAAGATGTGACCCAAGGTCGGGTCGGGAAAGTGGGGTTTGAAAAGCCAGCGCCCGAGAGGTGAGCACTCTGGCCATTAAAAATTGCCTGGCAGCCCGTCGGCATTCCCCGGTAGGGGCGCCTCAGGCAGTAAGCAATAAACTTACTCCTTCCCAAAGAGGGGAGGCGAAGCCTTGGAGGGTGGACCTCCTAGAACTGCACAGGACAGACCCATAGACTGGCGTAAATTAAGCCCCAAAGGCCAAGACAATACCAGTCTATGGGGTGCAGTATCCATTGGAACAGATACTACACTTTGATCTTAGCCAAAAGGCCAAGAATACTGGGTAGCCTTACTAGTTTGACATAAAAAGATTTTTTTTATTTGAGGCGTTAATTGTTATTTTATTTTTATTTTTTCGAATAAGCTATTTTGCCATGATTTTGATCAGTTTATATTAAAATCGTTTTTAATTGTTATAAAGTGGTAAATAAATAGTCCCTATTTACTTACCGTCTTCACGGGGGTAGAGTCAGACACAATATCGTTTTTTTAATGAGGGGAAAGACAAGCTTAGATCTGATAACCTCAGAGGAGGATTAAATCTGGACAGTACAGGGAGATGTGTGAAGAACAGGAGACTTTGTTGGTTTGGTCACATTGAAGAATGGATGAAAGTGCTTGAGTTAGTTGTGGCTAACATCAAACAGAATTTCCACGAACAGAATTTATTTCCAAGAGCTTCCCATTTGTGGTAAAGATTACCACGGAACTGCTTCCCTATAGAATACAACCTGGTCATCTTCAAATTCAATGTCAATAAACACTTGTCATACACCATCAAATTTTGTTCATGCCATTCATTATTTTAAATCCTCTCGTAGTATTATTCACCCTTCAACTGTTAATCTGTCCATCTCATTAATCCTTATCTTCTCGAGACTTTTAGCTTTGATAAGTGGTGACTCATTAGTAAAGAAAAACAAAGTTGTAGACAATGATTCTAAGTGCTTTTAGGAAGTGAAGGAAAGAAAAGGAAAGGAAAGGAAGGAGTGAAGCAAAATGAGAAAAGAAGGAAAGGCCGTAGCTTGACATGCCATTAATCTATTTTGCTTTTTTTCGACTTTCCGATTCTACTAAAAACCCACTCAAAAAATGCTTTCCAGAAAAAAAAGATTTTTTATTTTTGCTTTTAAAGGCAGGCCATAATCTTTAAAATATTTTTGTGTGACTTTAATTGTCAGTTTTGATAACTTTTTCTATAATGTACCAGGGTTGTGGAGTCAGAGATTTAAGAATGAAAAGAGTCGGAGTCAGATTTTTTAATCTCCAAAGAATCAACAGACAGTTAAAATATTGGAAGACTTTAAAATAAGGAGTCTGAGTAGAATGCTTTGAAATTTTCAGAGTCAGAGTTTTTTAATCCTAGGAGTCGGAGTCAAACCTCATACCTTCTGACTCTGCAATCCTATAATGTACAAGACTTTTTTTAGTAATTAGCATCTCACAAATATTTTTCCATAATAATCATCATCTTTACTTCAAAAATTGGTGTATAATATTTGTTTTCATGACTTTTTCAGTTTCATAGCAAAACAAGAATTATTTTTACCTGATAAAGAAGGAAGGTTCAAACTTTCCAACAATTTGTAAAGGTTTTCATATTTTTGGGTAAACATCCTCGCTTCGATGTTTGGAGTTTTCTTCATCTGAAAAATGTTAAAGTTGAACAATAAATATTTTCAGCAGAAATGCAAACGTCAGTGTAGAATCATATGCAAATCAATGTAAAACCTATAGTAGGCGGTCCGAATCACAAAGGGTGGAATTTGAAGCAAAGTTCTTTGCAAAACGTTTGGCTTTGTCGGATGCTGAGGAAATCATCTCTGGTTCATTAATGATGGTTCATATAGAAGTCTTACATCTTTTCAGTACCCTTTTTTTTTTATTCAACAAAATTTTTGAGAACTAAGTCTATGCTCAGCAACTTTGGAGTTAACGTATGGCTCTTTTGTTTTGCTTTGTTGGAGTTAACATATGGCTAAGTCTATGTCTTTGTTGGAGTTAACATATGGCTAAGTCTATGTCTTTGTTGGAGTTAATGTATGGCTAAGTCTATGTCATTGTTGGAGTTAACGTATGGCTAAGTCTATGTCTTTGTTGGAGTTAACGTATGGCTAAGTCTATGTCTTTGTTGGAGTTAACATATGGCTTAGTCTATGTCTTTGTTGGAGTTAACGTATGGCTAAGTCTATGTCCTTGTTGGAGTTAACGTATGGCTAAGTCTATGTCCTTGTTGGAGTTAACGTATGGCTAAGTCTATGTCTTTGTTGGAGTTAACGTATGGCTAAGTCTATGTCTTTGTTGGAGTTAACATATGGCTCTTTTGTTTTCTATAACCCATTTGCAGCAGTTGCAAGCAGTTTTGGTTTCAGGGCATCTATTCCGGTGATAACAATTGAAGTAATGATTTCTGTGAGTAATTCAGAATTGTACCATGGCTAACCGTTTGCTTTCTGTTAGAAATACAAGTGATTAACCAATCCGAGGTAGAAGAGGACATATTCTTTCTGAAAATAGAATGCAGAAGAATTTGGATGAAAGATCTAGAGTTCCTATGCAAACCAGTGTATTTCTATAAAAACAGAATCGTAGCAGAAGCAGGCAGTTGACTGTTATATCGCATTGCTGATAAGATCCATGACCTTTGTTGAATGAACTGGTGCATATACAAAGATGGATAAGATGTTTCATAAGGTTGAAAAAAGTTAAGAAATTAAAAGACAAAAAAGTTACCAGAGGAGAGAATGAGACTCATTTCTAGTTACCGCAGGCTGTGAAGCTGTAAAATCTTTCCATATCCTTGGAAAATTTTGTCGGCCTGCTCAGTATTTAAAAATACTGGTGATCAGTCTTCTGCATCTCAGTACAGACTAATCAGTTTCATGTGCATCATTAGTAAATTGTTTCAATCAAAAAGTTGTCAATCACCTCAGCAAAAGCTATCTACTTAGTGACAAGCAAATGTCAGTGTAGTATTAGGTATCCTAAACCAAAATTTTATTTTCATTATATCTAAAAACTTTTTCAACCTTGCGTAACATTGTTTACGTTTTGCAAAGATCTACGTGCCCACGTTTAAAGCTAAACATTTTCTTTTTCTTTTGTACATAGTGCTTCAAAACTATTAGCGGACATTTTTAGTTTAAAACAAAAAAACAAACACGTGTATTATTAACATGCGGCTCTTTAATCTATGCATTTAATAATGAAACTGCTGTTTCAATCAAGCGTGACAGATCGACGAGCCCAAAAAAACGTGTACGGGTCTAAAAATGATATTTCAAACTAGTGTGACAGACTGACGAAAATGCTATTTTATGGTTAAGTATCTTACACAAAATCTTACACAAGAACATCAAAACACTTGTTGACAAGACCATTAGAAATGCAGTAAAATATGATTTGAAGTTAAAATCTTACACAAGAAAACCAAAACACTTGTCAACAACAAGACCATTAGAAATGCAGTAAAATATGATTTGAAGTTAAAATCTTACACAAGAAAACCAAAACACTTGTCAACAACAAGACCATTAGAAATGCAGTAAAATATGATTTGAAGTTAAAATCTTACACAAGAAAACCAAAACACTTGTCAACAACAAGACCATTAGAAATGCAGTAAAATGATTTGAAGTTAAAATCTTACACAAGAAAACCAAAACACTTGTCAACAACAAGACCATTAGAAATGCAGTAAAATATGATTTGAAGTTAAAATCTTACACAAGAAAACCAAAACACTTGTTGACAACAACACCATTAGAAATGCAGTAAAATATGATTTGAAGTTAAAATCTTACACAAGAAAACCAAAACACTTGTTGACAACAACTATGAAGGAAAAGAGATTGGAAAGGTGCAATAAAATTATTACGTGGTTCTCCTATTGTAACGATCTAAAGGAGCAGAAATGACAGATGTATCGCAAAATCGACAATTGAGGTTAAGAGAACATTCAGATCAAAGTATCCTGCTCAAGTTACTGCCTTTGAAATGCAGTAAAATATGATTTGAAGTAAACATCTTACACAAGAACACCAAACACTTGTTGACAACAACTATGAAGGAAAAGAGATTGGAAAGTTGCAATAAAATTATTACATGGTTTAAGAAAAAGTCCCCCATAATGATCTTTTCAGATATGCCTGGCTAATAAACAAAGAAGTAGTGTAAAATCCAGGTGATATGCAGAGCCTATCTAATCCTTAAGCAATTTTAAGTTTGCAAACAGGATATTTTGCCACACCCACAGACAGAGAGAGAGAGAGAGAGATAGAGATGTAACATTAGAATGGGTGTTGTTGATCACCACGGTTCGTTCTCCTCGATCTTCAAGGTTTGTCCACTTCGTTGACAGAATTCACTGGTTGTGTTTCGGTGGTGATGGGGCAGTCAAGGTTTTCTCTAATATTGCCACACACACACAGACAGAGAGAGAGAGAGAGAGAGAGAGATGTAACATTAGAATGGGTGTTGTTGATCACCACGGTTCGTTCTCCTCGATCTTCAAGGTTTGTCCACTTCGTTGACAGAATTCACTGGTTGTGTTTCGGTGGTGATGGGGCAGTCAAGGTTTTCTCTAATATTGCCACACACACACAGACAGAGAGAGAGAGAGAGAGAGAGAGAGATGTAACATTAGAATGGGTGTTGTTGATCACCACGGTTCGTTCTCCTCGATCTTCAAGGTTTGTCCACTTCGTTGACAGAATTCACTGGTTGTGTTTCGGTGGTGATGGGGCAGTCAAGGTTTTCTCTAATATTGCCACACAGAGAGAGAGAGAGAGAGAGAGAGAGAGAGAGAGATGTAACATTAGAATGGGTGTTGTTGATTACCATGGTTCGTTCTCCTAGGTTTGTCCACTTCGTTGACAGAATTCACTGGTTGTGTTTCGGTGGTGATGGGGCAGTCAAGGTTTTCTCTAATATTGCCACACAGAGAGAGAGAGAGAGAGAGAGAGAGAGAGAGAGAGATGTAACATTAGAATGGGTGTTGTTGATCACCACGGTTCGTTCTCCTCGATCTTCAAGGTTGTCAACCAGGACTAAGAAGGCCTCCCTCCTCCAGGTATTTGGTGTTGACCCTTAAATGCTTTTTGTTTCAAATATGACACATTCCAACAAAATGCCTATTTAATATAATATTCAACGAAAATGTGTCAAACTGTTGACAAGTGTGAGTAGGTATTAGTATGATGTTGTATCAGCACACTCGCTATATAAGTTATCAGTATCTTGGGTGTCACGGGTGAGTGTCATCTGCCTAATTAAAGGGTCTAAACTTTTAAATCTGGTCATTATAATGGTAAGTGAAAATTATTTTATGATTCTCTAGTGCAGTGGTTCTTAACCTTTTTTCTCCAATTCCCCACTATTTAGTGAGCCAGCTCTCCATTCCCACCACAGTTATCACATGGAAATAAATACATACGAAAAGATTCGTTATGTTTTTTCTAAATATATTTGGCCTATAAAAAGCATACAAAAAATGTAACACTAGCACTAGACGCATACAGGTTAATGAGACTTTTGCATTTGTTTTGCCTTGACAAGTGCCTCAATGTTTGGTTCCACCCTAGAAATAGCGCAGCGCAAATCAGATTCAAGGTCAATAAGGCGGTTTCGCGATTTGTTTTTGATCTCAACCATGCTCGAAAACGCCAACTCGCACAGGTACGTAGAGGGAAATGCAACCAGTAGTGTGAGCGCCGCCATTAGTGGAATTGCAGTCCTTCGTAGTCGGATTCCATATTCTGGCACAACCGTCGAAATAGTCGAGTGTTGAGGGCGCTCGCTTTGACAAAATTCACAAGCCCGATCGCCGTCTCAAGCGCTTTTTTGAGCGGTTGTGTCATCGTCCTTAATGCAAGCAGTGGTTCTTCTGTCCGACCGGTCATTCCCCACTTGGCAACTCCGCCATTCCCCACCAGTGGGGAATTCCCCACAGGTTAAGAACCACTGCTCTAGTGTATTATGATTATTTAGATGCATATATTGTAGTGTTTCGTTATACATGACAAATTTTATGCCATTTGTTGCATAGTTGCATCATCATTTATTTTTGTTCAATAAATATATATTTTTCTCCAAAAATCATTTATACAACTTCATATTACCCTTATGAAACGTTTTTCACTTGATAAAAATTTTTCAAACCAATATAAAAAATATAACATTTAAGGGTTAAGACTTTGGAAATTAGTACACAAGTTTTGCATCAAACATTTTCCTTCTCCGAGATGGATGATCTGACAAAATCTATGGGTCAGCTTAACTGAGATTCTAGGCTAGGTATTTCTACGCCCCTGCTGGGAAAGATATATACATTAAGTATCTACTTTAAAAAAGTTTTTGTAAATCATCATAAAAAATTAGCGATAAGTTGTAGAGTTATTTAAGTACATACTTATAAAATACTGCTAAGAAATACCAAAAGAACAATTTGCAAACAAAGCTGTAAGAGAAATTTAAAATAGAAATTCACAGTAAAGAATAGAAACTTCGAAAAGTTTCATTTACTTTCGGAGCTCGAAAAGATGCGCATGCTGCTAAGTGCGACTTTTATTACTGAAAGTCTAGTCACTAGAGGAATGGGGAGGGGGAAAAACACATGTTTTTATTCCAAGCAGACTCTTTCATATTTCAAATAATTCTTTATATATATATATGTATATTAAATTACTATTTTACTCATGACCGGGAGGGGGAGGGGCTTCATACCTTTTTCACTGGTATTAGTGTATAATATCCAAGTGGGAAGCCATAGCTAACACACTAAGACGTACTGCTTCGGCCCTGTGCTATTCCTCTGCGGAGTATGCATGTCCTGTTTGGGAGAGATCAACGCATGCAAAAAAATTAGACGCAGCATTGAACAACACCTGCCGCTTGATCACTGGTTGCCTGAAGCTTACCAACTTGAACAACCTGCATCTCCTCACTGACATTGCCCCTGCAAATGTGAGATGAGAAGTTGCCAGCCGAGTAGAGATCACAAAGGCTATCAGTGTTGAATGCCATCTCCTTCATGGATGTGAACCAACGGCCCAACAACTCAAGTCAAAGAGAAGCTTCCTCGGCCATGTCGAGCCCCTGACAACATTTCAGAAATAGACCAGACAACAGTTGTGGACCAGAGGGCTAAAGAATATTCCCCTCTCCTACTGACATGGATATCTCTCTTTCTGAGGTCTTTCCTGCTGGCTCAGAAGCACCCTGGGTCCAGTGGTAAACACTCAACTACCTGAGAACGGAAATAGGGTGATCAAAAGTTGCTATGGCTAGATGGGGCTACAAAACTAACCCAATCATTTGCAAATGTGGAAAGGAAGACCATACGATACAATACTACCTTGTCTTTCCTCTGCTGCTCAATCAGAAAGATCTAGCAAAGTACAACAATAATGCAAAGAACTGCGTCAAAAAAGTGTGAAACTGTCACATGACAACATGCTTCAAAGACACGCAAAGAAAAAGTGTATAATGGAAAACAAGCATAGAAAAATTCATAGTCCGTGATGGTATCCATTAGGCCAATCATGCACCCCACTTGGAAATTGCCCGAATTGGAATTGATGAAGATATGCACTGAAGAGTAAAATCATTAAATTGTCAAGTCTTTACTTTGGTGTAAAAGTGATAATAAAATTGAATTTTTGAAACGTGTGGACACATGAAAAAATATTGTTGAGTTTTTAAATTTTGAGAGGATGATTACAAAATATTAATGATGTCATAAATTTTGTATTCTGAATTATATATATATATATATATATATATATATATATATATAGTTGATCATATGTCACTATCTTATTTATAGGTGGGGGGGGGAGGCGATTATAGGTTCATACCTTTCCCACTGGTATTACTGTATAATAGAAGGCAACAGATTCAAAAGGATGGGAACTCATCATGGCCAAATCCATAATCTGTGACGGTATCCATTAGGTGAATAACCCCCCCCCCGATCACCCCCACCTTCTTAATGATACAGACGCAATCAGAATGAAATTCTTCAAATTCAAAAAAAATCTTAGATTCTTTCAAAGACTCAGAGAAAATAAGAAGCAAATACAGGCGCCAGACTTACCTTTGTTTCCCAAAGGCGTAGAAAAGATTCACCATTTTTAGGCGGTTCCTTCATCCTTCCAACCGTTTTCCTTAAACGATGATTTTCTTCGCACAGCTGTTTTATTGATGGAGGAATCACATACAAAGCGTCACTGAAAAATATACAAACCATTAGCATGTGTGTGTGTCAGAAGGCTAAGAGATACGAAAAGCTCTGATTGGTTAAACAGGATCTTGTGATCCATGAGAGAAAGGGTATATTTGAAATAGTGAGTAGTTAAATAATCAGAGTCTGAATTCCCCTTGACCAAAATATGTAAACAGAAAGAGATCCAATGGATCCTCAAATTCAACAAGCACATCACAGGACTTAATACAGACCTAGATGTCCTGAACCCCTTCCTGAACCCCTATAAATACTTCCACACCCCTTTTGGCTAAGATCAGAGAGTAGTATCTGTTTCGATGGATGTTGTGCTCTGTAGACCGGTACCGTCTTGGCCTTCGAACCTTGATTTACGCCGGTCTGAGTTACCATCCAGTGCAGTTCTAAGAGATCCACCCTCTCAGGCTTTGTGTTCTCACCCTTTGAGAAGGGGTTAGTTTATTGCTAATCGCTTGAGGCGCCCCTACCGAGGAATGCCGACAGGGCTGCCCAGGCATTTTTTGACGGTAAGTGCTCTTCTTCCTCTGGGGCGCTGACTTATCAAATTCTACTTTCCCGACCTTGTGTCACACTTTACCGCTGTGGGAGGTAGATAAATACTGGCTGAGATCAAAGTGTAGTATCTGTTCCAATCTTAAGGATTGTATGTGCAGTTCTAAGAGGTACACCCTCCCACCCTTTGAGAAGTGGTTAGTTTATTGCTAATCACCTGAGGCGCTCATTCAAGGAATGCCGGCGGGGCTGCCCAGGCATTTTTTGTAAGCCAAAGTGTTCTTCCTCTAGGGCGCTGATTTATATATATATATATATATATATATATATATATATAAATAAACATTACGCTCTCATTTTTTAATTTTCTATAAGCAAGCACTTTGCTGGGGTTCTCTCCCACTAACCTTACACATATATGTATATATATATGTGAAGTGAGAAAATAAAGATAAAGATTATATCTTTAAATTATATCCTATCTTGAATAGTCAATGCTTGATATACAAGATAGAGCAATCGTATAAGTAAATGATGAGAATAAAAATTAAATAAAATGCAATATTTATTAAATCATCAATTGTTCAAACAAGGGTTATATAAAAAAAAATTATTTCCTTAATCCATGGATTTTCAAAGATATACTCTTATCATCAGAGGAAATTCGACAGATAAGTCAGTAAAATTTACTGTAATGCAAACATTTGCAAATAATAAAAATTTTATTACTTATTTGTTGAATTTCCTCTGATGATATGAGCATATCTTTGAAAATCCATGGATTAAGGAAAAAAAAAATGTTTATTTATATAACCCTTGTTTGAACAATTGATGATTTCATAAATATTGCATTTTATCCAATTTTTATTCTCATCACTTATCTACTTATATATTACATATGATATTATAGAGTAATATTTCGATTAGCCATTGATACTCACAGTTTCAGGAGGTATGGAAAATCTTGCCAGTTAGACTTAAGAATTGTATTCCTTTCTTCAATCAGTAGTCTAATCGAAATATTACTCTATAATATCATATGTAATAAATATATGCGCTTACAAACGTAATTTTTATTTTTCAAAAAAATAATCTGAATATATTAGCTGTAATGAACTCTAAATTGCCATATATTTTTAAACGCTTGCAAGTATAACTCTTTGTTCATAACATTTAAAAATTTAGACAGAAAAACAAATAACGAAATTTTTAAAACAAATAAATTTAGCTCTTTATTTGGGGAGTATCATGTTTGAAAAAGTAATAAGCAGTATTTAGATAAAATTATCACCCTGCAATTCATTAGAATATAAATATAACTCGTTAATCACAAATTTAAGAATATTCTTAAGATACAACTGTAGATAATTTTATGTTGTAACGTCATGCCAAACAAGTTTGAAAAAAGATGTTGAAAATTCACTCTAGGCTAGTTTGAGTTTGCATTCAAATGTTTAGGCATGTTGAATACAAATGTATTTCTGAGGATCGGATCTACCGTGAAACTACAGTAAAGTGTTGAGATAAGTCTATTTTAAATATTCATTATATACATATATATAAAAGATTAATGTAGTTTGCTTGAAGCATTGTTTGATGTGTATATAAAGGCAAATTAGAAGGCAATACAATGCAGAGGTGTAACGCTTCAGTTTGTGTCTATCCGTTACACCTCTGCATTGTATTTCCTTCTAATTTGCCATATATATATATATATATATATATATATATATATATATAAAAGATTAATGTAGTTTGCTTGAAGCATTGTTTGATGTGTATATAAAGGCAAATTAGAAGGCAATACAATGCAGGGGTGTAACGCTTCAGTTTGTGTCTATCCGTTAAACTTCTGCATTGTATTTCCTTCTAATTTGCCATATATATATATATATATATATATATATATATAAAAGATTAATGTAGTTTGCTTGAAGCATTGTTTGATGTGTATATAAAGGCAAATTAGAAGGCAATACAATGCAGAGGTGTAACGCTTCAGTTTGTGTCTATCCGTTACACCTCTGCATTGTATTTCCTTTTGCCATATATATATATATATATATATATATATATATATAAAATTATATAAACTTAGAAAAAAATTATGTAAACTTTGAAAAAGTATTGGTTTTAAGTTCATGTTATCAATATATATATATATATATATATATATTAATAATATTAAATTATTTTTAATATTTTACCTACGTACGATGTCGTTTTGAGCTTATGGCTCAGGGAAATAACAATCTCAGACGGTCATAGGACGCGAACCTGGTTCACAAATACACCTTGCATCTGTAGGCGTTCACCTGGTCCCATTAGACAACAAGAGATTTTCATGTAATAACGAAGAAATTAAGTGATGTTTACACTAAAAGCGTTGAGCATAGACATCTAAACATTCGATAGCACTCAACGACAGAGTCGGAGCGTTGCACTAAAGCTTTTAAGTGAATGTTTATTTTTAATCTTTCTAACAGTGTATATATATATATATATATATATATATATATATATAGGTTGTTCGAAATAAATTTGATAATTTTCATATTGCATTTCAGACCCAATCGAAGTATTTAATAGCAGTAAAGTGCAACAGATAGCTATTTCTGTATAGAGACGATGCAAACCTTGGCAAGAGAGATGGCGTCAGAGTGGCAACTGAAAAAAGCGTTGAACAGGAATCTTCGCTACTCCTCATACAAGACCTGCAAGAGCCAACTACTTACTGCGAAGGACCAATAAAATTGCCTTACAAAAGCCAAGAAACTTCTCAATAAAGTCAAATACACAATCAATCCAGGGATGATCTGGTTCTTCTCAGAGAATTTTTTCTAGGATCAGTTGCACAATGCAACAGAACAACAGGCGGCAAGACTAGTCTAAACAATGCCCCATCGGCCATGAAGACCAAGCTCCCTCAAACTGATGTTCTTTTGGTGTGTTTTCAGTGAAGGCCACTATCTTCGAAATGAGACTCAGGTTCAATTCAGATAACTATATTGAGTTGCTATCCCCTGTTGTTAAGCGCTGGATGGAAAGGGTGGCAGCTCAGTGTCACACCTTTGAAAAAACACAGAAATGGCTGTCTAGAACTTCCACGACTTCACAAGTCCCAACATCTGGCCTATCAACTTGCCCCATGGACTATTATGTGTGGAGTGCAGTTGAGAAAGACATCAAGGACGAACTGATTGCCCGTCGTCTCTCAAAGGAAACCATGAAGGCCGTATGCTCCAAGTTCAGGTCCGACTTAGAGGTCGTGGTTGAGGCACCAGGTGGCTTCTTCAGATAAGTTGTATTCGACAAAAGATCCTTTAAGAGATGCGCTTAAAATTTTGAGAATGTCAATTATTGGCCAAGATATGACATTTTTCTTTCCTTTCCAAAAAGTGTCAAATTTATCCTAAACACCCTGTAATGTTGGTTTATTTTGCACGTTTGAAAACAAAAAAAAAAGGGGAAACAATATAATGGATTTTTTTTACTGACTTCAATTATTAATGTTTGTCTGTCTTACAGCATATCAACATATTTCATGTTTTTTTTAATGTGTTTTTTTTTATATGACTTTTTGTGTCGCTTATTATTTATAACATTTAGAAGAACAGCTTTAAATGTAATTTTGAAATAAACACGAAACAAAAATAAAAGTATCAATACTCCCGGGCAATGCCAGGTCGGGACAGCTAGTATTATATAAACACAAAATGGTACTTTATTTTATATATAGTGAGACTTATTATTGTAATGTAAAGACTAAAACTGTTAATCAAAGAGTATAAATGATATTAATACATATAAAGACTATCAAAACACTTGAATCAAAAAGAACTGGTGCATACAAAAAATTATTAAATAAAGTCTGATATTTAATGAATGACAGGAAGAGTAGTTCCCAGTGTGAGTGAGGCTCCTCTCCCTTCCTCTATAATTATATTATTCCAAAATATCAATAGGATTAAATATTAAAATCGATAAAATCGATTGTAAAATTTTTTTTTTTAAACATACTCAGATAAAAACCATATATTTATATATTCAAACAGAATTTAGTATGTACCTTGTATATAAAAAAAAACAAAAAAAACTATTAATCATGTTTATCCAAGAAACAAACTGGCTCTACTTAATATATGATAATGTAAAGACTAAAAGAGTATACATGATATTAATATAATGACTAAATACGTTTTATTTAATTTTTAAGGTAGAAAGTGAAAAATAAAAAGAACAAAAATAATAATCTTACCAATCAACATTTGTGTTCGAGTTGAATTTCAAACCAATTTTTTTCTGATTCTCTTCAGATTCTGTTATTTCAATGTCGTTTTTTTGAGTATTTTTCTTTTGAGAAGAACTTGAAGACTTGTTTGTGTCCAAATATGTCATTTTGGAATGAGTTTCTTCATCTTTGGAAAGAGTTGAATTTGTGGACAAAGATTTCACAGAGGAATTAGATTTACCATCTTTCGGATGCATCAAATTTCTCAAAGTGGAATCATTTGTGTGACCACTTTGCCGGAATGAGGATTTTATTTGTGTTTTATTTGTCCGAGAAGAAAGTGACGTTTTCTTTTGTTCACATTCAAACGTTTTAACGGGCGCTTTTTTGTAAGCAGATTTCATTTGTGAGGCCCGAACATTTGATAAGGCTCGAGTTAATTCCTTTTCTGAGATGATGCCTATTTTGGTATCAGAAGTAACGACTTTGGTGGCGCTTGTAAACTCTTCACAATCAGATCCTCTTTCGGATTTACTTATGGAATCATCATAAATTTCTTCTTTACAACTGGAAATATCTTCAATCATAGGATGTTGATGCTAAAAATAAATTAGAAAAATTTTCTGATACACATTTTCTCTGATCACAGAATGCCGATCTGAAACAGAATATGTCATTTTCAATCATCGTCGATCAATTCCATATAATAAAGTAAAGGCAGTTTATTTTTTACTTTTATCATCAATAGCTTACGTCCTATAATATCAATATTTTCTTCTGACTAGCCATTTTTCTTTTTTTATAATTTCACTATGTTCTTTACAAAAAATATATATTTTGATTTAGATTCTTAAAAGAAAAAATTATTCTGGTTCGGAAGATTTTTAAAAGGGAGATCTTTTTCAATAATGACCGATTATGATATTGAAGAAAAGTCTTATTCTTTGTATTTGTTAGAAAAACTTTATTTTAACATGCCTGGCAAGAATACTGACATTGAATAATTTTTTAAACAAATAGGAAGACCATAATATGAACATAACAATAATGGACATTTAGGTTTTACATGACTAATGATGGACATTAAGGTTTTATATTTCAATATGTTTTATAGAGTAACATCTTTAAAGTATACATTAATAATTCACTTGTAATTTATTAGATAAAGTATTTTGGATAATGTAACTTAAACATTCTACAGACATGAACAAAAAATCTATATTGTTCTATCTATGCCTGCTTTCATATAAGCAATTACATCATTTGTTTAAAAGAAATATTAACTTATTTATTTTGTGAAATTAATTATATATCATAATGGTAGGTACAATAATTTGTTTTCCATCAACTAATTAAAATGTTGTTTCACTTAAATGATAGAAAAGGTTGTTGTAAACTTTGGTTTCTCGGCATATGGACTTATTAATCCAGATTAATGAATCCTCTTCATTATTATTATCTATTACTCATTTCTTTAAAAAAAGAAAAATTATGTTCTCTTCACAAAAAAACAAAACAAAAAACATTACATTAACTCCCACTAGAGCAATCAACAAAAATTTACTTTTCACTGACTTTTACAACATTCTTCCTATTTGTTGTGGGCCTGTAAAGGGTTCGGAAGGAAAACACAAAGTTGGAGTTTAGAGAAACAAGTGTATTGAAAAAAGTATAATACAACTATTGGAATTATTATTAAGCGCAGTGAATTCTAAGTGCCCTGTGATTGGATGAAAATCAGCCAATCACAGACCACTGCTTCAATCTCTGCAGAAAACCCAGGAGAGCGCCTATTTTGAAAATATCGGCCTTTTTTCTCCAGCCTCGCTGCCGTCAACATCGTTTCTCCTCTGCTGCGGCAGGTGCGAGCGGGCACATGCTTTTTTTAGCGTATATAATACGCACGAAGCCATCTTGATGTTCTGAACTATGTCCGACTTTATCACAAGTTAGAC
This sequence comes from Sepiola atlantica, assembly GCA_963556195.1. Classification (NCBI taxonomy): domain Eukaryota; kingdom Metazoa; phylum Mollusca; class Cephalopoda; order Sepiida; family Sepiolidae; genus Sepiola; species Sepiola atlantica. The sequence goes on along the minus strand of OY744547.1, from coordinate 27,394,008 downwards.
AGGTTTTAAAACGGTATGGGCAATCTGTTACCCAATCTTATCAAATTTATTTACACAGAGAAATTCAGTGATGATTATTTAATTTTCATGAAAATGTATAGTATAACTGTTGTAGCCCGATTAGGGGTCAGAAAGAAGACACGAACACGGGAGTAAGTGAAACAAATATATTAGAAAGATAAATACAATATATGAAAAGTGTAGAACGTCTGTTTAACTGCCAAGTGTTAGCCTGGGTTAATCCTTTACACCGACATGCTCCGGTATTTATTATTTAGAGGAAGAGTTTATATCGTCCAATAGGGTAGGTCACCACAACAATAACTAACAAGCCGCGCATGCGTGGTCCCCCTCTGTATGTGACTCGATGTGGCGAGTGTAAAATGCAATAAATTTGGGCAATTTGGGGCATTTTTGACCCCCCTTTGACCCCCTGGGGGCGCCAACCAGAATTTTTCTTAGGTCAAGGATGCTCATTTTATATCCAGAACAATTGCCTCTACATTTTGACCAAGTTTCAGAAATATTGAATGGATGGATCAAACGTTATGGGAGAAAGGGTAATTTTTTGCCATTTTGGGGGCTTTTGACCCCCTGAGGGCATGAACCAGATTTTTTCCAAAGTCAACGATACTTATTTTCTATTAGGAACAATTGCCTCCACATATTGGCCAAGTTTCAGAGAAATTGAATGGATGGATGAAAAGTTATGGGGCAAAAAATGTCATTTTTTGCCATTTCGGGGCCCTTTGACCCCCTGGGGGGGGGGGGGCTAACCAGATTTTTTTTCAAAAATCGGAGAGTGTCACTTTCTAACCTGACCAAAGTTACAACTTCATGCAAAATTTCAGAGAAATTCAATTGATGGTTGCGGAGAAAAATTCGGACGGACGGATGGACGGACGGACGGACGGACATGCCTCAAAACATAAGTCCCCCGATTTTATAAATCGGGAGACCAATAACAAGTAAACATGGTGTTGTGATGGGATAACCTGACTTCCCCATTCACGAAATAGATGGACTCGTCAGACCATAAGTACAACTACAGCGAGCAGTCGAGACATTCGAGTTAAGACACATGCAGTCTTAACATTCTGTCTTACATATTCTCTAGTCAGTCTGCCCTATTATATATTCTGTATTCTGTTAATATATCTTGTATGTACAAGATATATACATCCGGAAATAAACCTATTATTTTAAAAACCTTCCACTCGGGTTATTTGACATATCTTCAACAAGATATATCACATGATTAATCCAGAGTATGGATTGAGTTATAATCATTACAATCCAGATACTTTTCTCGATTTTCATGGGGCAAAGTCGCAGAAGTCCAATTTATGCAGTATATTTGACTCGATGCTCATGATAGCTAGATTTACAAGTCGTTTCTGCTTCATGGATATTCATAATCGATTCTCAATTAATTTGAATTTTGAGAAGGAGCGCTGGCTACTGCAGTTTGATACCATCAAAATAAGGTATATCCGTAGAGATTTTTTTAGTCGTATTCTATCTCCCCATCCACTCTTTATTTATTTTGACATTTCTTTTCACTATCAGTTCACACAGACATGAAAAATCAAAATCAAAGAAAGAACTGACTGGACTTCCACTTCTCACATGTGTGAAAAAACATTGGATTCACTAATTTACTTAATCCAACCTCACATCACAAGCCTTTCAAAATGTTCAAAGACTTTTTTCCACGCCTTTTTTATGAGGTGTATGCCCTACCAATGCTGTTTGTTTTTTTTTCAACTTCATCTTGAGTGAAATCTGGGATTTTTTTCTAAGGCCTTATAAGTGTTAATTTCAAAAATTGTAAATGTAACATTCACAATTTTTGAAATTAACACTTGCAACTGACAACAAAAAGAAAAACGTATTTGAGATTTGTGATAAAAGACAAAAATAATGTTTTTAAACCAATTCCCAGTTTAATTTGAAAATAATTTAGATTGCTAGTATTTATTTCTACCTTTTGAACGAAGGCAACATTTTCTTTTACAAATTAAAACATAATAAAAATTATCTTTAAAAGAACCTGGCAGAACAAGAACGTGAATTCATTTTGTGTTTATATTATTGTTGTGGGGTACAAATCACCCCTATTGAAGAACTAATGGAAGCAACCATCTATAATAAATACCATGGTTGCAAAGACTCAAACAGAGGACATTCCTATTCATGTTTTACCGCATGGTAGGAATCCGGTCATCTCCTACCACATTTAGTGGCGTTACTGTATTGCTATGAATAAATACATTGTATATTTTAACCTGTCACAATTTGTGGTTGTTATCTTTGTGGCCCCTAGCATGGGTCTACAACAATTACATCATTTGGATTATAATTATTAAATTAATAATTTATAATATTAAATAGTGTGGATTAACAATATTTAAAAACATATATTTGGTAAGTTGACAAAAAAAGAAAGATACACCGACAATCTCTTTCACCAAGCAGGAAACAGATGAAAAGCATCGAGGCTTTGTTTCCCTCACCACTTGATCGGAAACTAGTAAATTTATGTCTGAGTTTGAGAACAGGTACATTTAATTTTTTTTCTTTTTACAAGGTTACATAAATTTAAATCATATTTAGATGGTATTATGATCTATAGATTTATTTTAACTGGTAGCTTAAAATCCGTAAATATTTATCATGGTATCATTAGTACCAGGAATGAAAAATTAAGTCTTAAACAAAATAAAATCAAAGAAACGTTTTTGGAATTGGAAATTATGTTAAAAATTGGTGGGAGGCCTCATCTTGGTGGGAGGCCCCCTCTTGATGGGTGGTCCCTTGATGGTGGTATTATGATCTATAGATTTATTTTAACTGGTAGCTTAAAATCCGTAAATATTTATCATGGTATCATTAGTACCAGGAATGAAAAGTTAAGTCTTAAACAAAATAAAATCAAAAAAGCGTTTTTGGAATCGGAAATTATGTTAAAAATTGGTGGGAGGCCTCATCTTGGTGGGAGGCCCCCTCTTGATGGGTGGTCCCTTGATGGTGGTATTATGATCTATAGATTTATTTTAACTGGTAGCTTAAAATCCGTAAATATTTATCATGGTATCATTAGTACCAGGAATGAAAAATTAAGTCTTAAACAAAATAAAATCAAAAAAGCGTTTTTGGAATCGGAAATTATGTTAAAAATTGGTGGGAGGCCTCATCTTGGTGGGAGGCCCCCTCTTGATGGGTGGTCCCTTGATGGTGGTATTATGATCTATAGATTTATTTTAACTGGTAGCTTAAAATCCGTAAATATTTATCATGGTATCATTAGTACCAGGAATGAAAAATTAAGTCTTAAACAAAATAAAATCAAAAAAGCGTTTTTGGAATCGGAAATTATGTTAAAAATTGGTGGGAGGCCTCATCTTGGTGGGAGGCCCCCTCTTGATGGGTGGTCCCTTGATGGTGGTATTATGATCTATAGATTTATTTTAACTGGTAGCTTAAAATCCGTAAATATTTATCATGGTATCATTAGTACCAGGAATGAAAAATTAAGTCTTAAACAAAATAAAATCAAAAAAGCGTTTTTGGAATCGGAAATTATGTTAAAAATTGGTGGGAGGCCTCATCTTGGTGGGAGGCCCCCTCTTGATGGGTGGTCCCTTGATGGTGGTATTATGATCTATAGATTTATTTTAACTGGTAGCTTAAAATCTGTAAATATTTATCATGGTATCATTAGTACCAGGAATGAAAAATTAAGTCTTAAACAAAATAAAATCAAAAAAGCGTTTTTGGAATCGGAAATTATGTTAAAAATTGGTGGGAGGCCTCATCTTGGTGGGAGGCCCCCTCTTGGTGGGTGGTCCCTTGGGCCCTGTCCTTAATCCGGCCCTGGTCCACTTTCTAATTTCTTTGTTCTGAACAAAGTTTCAGTTTGTTTTCGTACTTTACGTGATTGCATTTTTGATTTTAATAAATAATCAATTCAAAGTAAAGAATAAGTCACGTAGTCACGAGAAACACAGACTTACAGGAAGTGGTTGCATAATTTTATTAATATAGATATAAGTCTAATAGAAAATGGTAGTTTGCTTGAAGCATTGCTGGGTATAGTAGTAGTATGTTTTTAAAAGGCTGTGGGCAATGCAAATTCCGGGTCAGATGTAAGCTAGAAGGAACAAAAATAATAAATTGAATACGAAATGTGACTTGCTATTTATTTTCTTAAAATCTTACTGTTAACTTGCTGTGCCAGAAAAATAAAATAAGAAAAGTTTTGACTATAATTCAACCGAACCGAATTTCGTGCAACCCACTCTCTGCCTTTTTCTCTCCAATCCAAAATCGCTTCTCACCTTCACAGCTGTCCTCTTGATTTATCTCACCTAATATCCACATATGCAAATCACATAAACACCTGCACCTACGAAGAGAAGCCCTTTTTAAATTTGCATACGACATGCAAAGCACTTCCTTCTTTTTCCTGATGGTGCATGTTCCTCTTTGTTGTCACACTTACATAACAGCAAGTGTGGTGTTAGCTGTTTGTGTGATGTCCGGATGATTATAAAAATCATTTATTTAATATTTCGAGAAAAAGAAACTTCCCTTTGTCAAAAATAATAAACACCAGAGGAAAACTCCGTCTGTGCAGAGAATCTGCCAAAATAGATGCCAGAAGACAGAGACAGCGTAGGAGCAAACTAGTCCTGCAGAGAATAGAAATTAATCTATTTTCAGAGTTGGAATAATTGATTAAACATTGTAAAAAAATTGTATTGCCGTTATTTTCATCTCATTTTCATAGAAAACGATAAAAACAAAAAACAAAAAACAGCTGTTACTTGCCAATGATCCTGACACCCCGGACCCTTCACCTAGACACCCCGGCACCAAACAATCAACCAACCCTTCACCACCTACTTCTCTACCAAAATTCAGCCACAAAATTAGACAAAAATATAATTAATCATCTTAGAGTGAATGGCAAAATTACAATTCTGCTTTAATTTGAATCAATTAAGCATTTGAAGAACCAAGCAGAAATTGAATATTCAGGTAATCAATGTACAGGTGTTTTGCTTAGACAGTTGTTCACACAGAAAAATTTGGATGTAAAACCACTCACAGCACTAATTGTATTTTGTTGGACAAGGGTTTTTGTTTTTCATTTAAAAAGGCATGCAAGGAAAACTGAGATTAAACTAATAGCAGGGATAAAAGACCTCAATTATAAAAATGTAATCCTTAGCTTTAATTACTTTACTACATGTATTTTTGACGATTTAAATCATTTTCAAATCATGCTCCAAATAAAAATTATACACAAAGATTAATATAAGATATTAAAGTTGTTTACAGCTGTTTCAAAGCGAGGTCATATATAACAGAAGCTTGTAAGTACCCAATGTTTGCAAGTTGATGATTGATTGATCTTTAGTGTTAACTCAAACAGAGTTTTGCTATTTAATGTAAATTTGAATATATATATATATATATTAAATAGTAATATTTATCTATATATATATATATATATATATATATTAAATAGTAATATCTATCTATATATATATATATATATATATATTAAATAGTAATATCTATCTATATATATATATATATATATATATATATATTAAATAGTAATATCTATCTATATATATATATATATATATATATTAAATAGTAATATCTATCTATATATATATATATATATATATATATATTAAATAATATCTATCTATATATATATATATATATATATTAAATAATATCTATCTATATATATATATATATATATATTAAATAATATCTATCTATATATATATATATATATATATATATATATATATATATATTAAATAATAATATCTATCTATATATATATATATTAAATAATAATATCTATCTATATATATATATATATTAAATAATAATATCTATCTATATATATATATATATATATTAAATAATAATATCTATCTATATATATATATATATATTAAATAATAATATCTATCTATATATATATATATATTAAATAATAATATCTATCTATATATATATATATATTAAATAATAATATCTATCTATGTATATATATATATATTAAATAATAATTTCTATCTATATATATATATATTAAATAATAATATCTATCTATATATATATATATATATTAAATAATAATATCTATATATATATATATATATATATATATATTAAATAATAATATCTATATATATATATATATATTAAATAATAATATCTCTCTCTATATATATATATATTAAATAATAATATCTATATATATATATATATTAAATAATAATATCTATATATATATATATATATATATATATATATTAAATAATAATATCTATATATATATTAAATAATAATATCTATAATTATATTAAATAATAATATCTCTCTATATATATATATTAAATAATAATATCTCTCTCTATATATATATATATATATATATATATATATATTAAATAATAATATCTCTCTCTCTATATATATATATATATATATATATATATATATTAAATAATAATATCTATATATATATATATATATAATAATAATATCTATCTATATATATATATATATAATAATAATATCTATCTATATATATATATATATATATAATAATAATATCTATCTATATATATATATATATAATAATAATATCTATCTCTATATATATATATATATAATAATAATATCTATCTATCTATATATATATATATAATAATAATATCTATCTATATATATATATATAATAATAATATCTATCTATATATATATATATAATAATAATATCTATCTATATATATATATATAATAATAATATCTATCTATATATATATATATAATAATAATATCTATCTATATATATATATATATATAATAATATCTATCTATATATATATATATATATATATATATATATATATATATATATATATATATATAATAATATCTATCTATATATATATATATATATATTAAATAATAATATCTATCTATCTATATATATATATATTAAATAATAATTATCTATCTATATATATATATATTAAATAATAATATCTATCTATATATATATATATATATTAAATAATAATATCTATCTATATATATATATTAAATAATAATATCTATCTATATATATTAAATAATAATATCTATCTATATATATTAAATAATAATATCTATCTCTATATATATATTAAATAATAATATCTATCTATATATATATATATTAAATAATAATATCTATCTCTATATATATATTAAATAATAATATCTATCTATATATATATATTAAATAATAATATCTATCTATATATATATATTAAATAATAATATCTATCTATATATATATATTAAATAATAATATCTATCTATATATATATATTAAATAATATCTATCTATATATATTAAATAATAATATCTATCTATATATATTAAATAATAATATCTATCTATATATATTAAATAATAATATCTATCTATATATATTAAATAATATATATATACATATATATATATATAAAACTTAAAGAAAGAGGCAAAATGCTTAAAAACCATGTGTTAGATGCAGATATTTTTATTAAAATCAAAATTTTTTTTTTTCTCATCTTGACTTTTTTAATAATAATTTTGCTCGATACATATATATATATATATATATATATGTACACATATATATATACGAGGCCAGTCTAAAAAGTATCCGACCTTTATTTTTTACATGCAAAATAGAAACAATAGGTTGGCGCCACTCTACACAGTGAAGGAAGACACGTTCATGCGCATGTGTGAATTTTAATTTCTGACTTTTTTGATATCCGTGGAATTGTGCATCATGAATACGCGCCAGGACAAACAGTGACAAAGGAGTACTATCAAGATGTTCTTCGGCATCTCCATGATGCAGTTCGGTGCAAAAAAACAGACAAGTGGACGGCAAAAAACTGGCAATTGCATCATGACAATGCCCACACACATTTATCCCAATTGATCCAACATTTCTTGGCGAAACATGGAATTCCAGTCGTTCGCCAACCTCCCTACTCTCCAGACATGGCTTCTTGTGACTTCTGGTTGTTTCGAAAATTGAAGACACCACTGAAAGGTTCCTGTTTTTAGACTAGAGAAGAGATAATGTAGAACACGACGGTGGAGAGGAACACCATTCCAAAAGAAGACTTCCAGAGGTGTTCCGGCAGTGGATGGATCAGTGGGCTAAGTGTGTGCAAACACAAGGGGCCTACTTTGAAAGGGATTAGGGTCCCAACACCGTCATGTATTTGAAATGGTCGGATACTTTTTAGACAGGCCTCATATATATGTACACACATATATATATATGTATGTACACATATATATATATATGTATGTATGTACACACATATATATATATATATATGTATGTACACATATATATATATGTATATGTATGTACACATATATATATATATATGTATGTACACATATATATATATGTATATGTATGTACACATATATATATGTATGTATGTACACATATATATATATATGTATGTACACACATATATATATATATGTATGTACACATATATATATATATGTATGTACACATATATATATATATGTATGTACACACATATATATATATATGTATGTACACATATATATATATATATATATGTATGTACACATATATATATATATATGTATGTACACATATATATATATATATGTATGTACACATATATATATATATATATGTATGTACACATATATATATATATGTATGTACACATATATATATATATATGTATGTATGTACACACATATATATATATATGTATGTATGTACACACATATATATATATATGTATGTATGTACACACATATATATATATATGTATGTACACACATATATATATATGTATGTACACACATATATATATATGTATGTACACACATATATGTATGTACACACATATATGTATGTACACACATATATGTATGTACACACATATATGTATGTACACACATATATACATATATGTATGTACACACATATATACATATGTATGTACACACATATATACATATGTATGTACACACATATATACATATGTATGTACACACATATATACATATGTACACACATATATACATATGTATGTACACATATATATATATATATATATGTACACATATATATACATATGTATGTACACATATATATACATATGTATGTACACATATATATACATATGTATGTACACATATATATATATATATATATATATATATATATATATACACATATATATATGTATGTACACATGTATACATATATATATATGTATGTACACATGTATATATATGTATGTACACATGTATACATATATATATATGTATGTACACATGTATACATATATATGTATGTACACATGTATACATATATATATATGTATGTACACATATATATATAGAGAGAGAAAAGAGTTGTAGAAATAAAAGCAAGGGAAGGATAATTATGCATATATCCAGAACTTATTTAGCTTTTAGTAGTGGTTTATGAAAATGATTAGTTGACGGCTATCGTCAGTATTTGGATAATAATAGGTAGATAGATAAATAGATAGATAGACTATATAGATGGATGAATAGATAGATGTATCTATCTATCCATCTACCTATCTATCTATCTGTCTATCTACCTACCTTTCTTTCTTACTTTACTCAAATACTGACGGTAGCCGTAAACTAATCGTTTCAATAAACCACTACTAAAAGCTAAATAAATTCTAGATAGATACATAATTATACATTTCTTTGCTTTTATTTCTACCACTGCCTCCTCTCTCTATATATATGTATATGTGTATGTATAAACAAAAACACATGTATGCATGCACACGCACCTGTGTACACTTGCAAAAACTAACACACTTACCAAAATGTTCATGTACTATGCGCAGACACTGTGATGACAGAGTCCGTAACAAAATCTCAAAGAAACTGACCAAAATGTACTTAATCGCCACACATGAAGATGACCACAGAGATAAAAATCAGAAACACACATGCTTAAAAAACACATTGCTTTGACTTGGAGAAGTAAAAGATATGAAAACACATATACATGCACAGAAACACCAATCTGTTAAAAACCCATTTTTTCAAATGGAAAGAATATCTGAAGAGAGCAAAGATGCTTGAAACGCGTTATAAAATTATAAAATAATAAACAATTTTTGAAAAAAGTTTTTTTCAAATTTACAAATGTTGGTAGGCTCACTTCTTTAAATATACATTTTTCTCTCGTTGGAACTGCACTACCCTTTACTATATATATATATATATATATATATATATATTTGTTTTTATCTACATACGTATACGTTTCCTCCTTATGGCAATCGTCAGTTTAGAGATGATTATTCATACTGGTCGCAGGACTCAAACCCCAGAACACGAGTCATGTTTATAACTCAAATTCTGACGCTTTAGCCCTCGCGGCTACTATCAACAACCCATTAAATCAGCGAAAGATTAAACCTATTAAAGGCAGCCATCAAGAGGTAGTTTTGTTTTACGGCATATCAACCCTTTTTGGGTTATTTAATGCCGAATCTGGTCATTATAGTAAAAGTTTTTATGCTTCAAGTTCTTTATATCTTCAAATGTTTAATCATCGTTTTTGGTTTGGTAGTTTTGTTTTACGGCATATCAACCCTTTTTGGGTTATTTAATGCCGAATCTGGTCATTATAGTAAAAGTTTTTATGCTTCAAGTTCTTTATATCTTCAAATGTTTAATCATCGTTTTTGGTTTGGTAGTTTTGTTTTACGGCATATCAACCCTTTTTGGGTTATTTAATGCCGAATCTGGTCATTATAGTAAAAGTTTTTATGCTTCAAGTTCTTTATATCTTCAAATGTTTAATCATCGTTTTTGGTTTGGTAGTTTTGTTTTACGGCATATCAACCCTTTTTGGGTTATTTAATGCCGAATCTGGTCATTATAGTAAAAGTTTTTATGCTTCAAGTTCTTTATATCTTCAAATGTTTAATCATCGTTTTTGGTTTGGTAGTTTTGTTTTACGGCATATCAACCCTTTTTGGGTTATTTAATGCCGAATCTGGTCATTATAGTAAAAGATTTATGCTTCAAGTTCTAAAAATAAAATAAAAAAGGGGAGGGAGAAAGGGAGAGGGGCTGTTGTTTATGTTTTTGGTTTTGTAGAACATAATTAAGTTTTACAAAAAAAAAAAAAAAAAAAAAAAAAAAAACATGTCAATGTAGGTGAATTTCGTCTCAGGGAGCCACAGGGCAGCCTGATCTGGTATCACCAGGCAGGCAGCCATCAAGAGAGTATTCAACTGCTGAAGGAACTTGCATTTTAGCTAAGATAACGGCTGTGTTAATACTACTAACTACAGTTCCAAGCTTACAATTGAGGGCGACAAATAATTATAAATACTTGTTTTTTTTCTACATAGTATACGTTTCATCCTTATGGGAATCATCAGTGTAGAAATGAACCCTGAGTATATATATATATATATATATATATACAGAGTGGTCGCTAGAAAAGCAGGAAATTTGAACAAGAGCTTAAATTGCATTTCTTTAGCAATCCACATCTGATTACATTGCACGGGGGGGATTGGCTCTTAAAAAGACCAGACTTAAATTTCATGGATTACTGTGTTTGGTGCTTGTTATTAGCAGAAACTCAGAAATGTCGAGGAACATAGACTCTGATTTGAAAACATGCTTGGTAAGAGCTTGGAATGATATCCCAAAGGTTACTCTTCAATACGCCTTTTGGCTAAGATCAAAGTGTAGTATCTGTTCTGATTGATACTGCACCCCATAGACTAGTATTGTCTTGGCCTTCGGGGCTTGATTTACGCCTGTCTATGGGTCTGTCCTGTGTAGTTCTAGGAGGTCCACCCTCCCAGGCTTCTCCTCCCCTCTTTGGGGAGGAGTAAGTTTATTGCTTACTGCCTGAGACGCCCCTACCTGGGAATGCCGACGGGGCTGCCCAGGCAATTTTTAATGGCCAGAGTGCTCACCTCTCGGGCGCTGACTTTTCAAACCCCACTTTCCCGACCCGACCTTGGGTCACATCTTACTTGTGGGAGTAAGATAAAACTGGCCTTGTGCCTAACTCCTGGAGAGGAGTAAATAAATACTCTTCAATACGCCACGCGAGCTTGGATTTCTAGGTTAAGACGCTGCTATGAAGTGCATAGATGACATTTTGAGCATCTGTGAGTGTATTATAATATTAGTCCTTGAAAAATTTTATAAAAGTTATTCTTTGTAAAAATAAACTACCGTTTGACAAATTTCCCGCTTTTCTAGCGACCACCCTGCATATATATGGATATCTGACATTCTCTAATAAATAAATACTTCACTAAATAAAAAAAATTAGGGATAATTTAATTGAGACAAAATAATTAATGTGATTTTTAAATATGGAACACATTTTAATATCTCTTCACAGTGGAAATTTATTAGCAAAAAAGACATCTACCACAAAATTAGATGGGTTTTTTTTAACCTATTTTGAGTAGTATTTATTACCTAATCAAGTCAAAAATAGAACTCGTGTAGAGCATTTTAAAAATAAACTGTATTTATTCTGTGAAATTTGTAGCTAAATATGCACATATATACTAGAAGAATATCCATCCCAAGACAAGTAAAATTAATTCTGCACCACTTTTATGTTTCTTTACAAAGATTAGAATCAAGATATAATAGTACTAAACCTTATGTCTAGAATCCTTATTTAAATTTTTTAACAAAATGACATGATTTTTATTCTAGAAAATGTCTAAAATTTAAGGCTTAGCCTTAGGGGGTCTTAAGAAGAAATTGAAATTCAGGGCCCCTTAGTTAATTGGTGCCTAATGACTAATGGATCAAATTCAATGCAAATCCGAAATATTTGAACTTTCAAATGGAAAGTTATGTCCATATTATGCTCTCTAAACAACCCTTAAAAATACTCCAAAGAAACTGAAATTTGAGGAATATTTATTAATTGATGTCTAATACCTATTGTTAAAATTTCAAAAATATCAGAGGTATCTGAATTTTCACTAACGACTTTCACTCCTTTTTTATAAAAACAAATTAAACTAAATATAGCCCACATTATAACCCGTTTACTCCGAGCAGCTGTGTTCCAAAATTTATGAACATTTAGGAATATCAGGTGCTGCAAGATTGAAAGTGGAGATAGTAGTAAAAAGGGTGTTACTTCATCTCATCAATCCTTGGGAAAGGTATGAACCCATTCCCCATCCCTCAGATATGGATGAAATAGACCCTTAAGCCTAAGTAGACAAACTAGTTTAGTAGAAAGAACACCTAATAATAGCACCATTTCTTCTCTGCTTACCTCAGCATTGCTTCCTGAGTCAGAGGGTATTAACTGTAAAAAGTGCTGAGTCAGTTGTTTTCTGCTTTTTTTTAAAATATACCATTACAGCAGAGTGCAATCTATTCTTTATCTGGATACAGCTGTTAAATGGCTATTTAGAATTCAACTATTTGAATTCTAAATAGATATTTAACACCGTTTTCGCTTCTCTTTACTTATCCTGAAGTCTTGTAGAGAATTCGGACACAACAGATGTTCCGGCCATTAAATCCTCAGGATCTTCCCATCGATAGTATCCAGAGCAACTATATTAATATTAAAATAAATTCACTTCATTTTTGTTATTCTTTTACAGATAAGGCACCATATATACTCTGGCTACTAGATTATTACTGGTCTTCCAATTCATAATTCTTATATATAAAGTACCCCCCCCCCCCTATTTTGTTGACCGGAGTAGATTTAATAACAAAAGGTAGATAAAAAATCTGTTTTGTCTGTCATTAAGGCCAACTATTGGTCCATGTTTCAAAAAACAAGAATTTTATGTTCAATCGATTTGATCAATTTTTATATTTAGTCCTGATCAATATTTCATTTTTAGTCATGAATAAAGAAAGGCGGTGGAGTTTTTCCCCTCTAACTAACATCTACTCCCCTTGCAACCCATAGCACCTAGATCAAATATTTAGTAAGAGACATATTACTTCTCTTTACTTATCCTGAAGTCTTTTTTTTTTTATTATTAATGGGGCACCGCTTATCAAGGTTCGGGAGCCACTCAAGGATAAGGATTAAAGAGATTGTCAGTTGGATGATGATCACCACCACGAGAGGATTGGAAACAATCGGTGGAATGGGCAAAATAATACTTAAGAGGAATTGATTATCCAAAAGTATGTCTCAATAAGTATTTGTTCAGATCAGATTTAATATGACCATGTTGTAGCCAGCTGGGAAGCAGCCTCGTGATATTTTGTTCCACAGATAGGATGTTCTAGGAAAGAAACTTTGTACCAAAAACCAAACGGAACTTCCATGAACAGAGAAAGAGAAAGAAAGGTTCTCTATAGCTAATTGAGTTCTTGCTGTAAATGTTTTAGAGGGGGGGGCAGGGATCAGAGCTCAGTCGAGCAACTACCATGAACATAAGGATACAGTAGAGAGAGGCTAGCAACATCTCTTCTGTACGAAGGAGGCTGCAAAACAGAGAAGAGTTCATCTTCCACTAGATTGTAAAGTCGATTTTGTACTCTGTCAAGACAAGAAAGAGTGCTCCGAATGGCACTTCCCCATATGTGAGAGCAGTAGTCCATCTTAGGACGTATCTGGCTCTTATACAGGTAGAGGATTGCCTCAGGAGTGAAGTACTTTCTGAAGCTGTAGAATGACCCAACAATTTCTCCAGTAACCTTAGCAACGGATTTTATGTAAGTCTTCCATTTCAAGTCTGGATTGAAAGTCGGTCCTAGGAGCTTATCAAAGAAGGGCGCTCCCTCAAGGAGAGAGCCATTCATTTCAACTAGGCAAAAATGAGGATCTGAGTGTTGGTGTTGAAAGGATAGAAGCTTGGTTTTAGATGTTAAAAATAACAATCCACTTTTTCTCCCATTGTACCACATGCTCCAAGTCAGAAGAGAGAGTAAGAAAGATCTTGATCATCAATGCTCTTCGAAGTGCTGCCATAGATGTTTGTGTTGTCTGCATAGATGTCAATGAATGATCTCAGAATATGATTTGGGAGATCATTTATGAAGATCAGGAAGAGGGTTGGGCCTAGAATAGATCCTTGAGGCATGCCGACATTGATCATATGTGCCCGTAAACAACTACTTTTATAGACTTATTGGAGAGAAAGGATTTGATGGTTTAGAGGATATTTCCAGATATTCCATAGCTAACAAGGTTGTGAAGCAAACCTTTGTACCAAACCCAATCGAAGACCTTTGATATATCAAAAGCTATCGCCCTAGAAATGAAGCCTTCGTCGATAGATTCACTTATCCGCTGCGATATCAGTCAGCACGTCAGCTGTTGATCTTGCAGGACAAAATTCTGCTTGTCACTGAGTAGATCGTTTTTGCTGAAGTGATTGATAACTTTTTGATTTATTACAGATTCAAGCAACTTACCGATGACGCACAGCAGACTGATCTGTCTGTACTAAGATGCAGAGGACTGATCTCCAGTAGTTTTAAATACTAGGCAGACCAGCGAAGTCTTCCAAGGTGATGGAAAGCATTTCTCCTTTAAGCAGTGATTGAACAGCTTTGTAAGGATATTTCGGGTTGTAGTTTCTTGAGTACTACGATCGGAATGTAGTCGGTACCAGTTGCCTTGTTGGCATCAAGGTTCTTGATAAGTTTAGCAACATTCCGGACAGTTATTCGGATGCTGTTTAGAGGTTTTTTTTTTCGGTCATAGAGGGAATTCTGAAGGTAGGTGGCCCTGATCGCAAAGGATAGAATTTGCTGCAAAGTTCTTTACAAAATTTTTTACTTTATCAGATGTTGAGGAGATAACCTCTGGTCCATTAATGATGGTTGGAATAGAGGTTATACATCTGTTTAAGATCTTGTTCGTTACTCTCCAAAACTCATGAGAGCAAAGCCTCCTATAGGCCACGCTAGATTTAACGGATCGGGCATAGAACTCTTTAGCGTTTTCTTTAACCCTTTTGCAGTGGTTTCGGGCAGTTTTAAAAGAGGCTTTGGTTTCAGAGCATTTATTTTGTTGAAAGCAATTGAAATAGTGGTTTCTGTAGGCAATAGCGGCAGCACATTCAGAAGTGTATCATGACTGGCTGTTGGAATATTTCTAAGGGTATAAAGCTCTCAATACCAACAGTTAACCAGTATCGTCCGGGCCTTTGGGTCTGGATTTACGCCGGTCTATTGGGGGTTGCTGGTCCTGTGCAGTTCTAGGAGGTCCACCCTCCCAGGCTTCGCCTCCCCTCTTTGGGGAGGAGTAAGTTTATTGCTTACTGTCTGAGATGCCCTACCGGGAATGCCGACGGGCCTGCCCAGGCAATTTTTAAATGGCCAGAGTGCTCACCTCTCGAGCGCTGGCTTATCTAATCCCACTTTCTCGACCCTGCGTCACATCTTACCTTGTGGAAGGTAGATAAATAAACCAACAGTTAACCACTCAAATTGAAAATGGGAATTCAGAAGTCTATGACTAGACGCCAAACGTTAAACAAAAAAAAACTCAGTTCGGTTCAATTCCTATAGAAGCACAAAAACCCTCTGTGTAACTTTGAGCTCCAATGAACGAAAAATAATTCGACTCACCGCAAAATCTCACTCGACACTCACTTCACCTTCGCCTGATTTTCTTCTTTTTTTATTAGCAGATTTTCCTTCAGTTAATTCCGCTTAACCAATCAGAAAAAAACATAATCCGTTGGCTCACTATTTGTCAAGGCGAATCCACATATTATTGTGCAGCAACCAATAGATTTGTTACTTCGAGGTTGCGAGTTCAATCCTCACTAGAAAACTAGTAAGCCAAAACTTATTTCCCTTTTCATCTGCAAGCCAGACAAAGGCGGACCCTCTTACTGCGGGGATGAAGTAAGTCCGGGCCATCTCCACCGCTCGATTCTGACTCAAGATCATCAATTCCGCTACACAAATATATCGGAAGAGAGGCAGGACACTTTTTTTGAAAATGGATGTCAAATATGAAGAACCTTAAGCTGTCACCAATCATCCCTTGAATATCGATAAATTCTGTGAAGGGAAGGGAATCCAAAGGACTTGTTGAACTTTCTTTTGATCTTAATTGAGACAAGTGAGTGATCGGAGGAACCCAGAGGAGACAGGACAGTAGATGTGCACTTTTCAGAGCAAGTTGTCAAAAAAAAAAAAAAAAAAAAATCAAAAAGGCTTACAAAATTTCCATCAGCATCGGGTACACATGTGGGCTTGTCAACGATTGTAGAGCAACTATATAAATATTAAAATGCATTCACTTCATTGATTTTTTCGTTTATTGATAAGGCACCACATATATTTTGGCTGCGAGATCATTATTGGTCTTCCAATTCATAATCTTACGCGGCGTAGACTAGGATTCATTAATGTTATTTTAGTTTTAGCTCTTTTTTTTTTTTTTTTAAATAGTAATGTGTAAGTCACTAAGAGATTAAAAACAGCTCAAAATGTAAGGGAGATAACTTCTATTTTGGCACTTATATAGATAAAAGAACATATAGAAAATGAAATTCCAAATAAAAACCAGTTTATACTTACATATCAGGCAAAAATAAATATCCTCACCAAAAATAAGGAGAAATTATTGAGTAGAATTTTAATTCAAAATAATAATCAGTTTTATCGTATTTTGCCGACCGCCATTCATTTATTACTTGTTTACATGACAGACTGGGTTATGTCCCCCTGTTTTATTTGTTTTTCGCTCTAATCAATGGCAGATCCGTCAAATATGATAAAACTGATTTTCATTTTGAATTAAAATTCTACTCAATAATTTTTGCTAATTTTTGGTGTAGATACTTATGTATCAGGCAAAAATAGGTATCTCAAAGAGTTTTTTGGTTAATTTATTTTAAACTGCGATTTTCACCTGTGTAACTGCGTTTTTCGTGTGTGCTTTCATCTATATAAGTACCCATATTTTTACTTTAAAATAGGAATTATCTCCCTTACCTTTTGAGATTTTCAGTAAAAAATCAAACAAAAAACAAACTTGGAAAATGTATGAATCCACTCAATCCATTTACGAGTTAATTAGTTCAATTACTGTCCTAACAATTACTTTACAAAAGAAAAAAACATTTGTTTAGATAAATGCTTCCCAGTATTATCTAAATGAATAAATGCGAAAGTTTTTTTTCATTTATCACTCCTATATTTTCATCAAAACTGGTTACTGTTATTCAAATCAATAATACAGTATAATATTTTTAAATACTCTATATATAGTACCAATGAACGATCCAAAGTTAATTATTTGTATGACTAATTACCATAACTAGTTTTTAAACAGTTCATAATTAATTAATGTTTGGCGTTATACATTTGTAATTTTATTGTCCTATTTGTCTATATATATGCAATAATTTGATCGATATTAACAGTAATTAAGTAAACTAATTTAAGAAAAAAAATGGATAACTTATTAAAAAAATTTCTTCTAACATCACTCGCTAGAATTCTTACCAACAGACAAAAGCGAGAAAAGAAAAGGAAAGGGTGGCTGGTTTGTTTACTCCTTTCTGTCTCTCCCCTCCCCTCTTTTGTTCATGACATCATATTTTTCTCAAATGAATTGATTTCTTCTTTCTTTTGATTTCATTAGGGACTCATTTAAAAGGTTAATAAATCAAGGGAGGCGCGAGAGCGCTCTATCCCTTAATAGACTACACGAATGGCCTATGCTGGAAATCTCATTTCTTTGATCAATCATAACTCAAAAACCAATAAACCAAATTAGTTAAAACTTTGCACAAAATTTTTATTTGATAGGTTCTATAAGTATGTAGAATTTTTCAGCATCATTAGTCAAGGCAACTAAGAGATCCAGAAAGTTCAATCATGAAATCATGTTGTACGTATGTACGTATGTGCCACCCTGTATCTCATCAACTATTTGATGGATTCAGCTGATTTTTGGCAGAGATAGAGGTTCTAGGGTCTAGTGGATGGCATTTTAATTTCAGTTTACCATATACCTTAGTTTTCCAGAAAATTCCAAAAAACCTTATGAGAAGGCATTGTATTGAGGCATAGCCTTTACAAAAGTAGTGACATTCCATGAAAAATGCCAGTATACTGAAATCATATGCCTTTAATAGGGTTAAGATGAAAATTCATATACACTAAATGTACAAAAGCAAGGAAATTCCCAAATTTTTACACTTTTATTGTCATTAAGGGTATGACTACATATCAACCAAACCATTTCATTATCACATCACTACAGTATAAATCTCTATGCATGAGTGGATGAAGTGTGTGAGGTGCGCTGAAGAAAAATTCCTACCAGTAAAATACATAGCCCTGTTGTGCTCGCATACACTTAATGACAATAAAAGTGTAAACATTTGGGAATTTCCTTGCTTTTGTACATTTAGTGTATATGAATGTTCATCTTAACCCTATTAAGGGCATATGATTTCAGTATACTGGCATTTTTCATGAAATTTGTATCAACATTACCAAGATGTTAATGTTATATGAATGAATACAAAAGTTTTAGTTTTGTGTTTGCAAGAAACTTACGGATGTAATGTTTATTGTTTAAAATTTTTGTTTCAAATATTTCAAGTAGCAAACTTTGTCTTATATATAAAATAAATCCAGTTTCTCCCCCTCCTGATATTTTTGTGATTAATAACTTTTGCTGATACAAAGTACATAATCAAATCTGTTTCTTCGGTCATATAAAGCAAATACTGATCTGTGTTGTTAAAAAATAAAAATTGTATTTTTGATCGATTTTAATATTTAATCCTGTTCGATTTTTGATTAGTCATAAATAGAGAATGCAGAGGAGATTTTTGCCTCACACTCAGAAGTCCTTACACTGCCATCCATAACACCAGGATATATTTAAGAGTTAAACAATTCAATTGCTGTCCTTCTAACAATTCCTTTACAAAAGAAAAACATTTATTTAGATAAATGGTTCTCAGCATTATATATTATACATACAGGAATTTAAATCTACCATTTGATGAATTTTTCACTCGAGCACCAGGTTGTATTTTCCACAGGCATCTTCAAAAAATGTACTACTGTCGCTTTCAGTTCAATAGAAGAAAAGCAGCATTCTTTGTCTGTGTTTCTGCTCTGTGGAACAACTTGCCAAAGGAGGCCGTGATGATGACTACCATATTCATGTTTAAAGCGGCCTTGGACAAACATTCAGACTGTATGTGGATGTAAATATCTTCTATTTGTCTCTTTACATGGCTTGTTGCACTTTGATATATTTTGACAAATAAATTTGATATCAAAATACACCATCACAGGTTGTTGTAAACTTTATCAGATAATATTTATAGCTAGAGATCATCTAAATAACCTATAATTTCTTCTTTTTTTTTACTGCTAGATTGTAGCAATTATAAATGATGTTTACTTCTTAATGCGTATCAGTGTCCCTGTGAGGTGGTTTGGCCAAATGTTGGCCAATCAGCTCGCAGGGCGCACTGATATCATTAGTTCCCTAAAGGACTACTTCAGCCCCTTTAGAAATTGCAGACGATTGGCAGACGGTTCCCTGGCACCAGCTAAGACAGATCGCCTCATCTTCTCTTCTGTCTTTGTCACCGACATCCCATGATGCTATCTTCACTGAAGATATATTCATCTACTAAGCGGCAGCAGACTTCTTACTTCTCCCTATTTGAATATATCTTTTGTTGTTTGTTGTTATAAAGGAAGTGTTGTTTTTCTTTCATGAAACGTTTTCGTTTTTCTCTATATAAATAAAAAAAAATTGATTTCTATAGGATCACCACTTATCAAGACCAAAAGTCACTCAAGTATAAGGGTTGATAAGATTGAATGATTGTCAGTTGAGAGATGAACAACCTTATGAGAGTACTGGGAAAGATTGATGGGATTGAAAAGCTTGAATTACTAATGGGGACAGTTCATAACAGGAATCTGTTCACATTGGATTTAAAGACAACCATGTTGTAATATATTCCACAGACGGGGTACATTTTGCAAAGAAGCTCTCTTTGTGGAAGTCACGCTTGATGCTAGGCACACGATGGTAGTAAGGAATTTTTTTTTTCATTGTGGTAGCAAAGCATATTCTTGCTAGGAGGAACCAGAGATTGGAGATCAGTTGAGCATCTTTCATGGAAAACATGATAGAGTAGAGAAAGACTTGCAACATCTCTTCTGAAAACAATCCTCATCTAATAATAGTAAACCAGCAGTGACAATGTGGGTATAGGCATAGAAATATGCAACCAAGTCAAAGAACACAACTTTTGAAATTCTCTTCAATATTTCATCAGATGGACCTCAAAAATGTCCTCATCAATTCATTCTTTTACCGCTATTTTTTTAATTCATAAAAATTTCTACACTTGCGCTGTTTTTAATTTGATTAGAGAATTTGTTCCAAAACTATATCTCTCTCCTTATAAAGTTAAGTATGTTTATATGTTTAGATATTTGTATGTACAAGATTCACTCCTAAACTAATTAACCGATCATTATGAATTTTGGAACATAGCTGCTAAGTATAAGAGGTCCAAATGTTAGTTTAATTTAGTTTTATGCTAAGGAGTAAAAAGGGGATGGAAGTCCTTTGTGAAGATTCAGATACTTCAAATTTTTGTGAAATTTTAACAATAGGTATTAGACATCAGTTAAAATATATTCCCCAAATTTCAGTTACTTTGGGGTATTTTAAAGGGTTTTTAGGGGGCATAATATGGGCATAACCTACCATTTGAAAATTCAAATATATCAGATTTGCATTAAATTTGATCCATAGTTTTTAGACATTAATGAGGCAAGATTTCCTGAATTTCAATTTCTTCTTAAGAGCCCTTAACCATAAGCCTTAAATTTTAGACATTTTCTAGAATCAAAATTATGCAATGAATTTTTATCAAAATTGGAATAAGGATTCTAAACATAAGGTTTAGTATCATTATATATTGATTTTTAATCTTAAGGAGACATAAAAGTGGTGCAGAACTCTTCTGTCCGGGGAATTAATTTTACCCCTCCTGGCAGGTATTTTTCTAATATATATATATATATATATATATATATATATATATATATATGTGTGATCTACAGATAGCTGTTCTGTCATCTATCATCAGTGTGGCTAGACATAGCAAGTGCATCCACACCAAGATGAAAAATCAGAACAGCTGGTCACGTCTAAATGTGATCTGCAGCCAAGCACTTCAAAAAATTTCCCACCTGTGGAACATGTTACTGTGGAAATGCTTTCCTACAGGTTACAACATGGCCATTTTCAAGTCCAATGTTAAAAAATATCTGTCAAGATTAATGAAACATTGTTCTTAATCCTTTCATAGTGTCACCAACTCAAAATCTCATTAACCCTTATCCTCGAGTGGCTTTTAGCCTTGGTAAGTGGTGAACTATTAGTATGAAAAATAAACCTACTGTATCTGCTGCACTAACAAACCTACCACTAACAGTAGAATAAATTATAGAGCTATATATGTAATTTCTTTGCTTACATATATTTTGCTACAATACCAGTAACCGAGAAATATATTCTTTAAAGAAAATTATTGCCTTATGCTAAGTGGAAACCATTATTTCCCCTACCAGAGAGCTCAACCTAAAAATAGGGGGCATATGTAATGCATAAATATAAAATATAGTCATCTACAGGCAGCTGTATCATTGCTTACAACTCATCAGTGTGGCTAGATGTAGCAAGTTTATCCACGTCTGAAATCGAAACCCGAACTAAATTTAATGAATTACTAGCTGTACTTACCCGGCATTGCCCGGGATTTAGTGAACTAATTTTAGTTTTGATTGCACATTTTTAAAACTTATATAGAAAAAGAAATAACATTTTAGTTGTAAGGGAGAAAACTGTTTTTATATTTTTCAATTAAAACAAGAGTTATTCCCCTTGATGATAAAATTTTTTCGGTGATTAGTCAAAAATGGTTTATGATATAGAGTGCCTGAGCCGGACTAAGTAATTTAAAAAATAAATTGTAGTGAAGTACGTTATTATGGTGCCAATTTTTTAGTCAGAAACAAAGTTTTATTTGTTAGCTTAAATGCTATTTGGGTCTGACTTTTAAAATCCGACAAGATAACTTTATAGATATAGATTCATGATGTAAATACAGGAATATTTCTCTGGATGCAGTTTAACGTCATACCCAGGACTAATTCTACTAAACACATAGATGGGATCCTGACAGGTGCTACTAATCTAGGTCAAAGTGACGCCCCAAAGTAATAAAGGAGAGGGGGCTACTCAACATTTCCCAAAGTTTGTAAATTAAGATTTTCAATTTAAAGCATCCCAAGGTTCAAACCTTCCATGATAAACTAGTCTGGAAGACTTGATTTTGGCACCTAAGAAGTCAAATCTTTTACAAACCTTTTCCCAGGTTTTCTGCGCTTTCTCGAGGGCCTTGTCAATCAGATTTAATTCAGCGAGTTCATTTTCAGAAGGAGTCTCACGTACATCTGTAAAACATTAACATTATACAGGTCACATCATATTAACATTATATGAGTGATTTCTTTTTAACATCAACTGTATCACGCGTTGGTTATGTCAATTGCATCACATTACTGCGCATATTGCATCAACTGTAACATGTTACATAGGTCACATCAAAAGCATCACATGTCATACGGCATGTCATCATCTCAGCAAGTGCATTACTTGTCACATAGCATATATCCCGACTCATGTGTCAACGGCCTCACATCATTTTGTGTAAACTACATTATGTTACATGTCATGTCAATTGTGGCAGATGTCACAAATAAAGCCACGTCAGCTGCATGACATGTCAAAAGCCACGTCAGCTACATGACATGTCAAAAGCCACGTCAGCTGCATGACATGTCAAAAGCCACGCCAGCTGCATGACATGTCAAAAGCCACGCCAGCTGCATGACATGTCACAAGTCCCGTCAGCTGCATGACATGTCACAAGTCCCGTCAGCTACATGACATGTCACAAGTCCCGTCAGCTACATGACATGTCACAAGTCCCGTCAGCTACATGACATGTCACAAGTCCCGTCAGCTACATGACATGTCACAAGTCAACATGGCATGTCACAAGTCAACATGACATGTCACAAGTCATGTCAACTGCATCACAGCTTTTGGCTAATTTTTATTTAACTCCTAAAATGCAGAATTATTTATAAAACATTTAATACGATAACACATTTGTTATAATAATACTTACACGTATCACATTTTTTCTCTTCTTTCTTTTCCAACGTGACTTCATTCATTTCAGATTCGCGTTTCGGAGGATCAAACCATTTTGGTCTACGGATAAAAAATGAACGTCAATAAATATTTACAACTCATTAAGATTTATTTCAAACTCATCTTTGTTATAGATTGCTGTTTCTCAAGGGAAGGGACACTCCACCCCCACCCAGGGTTAGATTAACTATTAAATAAAAAAGGCATGTGTTTAGGCCATTAAGGAAAGAGGAGGCACCACTGAGTACAAGGAGGGCTGGACACATTATCTCTCTCTAATTATGTTGAATATTGTTCGAAAAAAAAGAATAACGTGGTTTGGACATGTTTCCCAGCTACGAGACTTCAGCTATGTAAAGAAAGCATACAAAAGTGATTTCATTGAAGAAAGATCAAGAGAGCGACCACCAGAGAGATGGGCCGAACTGATAAGAGTTGATATTGGCATGCCACTCTTGACAGCTGAAAGACTGATCGCCCAAGATCTTGTTAATTAGCAGAATTTTGTTCTCAAGCATGTGACGAAGCTATGTGGAGTATGCACATAATCAATAATAAAATCTTATGCATAGAAAAAGATGAGTTGCATAGAATGTGTTCAAATTGTTTGCAAGCAATTGTTTGCTACGCTATGTCAGTAACGACGGCGTCACTTCCGTTCTAATCGCCATCTGTTGACTCTCTCTTTCTTTCTCTCCCCCTCTCTATCTACCTATGTCTGTATTCTCTTTCTCTCACACACATATGTGAACTGTTTAAAGATATAATTATGCAAATTAGATAAACAAAAGATTGTATTTGTAACTGACTATAAATAGAGTATTTATTTACCTCCTCTCCAGGAGGTTAGGCACAAGGCCAGTTTTATCTTACTCCCACAAGTAAGATGTAACCAAGGTTGGGTTTGAGAAGCCAGCGCCCGAGAAAAAAAAAAAACAATTAGTGAAAACAATTAAAAACCAAAAACAATTTGAGAAAACATCAAAAAAAGGAGAAGAAACTTTATCAAATAGATAAAGTGGAAGTGCATGGAATCAAATATTGGTTTTCATATTAAATTGAAATGATCAGGTAAATACTTAGATGAAAAAGAACAAATCATTAATTTACTCTAATAAATTTGATCTATTATATAAAGAAAGACATAATTTTGTGTGCGTGTGTCTGGTTAAAAATTCAAAAACTACACAAGAGACTTACAAACTTTGCATCAACAGATTCAGTATGACCAAGACTTGGTTATGTTAAAAACAAAATTCAGACGCTTCGGGACACGAGAGACTAAATTAGTGCAAAGGAGAGGAGGGGTAGCAAAAAAAACAAAAAAACTTTCATTCTTAATGGTAGTTGTTCAAAAAACAACATTGAAACTAGGTCAAAGAGCCTGATTACTTTTTTTTTCTCTATTATATTGAACCAATTGCCAAAGAGATCGAGGGTTGTAGTGGAGGGAGGTGTGTTCAAAAAGTAACATGACTGAGGATGCAGAGAGAGAGAGAGAGAGAGAGAGAGAGAGAGAGAGAGAGAGAGAGAGAGAAGTTTAAAAATAATGATGTTACTTGTTTTTAACTCTTCCTTTTTGTTATCCATGTAACTGGACAACACCGTATAGCCCTGCTAGTTAACATTAAATGTCTTTGAGTTTAAACAAATGTTTGTTTTAAATCTGCCAACTTTTTATATGGGGCATCATAATCTAAGTGCTTATGTCCGCTACAGAACTCAAGTCAGCTCTGATCCCACCGGTGGACATGCAGACACATTTTGGTGTGGCATGGGTTTTCAGAATGGAACATGGGGAATTTCCTTGGAATAATTTAAAACTGGTTTCATAAATGAAAACAGACCAAAAACGATTGTCATAATTTTGTTGGCACACTCCAAATAGCAATGACTCAGGACTCCTAGGATTCCAAAACTTCTGACTATGACTCCTTATTTTAAAGTCTTTTAATATTTAGACCAGGGGCGGGCCACATCCGGCCCGCAAACGCTTAGCGTCCGGCCCGCCACCCTGCTATACTTTATTATTACAATCCAGCCCGCGGACCTCCCAGTAAAACTCATATCGTTTTGTGACATAGACGTAAAACTAGGTTTCCATTAAGATTTACAGTGGGATGAAAATGTATAAATATCAGCGAGCGATGATGCATGTATATTTCATTTTTCTTTAACTATTAATTTCAAATCCTTGGCCTGAGATAAAAATAGAAGAGAAAGAGAGAGGGAAACGAGAGACGAGGAAAGGGCATAAAACATAGAACTTATGTGAGGTGTGTCAAAACGAATGTTGGATCAACTTGCTACTTCCCCCGTCATTATTTTTTATGATTCCAAAATGGCTCTTCGTTGGCGCCTTTTATAACATTACATACAGAAGTCTCCTGAGAAAAAAATCTCCGATTTGTAGTGTTCAATGCAGCAATTTTTCCACAATTTATTCATGTAAACAAAATATAGTAATTCTGAGATTTCGTTTTTAACTCCGGCCCACGATCTCCTTCCAAAAGTTTCATCTGACCCTCACTCTGAAAAGGTTGCCCGCCCCTGATTTAGACTGTCTGTTGATTCTTCGGAGATTAAAAATACAACTCCGACTACAGCATTCTTACGAGTCTGACTCCAACTCCGACTCTGCAACCCTGAGGCAAATATTAAAATATTTTCTATTGACTTATTAAATCAAATATGGATTTTTTTTCATGGAAATCGCTTCAGACAAGGCATGAAGCCACTTGATGTAAGGAGCTAAAAAAAAAATACTGATTTGCTGCAACTGTTAGAGAGTTGGGGGGGGGGTGAAAGATACTAATGTTATGAAAAAATTTAGACAGGATGCAGTTTGCAGAATGCTACCATAGTGTGCAAAGGGGTTTGGAAGTAGGTAGCATCAGTTAGGAGAGATAAACAGAGAGAGTTCAGCAAGTAATAGTCAGACAGTGTGGAACAAGGAAAGACATTTTTGCCCTCTGTCATCATGACAGAGCTATATGAGACAAACCTAATGTAAGGGTCCAAGGATAGACCCTCTGTTTCATCACCTGGACTATGTAGGATCAAATTGGCATTTACTGACATAAGGGTTCAAACTGCCGCATGGTTGACAGAAAACTCTTGCTTGAATGAAGCAGTCTTTATATAATACAGTATCCACTGATGGACTAGTAAACAATCAGAACCCAGAGAATGGACTTGCCCATCTAAGTATAATAGTGCATCCCAGCCTGCTTATGAACCAACTGACTTCTGATATCAATTTTTTTTGTTCTATCTCAACAGGGCAGACAACTGAGCACTGACTACTAAATTTAATAGAAAAGAATAAAAACATCATGTGTTTGAATTCTCATCATCTTTTTCATCTTTCTTCAGGATTCAGTTTCCAGCAAGGAAGGTGGAATCTAACATAGCAGTACAAACACATGTGGCATTCTCAGGAGTTTATAAGTCTAGACAAGTGGTTCTCAACTTTTTTTCAATGACTTCCCCCCCCCCCCCAGTTTCAACTTGATCATATTTTCTGCGACTCTCTCGAAAACAAGACCAAATTTTAAATCTTAAATAGAACAATTTGAAAAGAACGACTGAAAACATTTTCAGAAAAAAATCAAAAATTGTTTCGGAAAAACAAACTTAAATACTTTCAAACTTAAGAGATCAAATAAAAGTTTGTGTCTTAATGAGTATTTATTTACCTCCTCTCCAGGAGGTTAGGCACAAGGCCAGTTTTATCTTACTCCCACAAGTAAGATGTGACCCAAGGTCGGGTCAGGAAAGTGGGGTTTGAAAAGCCAACGCCCGAGAAAGTGAGCACTCTGGCCATTAAAAATTGCCTGGCAGCCTCGTTGGCATTCCCCGGTAGGGGCGCCTCAGGCAGTAAGCAATAAACTTACTCCTCCCCAAAGAGAGGAGGCAAAGTCTGGGAGGGTGGACCTCCTAGAACTGCACAGGACTGACCCATAGACCGACGTAAATCAAGCCCCGAAGGCCAAGACAATACCAGTCTATGGGGTGTAGTATCCATCGGAACAGATACTACACTTTGATCTTAGCCAAAAGTATGAGTATATACAATTAGTAAATTAACTGCTAGACACAACTAATGCAGAGACTTATCTTTCCATTCTATTTTTTTTTTAGTTCAATGGAAGAGGTAGCAAGACAAGGGAAATAATGCCGCTGTGTACTTTCATTTTAAGCAATTTCTTTACCCATTTCTGCTTTACCTTATCGAATAAGTGATTCTTACCATAATTAGGTGATTATTTTTATTTCTTTGCGACCCTAAGAAAATTGTTTGCCGAAGCCACTTGGGGTAGCAACCCCATGGTTGGGAACATCTTGTCGAGATAATTACAAAAGAATGTCACACTAGTAATATTAATGAAACACAAATATCCTATGAAATCTATTATACTAAATATGAGTTGATCAACGGTTTTTTTCCCTAAGGCTTTTTTTCTATATCCTTGTTAACTCAAAATACATGGTAAAATATACATTAGTTCTGGAATTGAGCTACATTTGAAAATAAATTCTGTTTTAATTTTTCTAATTAGCCATAATTTATAATTAACTGAACAAGTCACCCATCTCTCTCTTAGGTATCTATGTATTTCTCTCACCCCTATCACTATGTTGATTTAATCATTTTTTAATATTTATTAATGTCGTTATGAGCATTTAGAAAGGGTAACTCATTTTTCAGTGTGGTCATCTAATTTACATGTGTGTCTGTATACACCACAAACATGTATGTAAATTAGATGTTTTGTTTACTTCTATATAAGAATAATAATACTCCTATATAATACAATCTCAACTGAAAGTAATGTAGACCAATACAAAATAGTTCGCTCATGCAACTGCTACAGAAGTAAAGCGATTCAACCATTCTCTAATATGTCTTAATGTTTCTGTGAGCATTTAGACAAAGAGTGAATCTAATTTATTTACATGGGTCTTTATAGACCACAGACACATATGTTAATTACATGTCAAAATAATAAGTCTGTTTACTTCTATTTATGTTAGCATAATAGAGAATAATACTCCTACATAATAATTTTTAGTATAATATAGAAGTAAAGAGACTTATTATTTTTAGTTATGCAAGAAGAATGTCTTAGCAAATATGTCGTCACTGTTTCTGAATTTTAGAATGAAATCAAAGTAGAATAAATAATGTTGGTGGCTGTGACCCAACGGGTCACGGACTCATTTAGTAACTATCAAAACTGAGAAGTACTCCAGAGCGCTCCTTGATTGGGAGGTTCGGAGATAGGTAGCACTAGCTGCTCTGCTAGTAATCTTAATGAAACAACACAAATATCTCATGAATATACTTACGATGATGGCTTTAAGAGTTTCCGAGTTTCTTGGCAAAGAATTTCCATCTCGTCTTTCTTAGATTCAACATGATTCAAGATTTCTTCTAAAGTCGCCACAAGCCTAAAAAAAAATTTTTTGTTTTACTAATGAATTACCACTTAGAAAGGCCAAAAGCCACTTGAGGATAACGGTTAATGATGAAGAATATTATGAGAGGATTGGAAATGATTAATGGAATGAAAAAAGTTTGATTTCTTATGAAGACGGTTTATGACAAGTGTATGTTGACATTAGATTTGAAGACGGCCATGTTGTAAACTGCAAAGAAGCAATAGCGTGGTAATGTGTGCCACAGATCGGAAGTTCTTGAAAAAGAAATTCTGTTCATGGAAATTCCGCCTGGTGCTAGGTACATAAAAGGAAGAAAGAAAAGTTTTTTTTCATTTGTGGTAATAAGGCGAGTTCTTGATGTATAATGTCTTACAATGAGGAATCAGAGATTGGAGCACAGTCAAGCATCTTCCATAGAAATAACAATAAAGTAGAGAAAGTTTTTTTAAATAAATTCTACTCGTACTAATAAAGACTCAAGTATGTATGTGTTTGCATGAACCAGGACATGTTCTGCGGCTAGTGTGGATAATATTAAATTAGTGTTAGGTGCTTGCTTTCATGCTTTCAAGATTTTAGTTACGGCCGCTGACGAGTCTGGCGTAAAAAGGAAGTCAATTGTGTAAGTCTTCTCTGCCAGTATATGGCCTTTCCATAAGTATTGTTGCTGACTCGGTTCCCAATTGAACACCAGTTCCTACAAGTGCCTTCTTGAGCTCACATATGGTAATTGGGATCTTGCGACCTCAGGTTAAATATATATTGGATCTCAGAACAAGCAGGAGGCCCCAGAGATGCAAAACTATTGCCCATCAACATGTGGATATGCACAAGTTACCAATCAATCTCTGCATTTGGTTGCGTCAAGGCTACAGGGGATAGTCCGATACTTAGATCATTCATGCTTGAGTGTCCGCAACAACGAGCACATCTCCTTTGTAACGATTGGGGAAAAACTCTTTCAAGACTGTTTTGGCATCATGGACCAGACACCCTGCAGTCGTGCATCGACGAGTCGTCTAAACTCTCCTTTCTTGCCAGGGGATCACTGTTGCTATGGCGAGGATGGTGGACTGAAGAGTATGCACAAACTTCACCACTCCAAGTTTCACTTTACTCCTTACTCAAGATCATTAGTTTATTGATAATCGCATGTCCCAAACTAAAATGGCATGAATATCGGATGTGAGTTCAGGAACAAAAAGCCGATTCTAAGGATAAATATAGCATCCTGAATATATTCTAGGATGAGTAACATCAGGGGACATTCGAAATCACTCTTATCATTTATGAGTTGTGCAAGTCAAAATTTGACTCTAGTGAGTTGAGGAACAATGAGCTGATTATAAGTAGAAGTAACACATCAGAATAAAACATCATAAATCAATTCTTCGATGAGTAACATAACAGGAAACATTCAGAATCACTCTCACCATTCACGTGAGTGTGCCTAATTTACAAATAATTAAAAAAATAATGGCGTACAAGCAGACAACACTAGAACGCCAAAAGCAAGAGAACATATTCAGGGTATCTTTTACAATAATCCGCAGAGTGAAAACGCTATAAAAACAAATATACAACAAATAAAGGTAACTGTAGCCGATAAAAGTTATTTTCCAACTTATCTGTGACATTTGTTTGTATTTTTAAGCCGTTTCAACTGCTATTTATTAGAAATCAATATTTTTGCCACACGAACATTGGACAAGTGATGGGGGGGGGTGCGTAACGAGGTAAGGCAGGGCGGCCATTTTGTTTTAGTAAAAATATGTGCCAAAAAAAAACAAGAAATTTTTTTTTACATCTAATAAAAACCCATTTATAGTACGTAAAAATACAAACAAATTTCATAGGTAAGTAGGAAAATATCTATTCTCGACGTAGGTCACCGTCACTTGTTGCATATTTATTTTTTTTTACTCCGTTCTCGTTCGTTTTATGGACCCCGTTGGCGACTCTGCGGATTATTGTAAAAGATACCCCATATTCAGTATGCCCCATAATCCAGTCTACCCAACCTAAATTGAAGATGTCATCGCTGGTCAGTGTTTAGTCGGCACAGATCCCAACGAATGGATCAAGACTGTCTGTCCTAAGCCAGACCCATGCAATTCCATCCCATATCTTGTTGCAGCAAATCCCATCATCTTGTTGACAGTTATCTGAGCAGGTTTTTGATGTTGATTCATAGCCACTCAGTCGCCGTTCGTGTTTATCGGTCGTCCATCTTTTGGGAATAGTAGTTGACTCATCTCTTCTTTGACTTTTTGGACAAACCGATCGACCACCTGCAGCTTATCGTTGCTGACCCAGTACCCAATTGAACACCAGCCATATGCTGGATGACAACCAGCTGCTGCCAATTGATCACAGCTATCAACCAGGTCCCTGACCTGTAGAGTCGAGCCAGAACCACTGCTTGTTGCTGTCCAACTCTGTGATGGAAGCAAAGCTTAAATGCTATTTAGGTCCAACTTTTAAAATCTCATAAGATAACTTTATATGTTATAGAAAGAATAATAAGAAGTTGTAGTTCTTGTTAATTCACAAACCCATCCTTGGGTTTTGGAAGATAGACCTCCATACATTCTGAAACTACATTATTCAGGGTACTTGAATAATGTACTCCCATAAACTTACTGCCCTTGTACCCCCCCCCCCCCCAACGTAAATATTCCAGACAAACTTGACAAATCTCACCCGTCCACTGTAGTGGCTCCCAGATGCTGGAAAACTTTCAAATCTAATAGCTTCTTTCCTCGGATCGCATCCCTGCTCCCTGTTTCTATGACTGTATTAATATGCAGAAATTTAAATGTAATGTGAACAAACATCTTGCTGCCCAACTCCTCACTTAGAGTGCCTCCCTATAAATCTGGCCCTAATCACAGTAGCTCCTTACATCTCAATGGCAATGTGCCCCCTTGTTTGGAGTGAATAAAAGTAAAAAAAAAATGTTATTATAGAAAGAAGAAGTTGTAGTACCTGTTTCTTCACAAACTTCTAGTGTTTTGTAGACAGACCTCTATAACCATATATATTCTGAAACTTCATTACCCAGGATACTTGGGTAAGTATATATCATTTTAATCACACAGGAAACAATATTGTGGGGGTCAGCATTTGTACCGGACAACTTGATTTTATTATATTTTTAATTTTTAAAGAAATGGAGACAGACCCTATAACCTATTCTGAAACTACATGACCCAAGGTAGTTGGATAAATACATTTCATTTTGATGAAAGGGAGTAAAACATTATTGCGGGGTCTGTGTTTACATTTGATATCCATAAAAAGGTTAATTTATTTCCCTCTAACGGGGGAGGGGGGGGGGGAGAAGATGTGACACAAGGTTGGAAAAGTAGGATTGAAAAGCCAGCGCCCTAGCGGAAGAGCACTTTGTATTACAAAAAGTGCTTGGGCAGCTCTGTCAGCATTCCCCGGTAAAGATGCCCCAGGCGATTAGCAATAAACTAACCCCTTCTCAAAGGGCGAGAAGGTAAAGCCTGGGAGGTTGTACCTCCTAGAACTGCACAGGACCATACCTCAGCCCGACAATGAACAAGCCACCTCAACAATGGCCGAAACTCCATAAAAAGGAAAAACAATGTTTTACTTTATTTTATTCATAACTTGAAAATTATAGAAATCACAAAATAAGAATAGAAATGTTAATAAGGGGTTGGAACGGGAGTGCACAGAAGTCCTCATTGATTCTCTAAAAACACCGGATGTGCCTCAATGGGGTAAAAGACTATAAATTTTACAAAACTAATTTCAATTAATGTCACTTTACTTAGATCCCCTCCCACCTGATTAATGCTGAGTAGATCCTTGAGCCCCACTTTCAAAATTGAATATTATAAAATGTGAAAAATAAGAATTAAAAAATGCGTAAATACAAAATGGAGACAAGGAGTTACTAATCTACGTTTTTTTCATAGAAACGTGCACATGTTGGACAGCTAGCATAAACTCTTATCAACAATCAAGTATATTGGTATATTTTAGACACAGGTTTATTGTTCATCGACAAAAGTAAAATTGGAAAGGAATAAAAGCATTGTTTCAGAGACATAAATACAAAATAAAGACAAGGCAGAGACGAGAAGTTACTAATCTAAAGTGAGCTGTAATCTAAATGATATTGCAGAAAATAAGATATTTTGAGCATAAAAGAGAATACTAGAAAGGAAAAAAATACAAATTATGCTAGGTAATAGCTGAGTTACAAACGACGAGAAATATAAGCTAACACGTGAGTAAAAGGTAAACAAGGTTCGTTTAAATAAAAGAAATAGTAAAAAATAATACTAGCACTGTTTAATTCTATTTTTAGAGAGAAGAAAGGCAGTAATTCTTACCGAGGATGCTTAAAATGTCAGGATATTTAAAGAGATAGAAAAACTCTACCAGAAGCTTTGTGAAGAAAGCAGCTAAATAGATTCGGGACAACGCAGTAGAAAACTCTCGCCGGTTACGGGTTTGAAG
The DNA here is from genome assembly GCA_963556195.1 of Sepiola atlantica. Lineage (NCBI taxonomy): Eukaryota > Metazoa > Mollusca > Cephalopoda > Sepiida > Sepiolidae > Sepiola > Sepiola atlantica. The sequence goes on along the minus strand of OY744547.1, from coordinate 27,359,701 downwards.
GAACCCCCTTTAGAAAAAAGGGGCTGACAAAGGGAGATAAATGCTAGGGGATCTATTCTACACTAAACCGAACACCAGGCAACACCGGATTACCCTGCTAGTTTATCAATATAAATCTTGCAAACTGGTATTTTACTCAGAAAAATAAATGATTAAATTGTATGGACTAATTGTATTACGGTAATGTTTTAATAATCACTATGGCTGGAGCAGGCGAGAAGGGTGGACCTTCCGGAACTGCACAGGACCATACCTCAGCCCGACAATGAACAAGCCACTTCAACAATGGCCTAAACTCCATAAAAAGGAAAAACAATGTTTTACTTTATTTTATTCATAACTTGAAAATTATAGAAATCATAAAATAAGAATAGAAATGTTAATAAGGGGTTGGAACGGGAGTGCACAGAAGTCCTCATTGATTCTCTAAAAACACTGGATGTGCCTCGATGAGGTTAAAGACTATAAATTTTACAAAACTAAGTTCAATTAATGTCACTTTACTTAGATCCCCTCCCACCTGATTAATGCTGAGTACATCCTTGAGCCCTACTTCCAAAATTGAATATTATAAAATCTAAAAAATAAGAATTAGAAAGGGAATATGGTGTTATAGACGGGAGGCACGAGTACTTTTGGTTTAATCCCGGGCAACACTGGATCTTCCTGCTAGTTTATCGATATAAATGTTGCAAACTGCTATTTTACTCAGAAAAATAAATGATTAAATTGTATGGACTTTATAAATAGGTTAAACTGAACACGTTTAGAGTTTATTAATTATCGTTTTGTCATTAAATTATTAAGTGAACCAAATTGTTATAAAACCTATAACTAATTTTATTACGGTAATGTTTTAATAATCTCTATGGTTAAAGCAGGTGCTCATGTGATTGCAAAAATTAGGAAGGGATAGAATAAATTCTCGGAACTTCTGTCATTACTAATCAGCAGAGCATTACCACTTTCGACCAAGGCAAGAATCCATCAAGCATGTGTATGCAGTGCGATGATGTATGGAAGTGAAACCTGGCCAGTGAGGTTTAAGGACATCCATTGCATGGAAAGAAATGATATAAAAATGACATAGAAGTGATAAAAATGGAGCCGAAATAAAGAGGGATAAATAAAGACCTGGCCAGAAGTAGGTTAGTTTGGAAGTCAATTTCTTAAAGCTGTCCAACGTATGCCAGTATGTAAAACGGACGTTAAACAGATGATGATGCAAAATTTGTAGATATAAATGGCTTCACAAACTTTCAATCTTTTTAATAGTTGAGAAATTGCTATGCATTTTAATTGTTTCCAAGGGAAGCTACTGTTCGTGGGAAAAAAACCTTTGTTACCTCCCTTTCACTATAATGAACGAAGGGAATCTAAATGATTGAACAATGTATGAATTAAAAGTAGCCTTCCTTTAATGTTTAAGAATCAGTCAGTAAGGAAAAAATATTGATACAAAAAGTTTCCATGACAAGAATAAATATTTTCAGATGGAAACAGACACATAATAAAATATATCCATGCCATGGTTGAAGGAGGAAACGAAAAAGTGTGCTAGTTCGAATCTGGGATCAACATGTCAAACAGATTGTTATTTGGGTCTGACTTTGAATATTCCACAAGATAATTTTATATAGTAGACCAGCAGGACCTGTGTCCGGCGTTGCCCGGGGGAAATAGGACATAAATATTTAACTAAAAAAAATAAATATTAGAGTATCAAGCTAAGTTATTCTTATTTATATTTTGACTTCTTCAATCCAATATATATTAATACACTGTGTTATTTAAACGTTTTCTCAGTTTAGAAAGATTTCTACATCACTGACATAGGACAGAAAAAAGATAAAGTATAGTATACTACCCTTTAACAGTAATTCTATCTTAAAAAGTAAAAAAATAAAAATAAACCGCAAAGGAAAAAAATATTGTAAAATCGGCAAATATTTAAATCAAAGGAAGAGTTAGATGCGGACAGTGTTGCCAGTTAAAATTTTAGTATTACGTATGAAATATGAAGAAAAACTCTTTTTAAATGAATAAATATGCTAGTGTTATCGGCTTATTTCCTAGATGACGACATGTTTCATTGGATCAGGTTCAATGAAAATAAGTAAAGTCTGTTAGTGACTGATATAAAAAGAATTTAATAAAAATATGTATAAACAAAAGTATTGGTTTAAAAACATTTTATATCTGTTCTGTTCTCAGTTAAGGAAAGAGAAATACTTCTCCACTGATGCAATTCGCAAAGAAAAAGTTTTTAAGAAAATTTATGAAATAATTTTGAGAAATGCTTGAAGATTTGCGAATAGTCATAACGTGTCTCAGCGTTCGTGTATTTGACATCCAATCTATGGATGGCTAAAAGTGAACGAAAATACTTTTCTTGCTCATTATGTTGTTGTTGTTGTAGTAGACAAAATTATTGGTTTTTAACGATTTTTTAAATTAATTTTTTGCCCCGTTTTTAATGTAATAGAATTTTGGAAAATACTTTGTACTATACCAAACCACTCGATATCTCACGTAGCCGACTTCTAGATAGCGATACAAAATCCGAAAAAACAAACACATTTTTAAAAGTTCAAAAATTTAAAACCTACACAGATCGATAGAAGATAACATTTTATTGCGTTTGATAAAAGTCCGATTTTGTAAATTTGTTTTGTTTTGTTGTAAATCGCCAAAAAATCTTTGGAGTTGCTGGTTGGTACTGCCAAATTTTTGTAAAAATACAATTCTTGTGTTTTCGCAACACAAGTTTATTTTAGATAGCAGGACCCATGTCCCCGAGGAAATTAAAAATAATGATTTAAGCGAAAAAAAAAAAATATTAGAATAGCAATCCTGAAAAAGAAAAATCAGAAAAAAAAAACCTATCACTGTAAGTGATTTAGATGACTAAAATATGATTTTACCATGTTTTGGCAAATATAAATCCTTCTTGCCAGACAAATTTTTAGAGTAATAATCTTCTGTGTGTGTTTTTTCCACACGCTAAAACCTTTTATGTTATTTACTGAATTACAAAAGCAAGAAAATAAACACTGGAAAAAGTGTAAACTTCATAAGCAAGAAAAAAAACCACTGTGCAAAGTTTAAACTAAAAAAAAAAAAATGAAAAAAATAATAAAAAATTTTTTTTTTTTTTTAAATGAAAAGTTAACAGAAAATGCTCATATATTTGTAAATACGGACAATTTTGCAAGTCTTCTTGATCTTTTCTTAACAACTTGTCCTGAACTATGCTCATCCTCTGTCCTGTCTCCACTGGGATCTTCTCATCACTCAGTAGTCTCAATCAAGATCAGAACAAAGTGCAACAAGTCCTCTGAAGTCCCTCTCTATCACACAGTGTATCGATACCTGATGGCCGACTGGTACAGACTCAGATCCTTCATATCAGAAAGTCCCCTACATTCCATGTTTAAAAGAATGTGTCCTGTATTACATCCGATTTAACTGATTGGCTAATCACTGGTATTGAGAACTTCATACCCTCCAAGAAATTCCAACAAAAACCAAACTCCCAGCCGTGGTACACCCCTGAATGTGCCGTTGCCATCACTCACAGAAACCACAATTTCAATAGCTTTCAACAAAATAGAGGTTCTGAAACCAAAGCCGCCTTTAGGGCTGCCAGTAACCACTGCAAAAGAAAAGTATGCCCAATCTATTCAATCCAGAGTGGGCGAGAGAAGCTTGCTTCCCACGAGTTCTGCCGTATTACAAACAGGGTCCTGAACAAAAGCGTATCCTCTATTCCAACCATCATCAATGGACCAGAGGTGGTTTCCTCAGCGTGTAACAAAGCCAAACTTTTTGCAAAGAACTTTGCATCAAATTCCACCCTTTGCAATCAGAGCCGCCTACCTCCTGAATTCCCCCCATAACTGTAAACACCTTGAGAGACATCCACATATCTGTCCAGGATGTTGCCAAACTTATCCAAAACCTTGATGCCAGCAAAGCAACTGGTCCTGACAACATCCCAATCATCATGATTAAAAAACTGCAACCTGAACTAGCTCCTATTCTTACAAAACTGTTCAATCGTTGCTAAAACGAGAAGTGCTTCCCAACACCTTAGAAAACCTTGTCAGTCTGTACAATATTTTAAAATACTGGTGACCGATCCTCCACATCTTAGTATAGACCAATCAGTTTCGTGTGCGTCATGAGTAAGTTGCTTGAATCTGTGATAAACCAAAAAGTTGTTAATCGCCTTAGCAAAAACAGTCTACTCAGCAACAAGCAATCTAGTTTTCGTCCTGCAAGATCAACAGCTGATGCGCTGACTGTAATATCACACGGGATCAGTGAATCTATTGACACGGGGCTTCATTTCTAGAGCAATAGCTCTTGACATATCAAAGACTTTTGACAGGGTTTGGCATAAAGGTTTACTTCACAAGCTTTCTAGCTATGGAATATCTGGAAATGTACTCTCAATCATAAAATCCTTTCTCTCTGATAGATTTATAAAAGTAGTTGTTGATGAGCAGAAGTCTGAAGCACACAGTATCAACACCGGCGTGCCTCAGGGTTCCATTCTGGGCTCAACCCTCTTCCTGATCTTCATAAATGATCTCCCAAACCACATTCTAAGATCATTAGTTGACATTTATGCTGATGATACAACCATCCATGGAAACACCTCGAAGAGCATTAATGATCAGGTTCTTTCCTGGCTCTCTCTCTCTCTCTTCCGACCTGGAGCAAGTGATGCAATGGGCGGAAAAAATGGCTGGTTACTTTTAATGTGTCAAAGACCAAGCTCCTCTCCTTTCACCACCAACGCTCCGATCCCCAATTTGTCCTAGTTGAAATGAACGCCCCACCCCCTTGAGGAAGTCCACTGCTTTGATAAGATCCTGGGACTGACCTTCTCTTCAGACTTGAAATGGAAGATTTACATCAAATCTGTTGCTTAGACCGATGGGAAAATGTTTGGATAATTCTACCTCTCCAGTTGGTATCTCACGCCCGATGCCATCCTCTACCTGTACAAGAGTCAAATGCGTCCTAAGATGGAGTACTATTGCCACATATGGGGAGGTGCCTCTTAGAGCACCCTTTCCTGCCTTGACAGAGTCCAAAACCGACTTCGAAATTTAGTGGGGGATGTCCTCTTCTCTTCCCTACATCACTCTCTCACAGAAGAGATGTTGCTAGTCTTTCTTTGCTCTACCATTATTTTCATGGTAGGTGCTCGACTTAGCTCAAATTGATGCCCCCCCCCCTTGTAAAACATTCACAACTAGAACCCGCCTAGCCACTACCACTGTCAACGATTTCCCTTTCTCCCTTTGTGTGCCCAAGATGAAACAAAACTTTCATGGGCAGAGCTCCTACCCTAGAACTGCCCGTCTGTGGAACACAGTGCTGCGAGCCTGCTTCCCTGCCAACTACAGAAAGAAATGTATAAACTTTGTTATGTACTTATGTGTTAGCTGAAAATAAGATTGTACAGAAAAAATTATGCAAATTCATCCAGTATTTATTAAATTATAAGAAAAAGAAGAAAATAAAACGATTTTACGTATTGTTAGACATTTTGTAACAAGGGAGATGATTAAATTTTTTTTATTAACAATTTAGCAGAAAGCCAAAAAATCCAAAAAATGAGTTATCTCCCTTATTCCTTGGCGACCCAGGATAAAATCGGGCGATTAAAAGATACAAGATGGTGACTACCGATAAAAATCGTTTTTTTTTTTATTTATAAATACTGGATGAATTTGCGTAATTTTTGGTGTATAGTCTTCTATTAAGCTAACACGTGAGCACATAACAAAGTGTATACATTTCTTTGGCTATTTTTTTTATACATGTCTGCTGAAACAGCAGAAGCACCTTTTCTATGGAAAATGATTCACTATGGTTCAAAATGTCTTCTGCAAAAGAATTTGCCGCCAAAAAGACAATTCAAATCAGTTCCTGTTTTGATCGCCTCTTGATAGGATGTTACCCTGTGCTCGCCGTTTCATTACGAGTGGCCGGCTACAATGGAACTCCCAGGAGACAGCATTCGTTTATTGACAAAAGCCAGCCTACTGAAAAATTCTCATGTTCCATTTTCCCTTTCGAATAAAAGTTGATACCTGTTTAGTTGATGAGATGTGGTTTTATTTATGGAAAGTGTGACCCCTTTTTCTGGTTCAATATTCTATTTCAGTCAGATGCGGCCAGATATATACAACTAACTCTACCAAGTTACGTTCTTCTTTCTGACTTTCTTTCTAATCAACTAACCACATAACCTCTACATCAAAAAATCTAAAACACCATAGTTCACACAAAAAGAACAAATGAGATTCTAATTTTTATTGCCAATTACATGTAAACACCCTTAAAAAAAAAACTGGGCGGTAAAAATAAAACAAAAAAAATATATTTTTGACTTTAGAATCGGGGATCAGTTTAGTAGGCAGATGCGCATAACAAGGAGAAATGCTGGCTTCCGGTGGAAAAAGCTTGAAGAAAGTGTCTACGGATGCCTGAAAGTGATACAATTTTTTTTATTCATATTAATTTCAGACTTTTCTTTTTTTCATATTAATTTCAGACTTTTCTAATAATTAACATAATACAGACTATTTGAAAAATAATTTATTTGTTTTTATTAAATTGTTTTCAAAACATTTTTTTTAATAATAGTGAAAACCTTTTTTCTTGGAAATGGATTAACTTCCGGAATCAAACTTTTTTCTTAGAAATGGAATTAACTTCTGGAAATTAATTCGCTAATCTAATAGGCGGCATATTAATTCTGCTAATCTTATCAACATCTATGGAAAAAATCGTGGATGACGTTATGCCAGCCGCTGAATTATGTGTTATGAACATAAACTTGGAAGAATTATTCACTATTATTAAAAAAAATGTTTTGAAAACAATCGAATAAAAACAAAATATTTATGTAAATAAAATAAATTGTTGTATCACTTTCAGGCATCCGTAGACACTTTCTTCGAGCTTTTTCCACCGGAAGCCAGCGTTCCTCCTTGTTATGCGCATCTGCCGTTTAGTATATGAATTAAACATAAAATGATCACTCTTTCCAGAACATATAGCGTTTTAAAAACATGAAACAATTTTTGGTTTTTAGGTAAATTTAGGCCATTTTCTTAATTTCTTGGAAACCAATGGGGGGGGGGGGGGGTATTTTGCCACCCTGACTCGAGATTAGTATTAAAGCATGTCATAATATTTATAACGCAATGAAGGGCACGTCCTAATTCTTTGTCCCCCCCCCCTCCCCCACGCAAAGTTTTTTCAGGCTGTGACATTTGTCATATTATTACATCAACATTTCATTCTTGGAAATCATGTCATTTCGTAGAAATTAGTTTTGCACATTATTTCTTGGAAATCATGTCATTTCGTAGAAATTAGTTTTGCACATTATCTCTTTGAAATTAATTTGGTATTTTTTTTTACTATCTTACCTGGAGCAGTTTACTCCATAAAAAAGTTCAAATTCTACTTTTTTGTGCAAATACATTTAAACAGCCTAAAAAAATATCCGCAAAGAAGGAATTTAAATTTTTTTTAAATATTTAAGATTTTAGAGTGAGGGATCACTTTCCTTTATAAATTTAACGTAAAATGAGCACCCATTTCCTGGCCACTTAGCGTAAACGAGACATGTAACCGACTTGAGTTTTAAATTTTTTGGGGAGAGGGGGGCGTAAAAATTTAGCCAACTTAATTCTTTTTTAGGGGTTAGGGTTAGCGGTATCGGTTAGGGTTTGTTGTTTATTAAATAAGTAAGTAACCCTTCAAATAGTAAATTGGCTAAATTTCTACGTATTTTTATTAAGTAAAAAAAAAATCCCCTCACAAAATCTCTACGTTTTTATGAAATAAATACCCCCCCCCCCTCAAAAAAAAATTGGCTAAATTTTTACGTGTTTTTATTACCCCCCCCCCCCCAAAAAAAAAGTCGGTTACATGTCTCGTTTACGCAAAGTGGCCATGGAATGGGTGCTCATTTTACGTTAAATTTAAAGGAAAGTGATCCCCTCACTCTAAAATCTTAAATATTTAATTTTTTTGAATTCCTTCTTTGCGGATATTTTTTTAGGCTGTTTAAATGTATTTGCACAAAAAAGAGTAGAATTTGAACATTTTTAGGGGGTAAACTGCGCTGTGTAAGATAGTAAAAATTTACCATTAATTTTCAAAAAGGTAAATTTGTAGGTTATAACATCCTCAGCTAACCCCTTCCTCCAAATGTGATTCTACTTTTTTAGGCGATTACGTGCGAACACCATAAAACACTTTGTAAAAAGATAATTACTTTAGAATTTAAAATGGGCGATCAGTTTAAATTTAACGTAAAATGATCTTCCATTTCCGGACCATTCTAACTTTTTAGGCAAGTAAATTATTTTTACAACTAGACCGAAGTCTGACTGGCAATGTCGTAAAACAACACATAATCGCCTAAAAAGGTAGACCCCCTCTCGAAAAAAAAAAAGATGCACAGGATTTATCTCCCATGCCATAACAAAATAAAATGGTTGAATGGCCCGGAATTGAAAGATCATTTTACATTAAATTTATATGTGAAACTGATCCCCGTACTTTAAATTTTAAATTGTCTTTTTTCTCTTTCTGTCAAGTTTTTCAGGGTGTTCACACGTAATCACAAAAAAAGTAGAATCTAATTAGGGGGGGGGGGGTAATCTACAATAATAACTTTAAAAATATATTTTGATTATGTCTCCTTAAATGATAATCGCTAGGAAACTGCTGACCCAGAAATCGGTGATTATTTTACGTTAAATTTATTTGCGAAACTGAGTGATCCCCCACGCTAAATTCTCATATTTATATATATTTAAGCTTTAACCTTAAAAGTTCGACTAATAAATATATAGTATATATTTATTAGTAAAAAAAAAATATTTATGTATACATAAATTTTTTTTTTTCAGATTAATCGCCTATAAAAAGTAGAATCCCATTTTTTTGCGATTGAATTAGCATACGGTTAACATGTACAATTTTATAACAACAAAAAATCCACTGTAAATAAATCACTTCAGGAACCAGAGTTTAATTTTGAGTGGTCGCCTGTCTGTTGTAATTTGTTAGCGGATTTGGCAGTTGTAGAGTTTAATATACACCAGCAAATTTAGAAGCCATTCTTAACATGGGGGGCGGGGAGCTTAAACGATACAGAACTCTTCTAAAATGAAAATAATTCATTTGCAGGGGGATGATAAACTGCACAAGCACTGCTGATTTTATCGAGCAAAAAGTTCATAAAGAAATATAAACTTTTGTCAAAATCTCCTTAAAACTTTCAATTGATGTTTTTTTTTGTTGTTGCTTTTTTCTTCTTTGTTGACAATGGACTTTTTTATTATTATTATTCGTCGTTAGTTTTTTTGTTTGTTTTGGTTACAAAGATTTTTAGTTTCAATTTGTCGTACAAAACATAAGTAAAAATGAACATCACTGCGCACAGTTTTCAAAATAGCAAATTACAGCTTTAAAATTAAATAAATAAAGAAAATACAGTTCAAAATAATTTATTTGGGTTTACTTACTCATTTGTGAGGTCGAAAAATAGCAGACGGTTCATTAACGCCATTTTAGGTGGGAAACGACTAATTTATCGATTTAAAATTAGGACGAAACCATTCTTGAAAAGAAGATTTCCAAAATATTAAAATAAAATACGTACTTGATTAATTTGTCGTCATAACAAGAAGCGTGAAGTTGTTGATAGTCACCACTTGATACGGCCATTATTTCACACACACAAAATAAACGTATATCACGAAATAAAAACAAATGCTTTTTTATTTGTATAATTGAACATTAATTTAAGCTAGTTTTCTCCATTTAATCATACGAGTTTACCAGAAAGATGAAATGTTGTTTTAATGAATTGTAAGTAGACTGAACTTTGGCGCCATGTTTTAATTCGTGACTTTTTTGTTTTCGCCACCCTGGCGGTCGACAACTGAACTAAATGTAATCTTGCAAAGATGATGGCGTATGAATGGAGTTCTGATGCTTATTAATTTATTTATATATACATGCGAAATAAAATAACAGGGAAACCTATGGCTATACTGACTTATCTGTAACAAATAGGTACGTGCAAAATCAATGGCCGATTCCCAAAATGTAAAAACATTTTTACCCCCCCCCCCCCCGCCTTTCACTTAAAAAAATCACTAAGATTTAGGAAATCAACCAATTTTAATGAAATTTTCAATATTTATTAATCAACAATCAAGGAATATAATGAAACCATTGGTTTTGTTTTTTTAATCTTAATGAAAATGTATTATTTTTTAAAACAAAATACACCTTTACTAAAGTTATATTTTTATATATTAATTTTTTAAAATGCATTATTTTTGTTGTTGTTTTTTATGAAAATAAAGCATTGTAGATGTTAACAATTAAAAAGAAATTTAAATATTTTTTATATATTACGAAAAAGGCCCCTAAATACCGTGTTAACAAAATCACTATAACTCGAAGAAAAATTAATTTTTTGAAATAGCGATATTATTATTGAATAAAGCATTGTTTAATCAATATTTTCACCAAAAAAATAATATAATTGCAAAAAATATGTCATGTGATTTTAATGATTAGAGTTTCTGGGAAAATAAAAAAAATGCGACATAAACGTGGCATCATCCAGAAAATTTTTTTATAATCTTGAAAATAAACCAAAAACTGACAAATTTGAGACCCAGGAACATAACGAAAAAAAGAATTTTTTAAATTGAATAATTTCTACTAACGATTCACTTGGATTGGTATGGTGGCCCTGTTCTGTAATAAACAGGTGGGATTAACCCTCCACACCACTCACTTTTACACCGCCCTCAAAATTTTATTTTTAGAGATTCAACAATTTCGTTAATTTCACAATTCATCGTCAATTATTTGGAAAGATTTGTATTTGTTTTGTCTTTTTTTTTTATTAATAAATATTTTAAAAGTTAAAAACAATTATTTATTAATAAATAAATAAATATAATTCAAACATGACATTTTCTTTCAAAATTGAATTCTATTTATTAATAAATAATTGTTTTCATTTTTTTTTCAATGAATAAATTGTCAGTGTAGTCATTGACTTTAATTTACTTTTTCACACTTAAAATAAAAAAATACACTTTATTTTAAAAAGAATCAATGTAATTTATCGTTACGACACGTTAAGAATAAATCGAGTAACTAAAGTTTTTAATCATCATGTAAAAAAAATTGATAAAATTGACGCAGTTCGTAATGTAAAAATAATTTTTAACATTTAAGAAAAGTTTTATTTCAAATTCTAAGGAAACAGACGTCATCAATAATTTCAGAGTATTGCTAAATTAAAAACTAATACCAAGTTAAATAGGAACCTTTTTAGTTATGTTGTGAGTTGAGTGAGAGAAGACTGAGTCGAGAATGCTTGTTGAAGCTTTATTCAACTAAGAACTGAATAGAAGTAATGTTGGCTAAAAGAGTGCCATAAATGAATGAATAAATAAAAGGGGAAGCTATCAACTTCCGGAACGCAGGGGGAGAGATTGAAGAGTTCTTCTTATCACTACATTCTCCGCCACTCAGGAAAGTTCTAGGCCTTAAATCCGTCTGGGGAGGATAGGTTCCAAGGACTCTCAGACAGGTATCTTCGATTAAACTGAAAACAAAAGAAAACAAAAGTTCAAAGCTGATAGTTTTCAGCTAAATACAGGGGAGTCCGACGAATTCTAGAGGAGCGTCGAAGATCCGATATCTCCGTATCTCCAGGAGAAGTCCTCTGGGGATTATCCCAACTTGGAGAGAGAGAAGAAGTAGGGACAGAATTTTCATCTGCAGAATTTTCGGGGTCTCTCAGTAGAGGGGGAGGAGAGTTAGACAGGGTAGGGACATTTAGTTCCTGTCGGCCATCCGGTATAGTGTCAGGTCCTGTATCTAAACAGTTTGTTCCATCACCCAAAAGAGCTATATGGCGCAGGGACACTGTTGTCTCTTGCCCATTATGGAAGCGCACATGGGCATAGTTTGGATTGACTTCCAGTATGTCAACGGTTTCGACTAGGGGCTCATATTTGCTTCCGCGTACATGACGCTTCAGGAGAGCAGATTTAGATTGAGTTAACCAAGTTGGTATGGAATTGCCAGTAGCTGATCTCCTTTGAAAATTAAATAGCCGTTCATGGGGAGTACAGTTAGTGGAAGTGGAAAGCAATGAGCGAATGCAGTGGAGGGCTACATCTAACACTTTCTCCCAATTAACAATAGGGAGATTTCGCGACCATAGGGCCAGACCTACTGTTTGCCAGATGATACCATTGTATCTCTCTACTTGTCCATTGCCTTGAGGATTAAACGCGGTCGTTCGACTGGTAGCAATGTTTTGAGAACACAGAAAGTCCCGTAGTTCATCAGACATGAAAGCCGCTCCACGATCAGAGTGCACAAAGGAAGGATTTCCGAAAATAGAAAATAAGTTGGTCGGATGTTTCTTGACTGTTGCAGCAGAGACATCGACACAAGGGAAAGCGAAAGGAAAGCGGGAGTATTCGTCTACCACTGTTAGTATGAAGCGGTTGCGGAAATTGGAAGGTAGTGGTCCCTTGAAGTCGACACTCAATCTTTCGAATGGCTGACTCGCTTTTATGAGTGTTTGGGGTGATATTTTAATAAATCTAGGTTTTATCTCGGAACAGGTCTGGCACGCTTTGGTTACCGCTTTCACATCCTCCACAGAGTATGGCATATTCTTATTCCTAACAAAGTGTAGCATTCGGGTTACTCCCGGATGACATAAATCGTTGTGCAAGGTGTGTAACTTGTCTACAGAGATGGTAGAAGAGCAAATTCGAGATAGGGCGTCCGCAGCAGCATTCTGTTTTCCTGGGCGATACGCTATGTCATAACTGAAACAGGCAAGTTCCAGTTTCCACCTGGTGATCTTCTCGTTTTTGATCTTACTCTTACTTTTAGGGTCAAACATGAAGGAGACAGATTTTTGATCTGTGATCAGCTTAAAGTGCTTCCCAAGCAGTAAGTGTCGCCATTTTCGAATCGCTTCTACGATAGCATAGGCCTCCTTCTCTACCGATGAGTGCTTTTGCTCGGCTGAAGTTAGAGTTCTAGAAAAGAAAGCTACGGGCCAACAGTTTTGGGTTAGAGAAACAGCGATGGCATGTTCCGAGGCATCAGTTTCGATCTCAAATGGGAGAGAAGAGTCTATGGCTACCAGGGATGATTTTGCAATCTCCTTCTTCAGGCACTTGAAGGCATCCGTTTGTACCTCAGTAAGGGGAAAAAGGGTAACTCTGGTTAGGGGATGTCATTTTTCGGAAAAGTTCGAGATCCACCTAGAATAGTGAGAGAACATCCCCATTACTCGTCGAAGAGAAGGAAGGTCTTGGGGTACTGGCAAGTCCAGTCCTTTGAGTCTATCTGGGTCGGGTTTTACTGAGCCCTTGCTTATCGTATACCCGAGCAAGTCTACGGAAGAAAGCGAATAATGACATTTGCTTTGGTTCAGTGTCAAACCGTACTTTGTCACACTATCCATGAATTCTTTCAGATTGATGTCATGCTCGGCCTGATTTCGTCCACAAATGGTAACGTTGTCGATATAGGCATAGGTTCCTTTGAGCTCTTCTCGCTTGATGATGTCATCAATCACTCGTTGGAAACTCGCTACTCCATTGGTCACTCCAAACGGGATTCTACAAAATTGGTACAGAGACCCAGCAGCCTCGAATGCAGTGTATCTTCGTTCCTCTGGCTTGATAACAACCTGGTGATAGGCACTGGTTAAATCAAGAGTGCTAAATACTTGGCAACTGGCAATCTCATTCACCATGTCCTCTATCCGAGGAAGAGGATAAGCATCCAAGAGAGTGAACCGGTTTATCGTCTGGGAGTAATCCACAACAAGTCTCTTCTTGTGATTTTCGGGAGATACTACGAGTGTTTGGGCTCGCCAAGGGGATTGAGAAGGCTCTATAATATCTTCCTTTAGCATCCGGGAGATTTCAGACTGGATGAATTTAGCGTCCGGTATACTATATCTCCTGGATTTAACAGCGATTGGATGATAGTCTGAGGTTAGATTCGTAAACAGACAGGGATAAGGGACATTTTTAATCGCGGTCAGTCTACAAACAGTGAGAGGCGGGAGTGGTCCCCCGAAAGGTATTTTTACAGAAGAATGTTGGCATAGAAATTTATGACCGAGAATGATGTCACAACATAGGTTAGCCATAACCGATAGCTTGACCTTACTGTACTCTCTACCACTCAGGGATACAACACAATGTCCAAGAGTAAAGGACGAATGAGAACTGCTAGCCATTAAGATTCTTTCAGAACTTGGCGTGACTGCCAACCTGAGCCTTTTAACCTTATCAGGATGAATAAAGTTTTCTGTGCTCAGTGTATCAACGAGTATTTTCACAGGCTGACCTTTGATTTTCCCACTCAAAGACGAACGAGATAGACTCTCTGAGAAGCCAGAAGAAGAAACAGACGTAGCAAGAAGAGACTCACCGTAGTTGATAGCAGCCGCGGTAGACGATTTGCAGACACGAGCGAAATGTCCTTTCTTTTCGCAATTTTTACAGATCGAATTTCTAGCAGGACATCTCGATCTGTCGTGTCTCTGGTTTCCGCAAAAGAAGCATTTCTGTCCAGGGAGAGCGGCCACTGTAGGCTGTTCGTCGCACATAGACTGGTCCTCCCTCGTTTCTTCAATCCGGGCAGTAGACACCGACGCCGTTATGGAGTCCAGTTGAGCGTAAGACGCAGATTGCTTTAAGGCCATTTCCAGAGTAAGGGCTTGGTCGTAAGCTGTGCGTAGGTTCAGCGTCTTATTTTCTAGAAGCCTCTGTCGGATGTGATTTGACGAGATCCCGCTGATGAACGCGTCTCTTATGTGTTCGTCGCTCGATTGAATTGCCGTAACGGCCTGGAAGTCGCAGTCCTTCGCTAGTCTCCTCAGAGATTGCAGGAATTGATCGACATTTTCGTCGACTTTTTGCCAGCGGGTGGCCAAAAAATGTCTGCAGACAACGCTGTTCTTAGGCTGGACGAATACTTCTTCGAGGACCGTCATAGCGGAGTAGTACTCCTTTACATCCGAGATGTATTTAAAAACAGCCGGAGAGACAAGATTTACGAGTAGATTTCGTTTCTGCTCGTCGGTTATTGGTGTCTGTAGATGAGATGCGTTCACTGCCTCGAGAAAAATATCGAAGGTACTTTTCCAGTGTCCCCACGTGTCGGCGGCTCCGGGTTTAGTGGGATCTAAATCTAGTCGTTCTGGTCTGAGGTATTTCTCCATCGTTACGTTAGGATATTAGCAAGTTCTTAATTGAATAAATTGTTGTGAGTTGAGTGAGAGAAGACTGAGTCGAGAATGCTTGTTGAAGCTTTATTCAACTAAGAACTGAACAGAAGTAATGTTGGCTAAAAGAACGCCATAAATGAATGAATAGATAAAAGGGGAAGCTATCCACTTCCGGAACGCAGGGGGAGAGATTGAAGAGTTCTTCTTATCACTACAAGTTAAAAATAAAATAAATAAAATCTTAATTGCGTACATTCACAAATATTTTAATTAAATAAGCATTTCCTTTTTTATTACAACAAAATAAGGGCACTTAAATTTCTTTATAACTTTAAAAAGAATAAAGAAATTAATGGATAATAATTTTTCAACTGCTATAAACTATTACAAAACCATTTTTATATATAAAGTTAAAAATGATAAATTATGACATTTTTGTCTTCCATATATTTTGCATAGCGATAGTCAATCGGTAAACAAAGTCCTTTACCGATTAACTGATGCCGGATTTTACTTTTGGGGGGATAATTTTGCTAATTTTTAGTAAAACGTGGGAATTTTTTTTTTTTTAATTCAGTATCTTATGACTTTAATTTAATAATTATCTTCGAAATAGTTCCCCAAAACTTATATTTATCTTTCAAGAGATTTTTACAAGCAATTTTTTCAAAGTTCAAAATTCACTGAATTTTGGTTATTTTTAGCCGTTGTGATAACATATTTCATTATAATTTCTTTTTCACACGTAAATATGCAGTTTTTTCCTTTTAGAAATTAAGTTTAGACTTTTATCTTTCAAACACAATCAAAGTTTACACGGAAACTAATTAAATAGTTAATGATAAGCGCTTTTTAATAAGCATAGTCCGTACAAGAGATGGCCATTTTTTGCACGTACCTAGTAACAAATATTAGTGTACATTAAAAAATTACGGAAAATTATCGAGTACAATTTTAATAAGAAATAAAATTAATTTACTATTTGTAGTCAAGCCAGCGAGCGTGCCGTAGAAGATTATCTCCCGGTTATCCTACTAACGGTGCTCCCACAAAGAAAAGTAAAAAAATTTTGTAAAATAAGTTTATATATATAGAGAGAGATATTATTATTCATTTTTTCACATTATGATAGTAGGAAAGTTTTTTTTTTAAATAAAATCAATGTACTATTAATTCGTAAAATAGAAAAGAAAACGTGTTCAAAGATGTATGGTCTTGAGGGAAAAAATGGCGGACGATGCGATAGAAAAACGAAATTGTTGACGTGAAGAAACGAAACGAAGCAAAGCCATGTGTAATTATAAATACGTATCATTTTATTTTAAAAATTTAAATTAGGTATAAAAATAGTTTAGTGTTAACGAATATTTTTTTATTAACACTCGTAAACTTTTTTTTTTCGTTCAACACATTCCGGTCAATCTAAAAAGTGACACTTTGCGGCTATATTGGACGAACTTGGGATTATTTACGAATTTCTTCGATAGTTCATAGATTTACACCAAGCTTTTCGCACGTTTTCGTGTGTAATACTACTTGGATTTGAACTCAAAATGATACCTCGGTTAATATTATTTAACATAAACAACAACATAATACCATTTCTAATGCAGAATTTATCGCATTCTGTGTGGATGCACCGTTAGTAGAATGACCTATCTCCCTTCTAATATGTAGAAGCGGCCTTGTCGGTTGGAGTACGTGGACTCCGAATAGTAAATTAATTTTATTTTTTATTAAAATTCTACTTGCTTATTTTCCGTAATTTTTGGTGTACACTAATATTTTTCATTGATAAATAAGTATATACATAGGTTTTCCTGTTATTTTATTTTTAACTGCCATATTTCGCATGTATTTCAATATAAATAAGCACCTGGAGTTCTATTAGCAAGTATTTATTCCCTGCTGTTATGAATAAAACCATATTTAATGTAAATTGTGTTTTATTTATGCTTAAAATAAGTCATTTTGCCCTCAGTTTAGTTTTGGCAGTTTCCTCGTTTATTTTTTCTCATCATTTTACTCTTATACAAAATCAGTATTTTTCTGTTCCACGGCAGAACAGTGTGGCACAAGGCCGGAAGGTGGGAGGGAGGAGTAATCCAGCAACCAGTATTTACATAAATCCCACATAAGTATGATGAGGCGCAAGGCCAGGAAGGTGGGTGAAAAAGCCAACGTCCCGGCAGAAAAGCCAAGCTGGCCTCCAAGAATAGCCTGGGCAGCTCCGTTGGCATTCCACGGGCGGAGGCGAGCCCCAAAGCTGAGATCAACAGACCTAGACTCAATTGCATTTCTTTAACACATGCCAGCCTAGCGAACTTATCGGTGCTACTGCAGAGACGGGGGCCACTGTTCGATCGATGGCGGCGGAAACTGCCGACTCCTCTTCGGGAGAAATCGTGATCGACGGAAAGAAATTTGATTTTGGGGGAGATAACTAATATTGGGTTAATTACTTTTTCACGAAATGGACATAAACCGGTTGAACATTAAAGAGTTTATTGCATTTACTCGGGGATTTATCGTTCAGTCAATACCCTGTTTAAAACTTGTTTTTTTCCACATTTATCGTTCAGTCAATTATGTTTACTATTCTTTTTCAAATCAAAGTTTTATTTATTTCGTTTTTTTTTTAAATTTCAAATGTTTATCAAAGTTTTATTTATTCATTTGTTGTACATAATGTTTAATTTGTTTCAATAAATAAATGTTCATAATTTTAACTTATCCTCATTTGTTAATTTATTTCAATAAATAAATGTTCATAATTTTAACTTATCCTCACTTGTCAATTCAACAGTTATCTTCCCCAAAATCAAATTTCTTTCCATCGCTCACGTTTTCGGACGATTTCTCCCGAAGAGGAGTCGGCAGTTTCCGCCGCTATCGATCGAACAATTGCCCCCCGTCTCTGCAGTAGCACCAACTTATCTTATGTTCTTGGGTTACTAACTCCTTCTGGTTACTATTCTGTGTTAGATTTTATTTTAGAGAAGATGTTGGTATTTTCATCTGGAACTCTGATGACCCTTTCTTCCTCATCTCAAGTAAGCTCAGTCAGATGGATACAAAAATGGTTATCTAAACCAGAGGTCTTCAAAGTGGGGGTCGCGACCCCCAGGGGAGTCGCGTAACCCTAGAAAGGGGTCGCCAAAATTATAACTATGGAATTTTTTCACTCCATTAACTTATTTTTTATTTATAAAAAATTTTGGTGGGTCACGAAAAAATTTTTTTTCCAAAAAGGGGTCGCGACAAAAAAAGTTTGAAGAGCACTGATCTAAACTCACACTAACACCTCTACACTAGCATGGTTATGGGACTGCAGTGAGAATGGTAACCACCTGGCACATTGGACTCACCCGCACACGTGAATATCGGTAGCGGGTAAATGTGCCCATATAAGCAGACCATTTTACATGGTGTCGCTGATAGGATTTTATTCGCAGATAAAATTAACAGCTCTGAAGGATGGAGACCGGACCAGAAATCAGTCAGCAGTATTGACAACTCATGTAAAAACTTGTCGAGTTACAAAAAATAAATTTTGCACTTTGAAAAGAAGGAGTTATTGGCCAGCAGATCAAGTTTTACTCTAGAAAACCTGATCGCTCTACAACCTGATGATAAGGTTTTAATCTTTGAAAAGCCTTGGCTTAAGGAAAGAAAAATAAACATGTTTTTATCGAGTACACTTTGCATTGAACAATCGAAGTTGAAATAGATTTGTCATTCGTACATCTTTATCTCTCTTCATTTATCTTTATATATATATATATTATATATATATATATATATATATATATATATATATATATTGTCACAGTATCCGTTCACCGCTATCAGTGTTTACAAATATTATGGACTCATACACCTCTTTCAACGCCACCCTTCGAAAAATAACGAACAAACCCAGAACAATTTTGCCCTTGTACTTTTCCACTGAGGGCATCAGCAGCAGCCTTGGTAAATTTCCACTTACCCATTGGTTGTTTTTCTCTGTTTTACCATTGCCCATGTGGTTCAGCTTTCTATATCACTTTCTAACAATAACCAGAAATACCAGCATCTGAAAAGTGTCCGGAATTTATGTAAACACAGTCAACAAACTGTCAACTATTTTTTACCGTGATAAATTTGACCAGGAAATTATTTCAGTTGTTTCTTCGTTTCATGGGGCTCGTCTGCTGTCATGCCGTTTCTCCTAAATATATAGAGCGGGTTTTCAACTTTTTGGCCAAGATCAAAGTGTAGTATCTGTTCCGATGGATACTGCACCCCATACTGGTAATGTGCAGTTCTAGGAGGTGCACCCTCCCAGGCTTCGCCTCCCCTCTTTGGGGAGGAGTAAGTTTATTACTTACTGTCTGAGGTGCCCCTACCGGGGAATGCCGACGGGGCTGCCCAGGCAATTTTTAAATGGTCAGAGTGCTCACCTCTCGAGCGTTGGCTTTTCAAACCCCACTTTCCCGACCCGATCTTGGGTCACATCTTACTTGTGGGAGTAAGATAAAACTGGCCTTGTGCCTAACTCCTGGGGAGGAGTAAATAAAACCTAATAAACTGGTATTGTCCTGGCCTTTGGATCTGGATTTACGCCGGTCTATTGGGGGTTGTCTGGTCCTGTGCAGTTCTAGGAGGTGCACCCTCCCAGGCTTTACCTCCCCTCTTTGGGGAGGAGTAAGTTTATTGCTTACTGTCTAAGGCGCCCTATCGGGAATGCCGACGGGCCTGCCCAGGCAATTTTTAAATGGCCAGAGTGCTCACCTCTCGAGCGCTGGCTTATCTAATCCCACTTTCCCGACCTTGTGTCACATCTTACCTTGTGGAAGGTAGATAAATAAAGCATTTCAGTTCAGTTATAGGAGATGCACCCTCCCAGGCTTTGCCTCCCCTCTTTGGGGAGGAGTAAGTTTATTGCTTACTGCCTGAGGCGCCCCTACCGGGGAATGCCGACGGGGTTGCCCAGGCAATTTTTAAACAGCCAGAATGCTCAAATTCTCGAGCGCTGGTTCTTTCCCACTTTCCCGACCTTGTGTCACATCTTACCTTGTGGGAGGAAGATAAATAGAAGCATTTTAGTTCAACCAGGGGTTTTTACCCCACCCTATAGTCCGGGCCTTCGAGTCTTGATTTACGCCGGTCTATCGGTTGTCCGTCCTGTGCAGTTCTAGGAGGTGCACCCTCCCAGACTTTGCCTTCTCACTCTTTGAGAAGGGGTTAGTTTATTGCTAATCGCCTGAGGCGCCCCTACAGGGGAATGCCGACAGGGCTGCCCAGGCAATTTTTAAATGGCCAGAGTGCTCAAATTCTCGAGCGCTGGTTTTTTCCCACTTTACCGACCTTGTATCACATCTTATCTTGTGGGAGGAAAATGAATAGAAGCATTTCAGCCATTGAGGGGAGGTCAAAGAGACTCCCACCTCCTACTAGGTGGACCAGTCATCGAGCCAGGAAGCAGAAGAACACATCACAAGTAGCAGAAATCAAACTACAGACTACTAATAATGCGATTCAAACTTTGCTGCCTGCTCCATTCACCTGACTGCAGCGCTTGCTCCAGTTCTCTCCAGCGGCTCCTGCTACAGCTCTCCCCAGCAACACCTGCTCCAGCTCTTTCCAGCAACACCTGCTCCAGCTCTCCCAAGCAACACCTGCTCCAGCAACTCCTGCTCCAACTCTTTCCAGCAGCGCCTGCTCCAGCTCTCCCAAGCAACACCTGCTCCAGCAACTCCTGCTCCAGCTCTTTCCAGCAACACCTGCTCCAGCTCTCCCAAACAACACCTGCTCCAGCTCTCTCCAGCAACTCCTGCTCCAACTCTTTCCAGCAGCGCCTGAACCACCAGCTCTTTTCCTGCAACCACTATTCCAGCTCCTGTCCCTTGTTGCCGCAGCACCATATTCTTGTCGATCCAGCCCATGACCACGTTCACACGGACCAGACCTATCTGAGGCATCTCATCATAACTCAGGGACGTCCACGTCAATTTCCATGTGACATCATCCCGTGCTGTCCAGCTTCCAATTTCTCCGTTCCTGTCGACCCAGCCTTTCCTGCTGTTCTTGCTGTCCAGGTTCCAGTGACGTCATTCCTCATTCCAGCCTTTCCTGCTTCCAGTGACGTCACCTCAGTTTTCCTTCACACGTTATTACCTTTATAGTAAGTAAACTCCTTTCTTTTAAACTGTTCATCTGCGTTTGTCCCTTCTTTACCATTGTCGTAATTTGCCTGTGTCCACTTTCTTAGTTGTAAGACCGATCACCACGATGATCGGGCCCTGCAACAAGTGGTGACCCTGACATGATATTGGACACAGGCAATGGCTGGTGGGATGACATATCGTCCAGACCTGACCAACCACGATTTTGAACATCTCAACCAACTCAGCCAAGAACAAACAACACCACCGAGCCTTGACTTTATACTGGTTGTAAAAAGTCGAGGTATGTTGAAAAAAAATCAATAAATTGCTCGATCGTAAGAATGTGAAAGCTAAAATACAAATTATTTATTTAAAAACTACACATTACAGATTCCAAAGATGTACCATGGTTTCATTGACACGGGTAGGCCTTTACTTTTCTATCCATTCCCAGCGCAGTTTACCACTTAAAAAAATTAAAATCCTACTTTTTTTGTGCAAATACATTTAAACAGCTTAAAAAAACATCCGCAAAGAAGGAATTAAAAAAAAAAATTAAATATTTAAGATTTTAGCGTGGGGGATCACTTTCCTTTATAAATTTAACGTAAAATGAGCACCCATTTCCTGGCCACTTAACATTAAACGAGACATGTAACCGACTTGAGTTTCTAATTCGAGACTGGAGATTTTCCTAGTTAGCTATTCCATTTGTTTTTATTTTTACGGTTTTTCATTAGACATGAAAAAAAAAAAAATTCTGGGCACGGATTTTTACAGCAAAAACATGGCGTCGACAGTCTTGTTTTGTTAGCCTCATTTCGGGTTCTCGTTGTCAAGTGTGTGTGTTTTTTTTTTATCGGGACTCATAATCAAAGCGACGTTTGTTTTGTTTTTTACGATCAGGGCTGGGGTTAGGGTTAGAGTTAGGGTTAGGGCTGGGGTTAGAGTTAGGGTTAGGGCTGGAGTTAGAGTTAGGGTTAGGGCTGGAGTTAGAGTTAGGGTTAGGGCTGGAGTTAGAGTTAGGGTTAGGGCTGGAGTTAGAGTTAGGGTTAGGGCTGGAGTTAGGGTTAGGGCTGGAGTTAGGGTTAGGGTTAGGGCTAGGGTTAGAGTTAGGGTGGGTTTTTTTATTAAATAAACACGTAGAAATTTAGCCAATTTGGGGTGGGGGGTATTTATTTATTTAATAAAAACACGTAGAAATTTAGCCAATTTAGTTTTCTGGTTTTTTTTTGGGTGGGGGGGAGAACTCAAGTCAAAGTTTGCCCACCCCCCCCCTCCAAAACAAACACGAAAATCGCTAAATTTTTACGTGTTTTTATTAAAAACTCAAGTCGGTTACATGTCTCGTTTGACGCTAACTGGCCAGAAAATGGGTGCTCATTTTACGTTACATTTATAAAGGAAAGTGAACCCCCACTCTAAAATCTTAAATATTTAAAAAAAAATTTTAAATTTTTTCTTTGCGGATATTTTTTTAGGCTGTTTAAATGTATTTGCACAAAAAAAGTAGAATTTGAACTTTTTTAAGGGGTAAACTGCGCTGGGAATGGATAGTAAAAATTTACCCAAGTTTATGTTCATAACACATAATTTAGCGGCTTGCATAACGTCATCCACGATTTTTTCCATAGCTGTTGATAAGATTAGCAGAATTAATATGCCGCCTATTAGATTAACGGAATGAATTTCCAGAAGTTAATTCCATTTCTAAGAAAAAAGTTTGATTCCAAGAAAAAAGGTTTTCACTATTATTTAAAAACATGTTTTGAAAACAATCGAATAAAAAAAAATTATTTTTCAAATAGTCTGTATTATGTTAATTATTAGAAAAGTCTGAAATTAATATGAAAAAAAGAAGTCTGAAATTAATATGAATAAAATTTTGTTTTATCACTTTCAGGCATCCGTAGACACTTTCTTCAAGCTTTTTCCACAGGAGGCCAGCGTTCCTCCTTGTTATGCGCATCTGCCCTTAAATTTAAAATATGAAGGAGATTACCAAATTTGTCAGTTTGTAATACGTGAATCTAAAAGTGCTCAATACAATAAGTAGAGGAGATATAATAAAATATATGAGAGGGGGGGGAGAGAGAAAGAGAGAGGGGGGAGAGTTTTAAATTTCCCCCTCTCCCTGGCGGACGAAGTCTGAATTAAATGCAATCTCATTACATCCGGGTACTTCGAACGTCCATCTTTGATTTGAACACACGAAATAAATCAAGTGGCGTTTTGTTATCCACACACAGAGAAAAAAAGACTAGATCAAAATATTTCAGATTTAATTGAAGAAGATTATTTTATGAGGACATTGTTTATATTTGATAGCATAATAAGAATTGATTTTTAATCAAAACAAGGAGATAGAGGGGAAAACGATGTCCAGTAATAACGATGATTCCACTGTGGAAACTCGTGTTCCCGATTCTGGTAAGAAATTGTCGGAATTGAAAGTCATCGAACTTCGTTCCGAACTGGAAAAAAGAAGTTTGGACAAGACTGGAGTGAAAGCTGTCTTAATGGAACGTCTGGAAAAGGTAAGAGTTTGATAAACAAACACGGAGAAAAAAACAGTTTTATATGGAGACACGGAAACTCCAATCGACATTAAAATGAATCCCTTTTTAAAATTTAGCTGTAAAAAATGATTGAATTTCGTCATATTTTTTCTATTGGAAATCGTTTTAATTCGAGAAAAATATTCATTTTTATGGTAGGGTACTTTCACAGATTAGGACCCACGCTAACTTTGACCCTAACCCTAAACCCCACTTTGACCCTTACTCTAACGACGGAGTCAAACTTATAGTGGGTCCTAATTTGTGAAAGCTCCTAGTTGTACTTTCGGAGTCAGTTCCGACTATTCCGGAAGTTGCCGAAGTAGTTTACGATTTGAAAGCCGCGAAAACAATGTAAAAAGACGGACGCAGTGTTAGGTTAGAGTTCACAAAAATGTTAGCCCCTCAAAAAAAAAAAAAATGTGCTGTTTCGGAAAATACGACCAAAATTTTTCAGGCGTGACACGCTGACGTATGTACAACGAATGTTACGAAAACGAACGGAAAAATACGAAAGAAGGGTACGCCGTTCCGAGTGTTACCGAAGCCTCCCCCCCCCCCTCGCCATGTAAAGAATCATGGACGGCGGCACCGGCGGGGGGGGGAGGTCTCAAGCCCCCCCCCCTTTTGACTTGGCCACCCCCCTCCACTTTACGGTCATCAATAATGAAGCTATATATGTATGTGTTTAACCGCCCCCACACTTTTTAGGAGAGCCCCCCACTTTTATAACTGTCCCGCCGGTCCTGAATGACTTCTGAAACTTAATTTTCTTTTAGAACCAGACGACTTTAATGAAACAAAATTTTAAACTAACATTAGAAACGACCACCTGTTTACGCAATTAGAACGAAAGAAAGAGCAATTTTATTTTATTTTTAGTCTTTTTTTTTTTTTACTACAAGAAATTTAGTTCCTTTCACTTTAGGGTTAAAGAAATGTTGGTGCTTGTGCAGATGGGTGACGGAATTAATTACAAACCGGAAGTAATTTTATGTCGCTTAGGAATTAGAAATCTCGTAATTCTTGATGATAAAATGAAATAAAACTTTTTTTTAATTCGTACAATATAATTTTGCAAATGAAAGAAATAAAATGAGATTTATTAGTTGAATAACAAATAAAATTGATAAATTAAGTCCAAGTTGTAATTAATTTCGAGTTGTAATTAATTCCGAACCCCGTGCAGATGGGGTACGGAATTAATTACAACTTGGACTTAATTTATCGGGTATCTTTTAGAATGATCAGTACAGTCGCGGACGGGGTCCAAAAAACGAACGAGAACGGGGTTATAAAAATAAATATGCAACAAGTGAGTTTAACCTACGTCGAGAAGAGATATTTGTCTACTTACCTATGATATTTGTTTGTATTTTTACGTACTATAAATGGGTTTTTATTAGATGTAAAAAAAAAATTTCTTGTCCATTTTCTACTCGTATTCTTTCTAGACAAAATGGCGTCTTGTGCTCACTTCCTTACGAGCAAGCGCCATTTTTTTTTTTTTTCAATGTTTGTGTGACAAAACTATTGATTTCTAATAAATAGCAGTTGGAACGGTTTAAAAATACAAACAAATATCACAGGTCAGTTTTAAATTAACTTTTATCGACGACAGTTACTCTTATTTGTTGTATATTTGTTTTGTTTTTTAGCGTTTTCAGCGTACTGATCATTCTAAAAGATACCCCTCTAAACGAAAAAACTGCATATTTACGTGTGAAAAATAAATTATAATGAAATATGTAATCACGGCGGCCCAAAAACCCAAAAATTCAGCGAATTTTGAACTTTGAAAAAATTACTTGTAAAAATCCCTTGAAAGATAAATATAAGTTTTTGGGAACTATTTTAAAGATAATTATTAAATTAAAGTCATAAGATACCGAATTAAACTAAATAAATTCGTAAAATCCGGATCACTTAATCGGTGAAGGATTTTGTTTACCAATTGACTATCGCTATGCAAAATATATGGAAGACAAAAATGTCATAATTTATCATTTTTAACTTTATATATAAAAATGGTATTGTAATAATAGTTTATAGAAGTTGAAAAATTATTATCCATTAATTTCTTTATTCTTTTTAAGGTTATAAACAAATTTAAGTACCCTTATTGTTATAATAAAAAAGGAAATTCTTATTTAATTAAAATATTTGTGAGTGTACACAATTAAGATCTTATTTTATTTTTAACTAAAAAGGTTCATATTTAACTTGATATTAGTTTTTAATTTAGTAATACTCTGAAATTATTGATGACGTCTGTTTACCAATGTTTTTCCTTAGAATTTGAAATAAAACTTTTTTAAATGTTCAAAATTATATGAACTGCGTCAATTTTATCTTTTTTTTTACATGATTTAAAACTTTAGTTCCTCGATTTATTCTTAACGTGTCGTAACGATAAATTACATTGATTCTTTTTAAAATAAAGTGTTTTTTTTATTTTAAGTGTGAAAAAGTAATTTAAAGTCAATGACTACACTGACAATTTATTCATAGAAAAAAAAAGTTAAAACCGTTATTTATTGATAAACAGAATTCAATTTTGAAAGAAAATGTCATGTTTGAATTCTCTTTATTAATAAATAATTCTTTTTAACTTCTTAAATATTTATTAATGAAAAAAAGACAAAACAAATACAAATCTTTCCAAATAATTGACGATGAATTGTGAAATTAACGAAATTGTTGAATCTCTAAAAATAACAATTTGAGGACGGTGATTGGTTGTTGGAAGACTAATTCCCAGCTGGTTATTACAGAACGGGGCTACCATACTCATCAAAGTTCATTGTTAGTAGAAATTATCCAATTTTTTAAATTCTTTTTTTAGGTAAGTTTCTGGGTCTCAAATTTGTCAATTTTTGGTTTATTTTCAAGATTATAAAAAAAATTTCTTGCGCTGATGATGACACGTTCATGTATGAAAGGGAAATATAATTGTCGCATTTTTTTATTTTTCCAGAAACTCTAATCATTAAAATCACATGAAATATTTTTTGCAATTATATTATTTTTGGGGGTAAAATATTGATTAAACAATGCTTTATTCAATAATAATATCGCTATTTCAAAAAATTAATTTTTCTTCGAGTTATAGTGATTTTGTTAACACGATATTTAGGCGCCTTTTTCGTAATATATAAAAAATATTTAAAAAAAAATTTTTTTAATTGTTAACATCTACAATGCTTTATTTTCATAAAAAACAAAAAAAAATTAATGCATTTTTTAAAATTAATATATAAAAATATAACTTTAGTAAAGGTGTATTTTGTTTTAAAAAAATAATACATTTTCACTAAGATTTAAAAAAAAAAAAAATAATGGTTTCATTATGTTCCGTGGTTATTGATTAATAAATATTGAAAATTTCATTAAAATTGGTTGATTTCCTGGATTTTCAAGTGAAGGGGAGGGGGGTAAAAATGTTTTTACATTTTGGGAATCGGCCATTGATTTTGCACGTACCTATAAGTTACTAAATCAATGTGTTCCCCTGCCCTCAACAGGTAGAGTTAGTCGGGAGGATTTTTAAAAAAATTTTATTCATTAATTTTTGTTGATTTGTTATTTACTTAAAGAAACCAATAAAATACAAAAAATAAAAATAAAACGAAAGTACAGGAAAATCCAGGGAGGGGGTTATCAAAATCCGCTTCTGCGACATTCCCGGTATATGGGCTTTTCGGGGAGGGGGCGGGGGCCTTCAAGATACTAATTCTGCAACATTCTCGGTTGACCGGAACTTTTTGAGGAAGGGGACAAGAAAGCGGTGTCTGTAATATGATGCGACTTCCTGTTTGCAGACGAAAAATCTGGGTACCCGTTTCGTACCGTCGCACCCATTAGTCCTGCTGCTCCTATAATTACTGGGATGATGGAGATATGTTTCAACCTGGTCTGCTTTGATTTGAGGACTAGATACATCAATTCCTCTCATTTCTAATTTTCTGTATAATTGAGGATGTTGGTCTCTATTCCATTGATGCTGTGTACATGCTTTTAATTTCGTGTCAATACCCTATGCTGACGATGAGATCTGATATTAATAATAAAAATACATGGTCTCAGAAACGATCGTACACAATCTGTTATATTGAATTCTTGGAACGCAAATTGATTATATAATTGGGTTTATATATTTTTTTTATCTACATACGTTTCATCCTTACGAGAATCGTCAGTGTAGAGAAGAATTATTTACACCAGTCGCCGGACTCGAACCCCGGAATACGAGTCATGTTTCAAACTCAAATTCTGACGTCTTAGCCCACACGGCCGTTGTCAATAATCCAGTAAATCGGAGAAATTAATCCTATTTAAAGGCAGCTGTCGCAAGGTGTTTTACTATTGAAAGGAACATGCACTGAAGCCACGATAACAGCTGTGTTAATACTACTTATTACAGTGCCCAGCCTAGATTTTTGGGTCAACAAATAATGGTACTGATATTGATCCCGAACCAGCTTTCGTGACGTTCGACTCGGACTCGTTCAGCTGTCCTACGCAAACGGGCGAGTGTTGACAAGCTGATTGGTGGAGAGATACTGAGCGATTAGCCAAGCTGTACTCAGCGCAAAAGAAAACATGGAACAGTGAGCAAGTAAAAAGAAATTATAAAAGTAAAAAAATATGTCGCTATAATGTCGTTGGTATGTTTTCTTTTGTTTCTTCAAAAAAATTCCTTGTAAATAAAAATACAGTATTCATTTTATAACAGTAACCTCGCTATATTTTTTTTTCCTGTTGTTTCTTCCAAAAAAATTCATGAAAATGTTTAATTTTCTTTGTTGTTTCTTTAAAAAAATTCCTAACCCTAAACCGTAACCCTTACAAACAAACAAAAAAAAAACAAGCAAAACATTATCATAGGACGCAGCACCGTATCAAAATTGTCGTCTGGTACAAATCGGCTCGTCAACTCTCGGGCGTTTGCGTAGGACAGCCGAACGATTCCGAGTCGAACGTCATGAAAGCTGGTTCGGGATCGATAAGAGCGGACAAAATAATTATAAATGTTTGTTGACGCTCCTGGATAGAACGTAACTGATCTGAGGGAGGTAACTCTAAATTTTTTACACGCCACTATTCCAAATTCGTAGACGCTGAAACTTTGGCATGAGATGAGATAACTTTTTATCGCTGCAAAAAAAATGTTATGGTCTTTAACACAAAAAAGGAAATGTGACAGTAATTTTTAATAAAGTCTCCATTTTTAAATGTCACACTTAAAAGTGTGACATTTAAAAACGAAGACTTTTATTTACATGTCACAAACTTTATAACAATTAATAAAAGAATGTTACTGTTTTTGTAAATGTCACAAACTTTATAACAATTATGAGATGTTTTTGTTGCACTTAAAAGTTATCTTTGTGACATTTAAAAACAGACTTTATTACAAATTACTGTCACATTTTCTTTGTGTTAAAGACCGTAACATTTTTTTTTTTTTTTTGCGATAAAAAAAAGAAAAGAAGTTATCTCATATCATGCCAAAGTTTCAGCGTTGACGAATTCAGAATAGCGGCATGTAAGAAATTTAGAGTTATCATCATTGGATTAGTTACGTTCTATCCAGGAGCGCCTATTTGTTTTTATCTACATACGTATATATGTATGTATATAATATATATATATATATAATTTTTAACCAAATTTTCTAATGATTAGGATTCCCCGAGGCACAATGGGTCAATTTTTAAAACAATTTTTTTTTCGTGTATTTTGGTATACATTTCTCAATATTGACTTTCTGCAAAATACAATGAGTGAAATATTTGGGGTGTCACCTGAAAGGTTAAAAAGAATTAAGCCCAGGTAATTCATGTGATAAGGAGTTTAGGGTTGTTAACAAACAGCATCCAAAGTAAATTTAATCAGGGTGATTCTGGTGGGTAAGCTTCGTTTTAATCTTGTTTAAATCCCAATACTGTACCAAAACGAATTCTGTAGCTGGTGTATTTATAAATTTGATCTGTATGACATAAAATGGTGAGCAATGAAGAGATTTTAAAAGATGGACTGCAGGTTTCCGTTCACCACAGTGTAAATTTGATGCACAAAAATAAATTGCAGAAAAGTGCACAACAGATACCATATTACAAGGTTTCATTAGTAACCTACCATCAAATGTGGTGACTTCGGACACCCACAAGTTTTTGGTGAAATGGGGTAACATTGGTCAATTAGATAATGTGGCTTTATCTGGGTCTGTATATTTACAAACCTATTGTGCCCCGATTGTAATGCAGGATGTGAAAATGAATTCCCCATCATTTATACATTTGTACATATTCTTGTAAATAAAATCGGTAAATGATGAGTTCGAAGGGGTGAACATAATACGATAAAAATGCTTCTTTTTTTTCTAATATTTAAAAATGAGCAACCATTTCGATTTAAAATCTATCAAGTACAACGCATGTAATCTGAAGAAAAACATATTTGAAATGTGTAAATATGCTAGAATAATCGATAGTTTAACAAAATGGAGGCTTACAACCAACGAAGTAGTGTATTATTTAGAAACGAAACTAAGTTCAACTGAAACGAAAAAAGCACTTTGATTATGCTAGAAAGCAATTTTAAATCATCTATAAAAAAATCTTGTGAATGAAATATTTTTAGAAATACTCTAATTTGTAAATGTGGTATTATGGTGAACGTGTCTAGTTTAAGAGAAGATTATAGACCAGCACAGGCCTCGCCCCACCCTCCCGAAATTTATTAGCCTTCTGCCTAATGGTTTATAAAAATTATGTAAATTTTATAGCGAATAAGTATACTCACATGTGACGTATTTGCGTTAAAAAGTAATATTTATAGAAAATACCAGCAAGTAAACATTACTATTGGCGACATGAACCCTAAATAAACATAATAAACCTACTTTCGAAAGAAATAAGATCGCCGACGCATGATTACTAAAAACCAATATTTACTGTAACGTTTACCTGCTCATGTTTTCTATCAAATATTAAATTTCCTTTTTAACGCAAATACGTCACACGAGTAGGTAAACCAAAATAAATTATTTTGAATAATTTACCATTTTCTTTAAAAAAACTAGTAAAATTATACTCTTTCCCCAGAAAAAAAAGGAAGATGGCTTTCAAATCGTAAACTGTTTCTGCCATTTCTGGGACTGACCCGGGATCCATTGTCAAAGTACTGAAATCTTCTGGATACCCATTCATTACAAGTGCCCTTTTTCTAAAAGCTGTTCTGACATAAATGACTTGTTTTTAACTAATATCCAACATCAATAACATATCTGGTGCTTTTATCGATCCTGAACCTGCTTTTGTGACGTTCGACTCTAAAGCATTCGGCTGTTCTACGCAAACGCCCGAGAGTTGACGAGCTGATTTGTACCAGACGACATTTTTGATGTGGTGCTGCGTCCTATGATAATAATGTTTTGCTTGTTTTGTTTTTTTAGGGTTACCGTTAGAGTAAGGAATTTTTTAAAGAAACAAAGAAAATTAAACATATTTACATGAATTTTTTTGAAAGAAACAACAGGAGAAAAAAACAGCGAGGTTACTGGAATATAATGAATACTGTATTTTTATTTACAAGGAATTTTTTTGAAAAAAAAAAAAAAAACGTACCAAAATTACTTTTATCACGACATATTTTGGGTATCTTTTACAATAATCCGCAGAGTGAAAACGCTATAAAAACAAATATACAACAAATAAAGGTAACTGTAGCCGATAAAAGTTATTTTCCAACTTATCTGTGACATTTGTTTGTATTTTTAAGCCGTTTCAACTATTTATTAGAAATCAATATTTTTGTCACACGAACATTGGACAAGCGACGGGGGGTATCGTGACGAGGTAAGGCCATTTTGTTTTAGTAAAAATACGTGGCAAAAAAAAAACATTTTTTTTTTACATCTAATAAAAACCCATTTATAGTACGTAAAAATACAAACAAATTTCATAGGTAAGTAGGAAAATATTTATTCTCGACGTAGGTCACCGTCACTTGTTGCATATTTATTTTTTTTACCCCGTTCTTGTTCGTTTTTTGGACCCCGTTGGCGACTCTGCGGATTATTGTAAAAGATACCCCACATTTTTTTAATTTTATTATTTATTCTTACTTGCTCATGATGATACTGCAGTGCAAAGCTGTTCGTAATTCATTTTGGGTTTATTTTCTTCAAAAAAAACTTCCTGACAAAAAATCCATCTTCGAAAGCACTTATTTTCAATTTGTAACAAAGTTATCGGCTGCTCGCTGCTTCGGCTCGTGAACACTCGGCCGTTTGCGTAGGACAGCCAAACGATTCCGAGTCGAACGTCACGAAAGCTGGTTCGGGATCGATATCAGTACCACATATCTAAACACTGTAAACTAGGAAATTACCAGATTAAGAACTTAACTACATGGTTTTAACAAATGAAATATGAATAGTTTTTTTTTTACTTAGGAGGATTCTCTTTGTCATGTGTCTTGTAAAATGGACCAAAATCTACTTTTTAACTATCAAACATCAGTTCATAATTGTCATTGAGACTCAAAATTTCTACTTAGATCACAAAGCAGTCAAAATGGTAGCCATTTATAAACCAGTTTCCGAAAGATAATTTGAAAAAGATTTGTCAACAAAGCAGCATATGTATAAAACGGATTAGTTTTCCGCTTTTTTTGTAATTCAGATAAAGCGATTTCTGTCTAATTTAAAAAATTTTTTTTTTTTTAGACTGATTTCTGCAGAATCGCTAGAGCTTTACAACCTTGTTATTTGGCTAGATTTTATTTCTCTTTCTTCCTCTTTAACTCGCTTTTATATGTCAATGAGGTGACGGCTCGCATCACCCCCGAGCCTGTTGGTACCCCTAGATGTAACATCTGTAGTGTACAATGTGATGCCTAATGGTCCAGGGAGAAACGAATGGTGTTTCTCATGATCCTAACCATAGTTAGACTAGTAGTGTGGACCTCAGGCGTAAACATATGGAGTAGGGCAGGTCGCCTTCTGATTACGATGTTATTTCACACTTTGAACATCAGCTTGAAGTCAAAATCAGATGTGATAGGAGATTGCACTCTGTATTATTTAAAAAGGTGGACACACAGCTAGCTTATGTGTGCCTGGATGAACCAAGTTTGAGTACGTGTTCTCTGCCTAAGCATGGTGCAGGTCAACCTGAAGTCTTATCAGACCCCACCCCAGTTAGCTAATGGTACAAATGAGTCCTGCCCCCTCTTCTTTTTCTTTGTTTTCGGTATTAAAGATCCTCCTTTTTATCCCTCAATAATCCCCCCTTTTTCTTCCCACTTAGAAACTGTCTTGCTTGTTTTCGGCTCTTGAAACAACCCGGGAAACAGTAAGCAGCTCATACCGAGATGGATTTGGGAATGTCCTACTAACGACCATCCTTAGCATTTTATTTTTCAGCAATATCTGTTGTTTTTAGCATCGTCTCAGCCCGACCGATTAATTTGTACATATATTTTTTGTAAATAAAAAAAAATGTCAAACCATTGGGGATAATGTTAAGTCGGTTTTACCCATAGAGTGAATGTGGTATTTTGGTGACTGAAACTAGTTTAGAGAATAGACCAAGAGGATGACAGCCGACCCATATCCTACCCCACCCAATTTGGGCCTTGTGCTACATCTTATTTTATAAAGAAAATTTACTAGATTGAACTTTTTTGTTAAATTTTAAAGATAAATAAAATCTTTCTCTTTTCCTGTTTTTTTTTTTTTTTTCTCTCTCTCTCTGTCTTCCACTTCCTCTCTTCACCTCTAGGAAACGATTCACAATGCGAGGTAGGATGAGGTAAAAAAAAACAAAAACTTTTGCTTAATTAAAACTTCTTGTCCCCTTCCTTCACATATGTACTTATGGTTTTTCTCTTGCTAACTGCCAGGGCTTTACGTGCTCCGCTACTTTAGGAGCTGGCTCCTCTCACACTCCCCATTTTCAAAAAGGAGCTGGCTCCTCTCACGCTCCCCATTTTCAAAAAGGAGCTGCTCCAGCTCAAACTCCTATAAAAAAGGAGCGGCTCTTTTTCAGCGCTCCTTAATGAAAATGTATCTTCTTTCATAAACGTTCTATTCTGCCAATGGGTGGTCGAAGGATGGGGTGGGCGTTAAAGGATCTCGTCAATATGGGTGTAAAAAGACCGTAAGATATTTGACAAAATCTCGCTACTATTTTGAGATGTACTAAGGGTTATAGGAGAATATGTCGGATGAAGTATGCATAAATTTTCGTTTCCTGGGGTATAAAATAGAAATAGAAAAATCCCTGAAGTATTTTAAAACAATTTTAATTTTCATTACATTAACAACCTATTTTTTCCAGGGGAGGAAAATTTGACCCGATATTTTTTTCTATTTATTTTGGAAGGGAATTTAGATTTGTTTTAAGTAAATAAAGTTTTACTTTTAAACATTATTAGTGATTATTTTCTTTTTAAAGAAAACATTTCTCTGTGAGAGGAGAGACAGCCAGGGCAACATTAATCGTTGTGTGGTTGTTTAATATTTGTTTGTTTTAAGACAAGTATACTGTATAATGTATATTATTATTTATCAGAGAAACGCGCAAGTACTTTCAAACAAATCGATTCTTCCATTTTTTTTTTTTTTTTGCATAGTACAATTTTGGGCAAAAAAAAAAACCCAATGAAGTTTATTTTTTAAAGATTGATAAAAAAAAAAAATATATTTCATAAGTTTGCCAAAATTTATCAATAAATTGTCAAACAATTCAGAGATTCATTTAATGTCTTAAAATTTCATACAAAATATCTGGCCTAGACCTTGGGAGTTGAAAAAATATCGGGTCAAATTAACATGAGCAAGTTTTCCTAGGTCGGGCAAAAACATTTATTAAAATTAAAAATTTAAATAAAAAAAGTTGAAAACAAATCTATAATAAAAACAAAACTGTTTACAATTTTAATATTCGATAATAGATTTTTTAAGATAAAGAAAAATATCTAATCTACTTTCGGTTCTAAAAAAAAAAAACAAATTAGTCAAAGTCTAATTATTTGTTTTTTTAAATTAAAATTTAAGACATTTTTTTTAATTTAATTAAGTTTAAACATCGGTTTAATTGTAGGGGGCGCTGTTTTTTTGTTTTTTTTCGCTTGGTACTCGCCCAAATTTTGGATGAAACTGATTGTTGGTCTTAATTGTATTTTTGGTCCTGAAATAAAATTCTCATTTACTTTTTAAAGTGTTGAGAGAATCTAACTTTAATTCCAGGTTTTAATCGCTAGTGGCCATGTTGGTTTTTATTGTTTTTATTTTCCTTGGACTAAAGATATTTTTTTCTTTGAACTAAATATATTTTTTACTGCTTTAACATTTTATTACACACAAAAAAACAAAATTTGAATATTCTATTTACAAAAGCAAGTTTTAACGAAATAAAACGAATTTAAAAGCAAACATGAAAAGTTGTGAATTTACGAATAACAAAATGTTGCCAAAAAGACGATGGTAAAAATGTGGCATAAAGGTTCAATTAAAATGAAAAGAAAAATTGGCTTATTTATTCAATCAGCAATAAACATCCTTGTCATAAATACAAAAAAAGTTCAAATCTTTAAGAAAATAACTTCAAAGACGTCTATAGACTCACTGGCGCATTTGAAGACATTTGTTACCAAATTATCTCCTGTCTTAAGAAAACTGTCCTATCAAAAATGTAACATGTAGATGTGAAAAAAACCTCTCTCCCCCCCCCTCTCTCATATACATTTACCAGAGATATAATTTTTAAAATAATTCAAAGAGTTTAGCTGAGACTTTTTCTTTTCCTTTTTATTGCTGAATAAAAAAAAAAACTAATGTTTAAAAAAAAAATCAAATAATTTTGGAGCGCAGAGCGATAAAACCACTGCTCTTTAGTCCCTAATGGAGTTGCTCCCGCTCCACTCCTGCTGAATATAAAATGAGCCCTCTTCTTCTTCGCTCCAGCAAAAAGGAGCGTGCTCCTGGAGTGCGCTTCTTTTTGAAGGGCTCCGTAAAGCCCTGCTAACTGCATGCTTCTTTTAAAAATATTTCTTTTCTTTTTTTATTTCTTGGATCAAACATTTTTAACGTTTTCAAATTTTATTACACACACACTAAGAATCTTTGAATATTCTTTTTACACAAAAAGCTCATTTTAACAGAATTAAAAGCAAAAATGAAGTTCAAATATATCAGTCGATACTTTCAGTATGAAAAAAAAGGGTATTGTAGATTAACACTGTGTTAAATCACCTACCCAACCCCAAAATAAAAAAAGAGATTTTTATTTTTAGTCGATTATGTGAAAAACTTGGTGAAAAGAAGAAAAAACAATTTTAGAATTTAAAGTGAGAGATCGGTTTTGCACATGAATTTAACGTAAAATAATTGCTCATTTCCAGGCCATTCTAGCGTTTTATGGCATAGACCATTTTTTTTTGCTTTGGCAGATGAATTCCGTTATTTCTTTTAGGCGGGGGTATATTTTTTTAGGCGATTACATGTGGTTTTATGTTTTTTGTTTCAGGGCTTACTACTCGAACTTGGGGTTAGTAATAGTTCAGGAAATTTTTTGGGGGTATTCTCTCGAACTTATGGTTAGTTGTAGGGTTAAGGAAGGTTTTTTATTGGGTTGGGCTTGCCATTTAGACTTATGGTTACTGCTAGAGTTACGGGTAAGGTTTCTAAGGGGGTTATCACTCGAGCCTATGGTTAGTGGTAGAATAAGTAATTTTATTTTTTTTACTAACTTTTTAGTGTCCCCCCCCCCCCCCCCCAAAAAAAAATCACACACAGAATTTATCTCCCATAGCAAAAATTATTTTGGTTAATGTCCTAAAAAGCTAGAATGTTATGTTAAATTTCATCTCAATTTCAGATTTTTTTGCCATTGGCTACTCGCATCCCCGATAAATTAGAATCTTATTTAAATTTATAACGAAGATTTGTATGTCAAGACACACCAACAAGGTGACTTTGTAAAAATGTCAGATCAGGGAGTTTACCCCCACCCCCACTCTAAAAAAAAAATGTAGTTTTTCATTTTTGAAGGTTTCAGCAAAAAGTCACCTTTTTATATGACAATTATTAAAAGCTGAAGATAGTGGTTACATTTTGCCTGTAATAAACTCATAAAATAAATAAATCAATTTTGAAAAGAAAAAAGGTCACAATTTATTCAAGTCATTTGTCTTGATGGTTTTCTATTAAACACACAGAAACAGACCTAATATTGTTGTGTCCTTTTTTGTTTCCATAACTCGATTCGGTTACATGTTGTTTATGATTTGTGAGAGAATGTATTTGAAAACGATGTATTATTCAGTTTTTGTCTTTCTTTTCAAAAGGCACTTGAAAGTGAAGGCAAGGTTTCTGCTGATTATTTGTTTACCGAAGATGAACTTAAAACAAAGAAATCTACAGGTCGTCTTTCCAGTAAGTATTTACTTCTTTTTCTACTGACAACACTTTGTAAAAAGATAAATGAAATGGACTCGTTGTCACACTTTCTTCCTACTTTGACTGGAGACAGCTTGTGAAATTTATATTCCTTAGAAACTTCCTCCTTGAAAGAGTGAGTCAGCTCAACCCACTGAGGGTGAATGCCGCACCAAGATAGACTTATCAAGTTGACATTGTTGAACTTTTTGTATAAATTATAGAATTTACAAAAATGCAAAAGGGACAACAGTAATAAATATGTGACGGCTTGTTTGTTTGCATATAACACGATCGGGGGAGGGGGAAGAATACATATAAATTAGTCGTTTACTAACAACAAAGAAGAAAAAAATTAAAACAATAAATTATGAGGATAGTTAAAAATTACACAACATTAAAAAAACAGAGGTCAAGACGAATCTTTTGTTAAAAAATATTAAAATGCAATTGTATTAGACATTTTGATGACGTCAATGGACGATGGCAGACAGAATAATATGGTCATACTTTTCTGACAAGTGAACAGCCATCATATGGTGATACTTTTCTGACAAGTGAAAAGCCATCATATGGTGATACTTTTCTGACAAGTGAAAAGCCATCATATGGTGATACTTTTCTGACAAGTGAACAGCCATCATATGGTGCTACTTTTCTGACAAGTGAACAGCCATCATATGGTCATACTTTTCTGACAAGTGAAAAGCCATCATATGGTCATACTTTTCTGACAAGTGAAAAGCCATCATATGGTCATACTTTTCTGACAAGTGAACAGCCATCATATGGTGATACTTTTCTGACAAGTGAACAGCCATCATATGGTGATACTTTTCTGACAAGTGAACAGCCATCATATGGTGATACTTTTCTGACAAGTGAAAAGCCATCATATGGTGATACTTTTCTGACAAGTGAACAGCCATCATATGGTGATACTTTTCTGACAAGTGAACAGCCATCATATGGTGATACTTTTCTGACAAGTGAACAGCCATCATATGGTGATACTTTTCTGACAAGTGAACAGCCATCATATGGTGATACTTTTCTGACAAGTGAACAGCCATCATATGGTGATACTTTTCTGACAAGTGAACAGCCATCATATGGTGATACTTTTCTGACAAGTGAACAGCCATCATATGGTGATACTTTTCTGACAAGTGAACAGCCATCATATGGTGATACTTTTCTGACAAGTGAACAGCCATCATATGGTGATACTTTTCTGACAAGTGAACAGCCATCATATGGTGATACTTTTCTGACAAGTGAACAGCCATCATATGGTGATACTTTTCTGACAAGTGAACAGCCATCATATGGTGATACTTTTCTGACAAGTGAACAGCCATCATATGGTGATACTTTTCTGACAAGTGAACAGCCATCATATGGTGATACTTTTCTGACAAGTGAAAAGCCATCATATGGTCATACTTTTCTGACAAGTGAAAAGCCATCATATGGTGATACTTTTCTGACAAGTGAACAGCCATCATATGGTGCTACTTTTCTGACAAGTGAACAGCCATCATATGGTGCTACTTTTCTGACAAGTGAAAAGCCATCATATGGTGCTACTTTTCTGACAAGTGAAAAGCCATCATATGGTCATACTTTTCTGACAAGTGAAAAGCCATCATATGGTCATACTTTTCTGACAAGTGAAAAGCCATCATATGGTCATACTTTTCTGACAAGTGAAAAGCCATCATATGGTGATACTTTTCTGACAAGTGAACAGCCATCATATGGTGCTACTTTTCTGACAAGTGAAAAGCCATCATATGGTGATACTTTTCTGACAAGTGAACAGCCATCATATGGTGATACTTTTCTGACAAGTGAACAGCCATCATATGGTGATACTTTTCTGACAAGTGAACAGCCATCATATGGTGATACTTTTCTGACAAGTGAACAGCCATCATATGGTGATACTTTTCTGACAGGTGAACAGCCATCATATGGTCATACGTTTCTGACAGGTGAACAGCCATCATATGGTCATACTTTTCTGACAGGTAAACAGCCATCATATGTCCTTTTAATAAAGGCGAGACTTTGTTGTATTCTACAAACAGCTTGTATTAAAATTGAATGATGAATAGAAATTCTTTTCTTTTAGGGTGAGAGTAGGAAAAATCTCTATAAAATGTAGTGGGGTTTCAGGACCCACAGGTAATCTTTCGAGTGGGTCCCAACTAAAGTTTCTTAATAAATGTACTCTATCCCGATCTTTAAAATATTGAATTTTGTTTTCTGGGAGGAGGAGGTGGGTGATAAAATTCTGATTAATGATTAAGCACTAAATATTTAGGTTATAACAAAAACACATTTTCAATTTTAGTAAAGAGTTAAGTTTTCTATGTAAGTTTAAAAAAAGAAGAAAAAAAGCACCCTCCTACTTGATTTTTCAACTGCTGTTGAGCCAAAATAATCCTGTTTACAAATGTCTTTTGAGAATTTTGTCGGGGGGGGGGGGATCATTTCGTGTTAAACATGCATAATAGACTTAACTGTCCACCTAAAAATTCAACCGTAATTAAAAAAAAAAAAATTAGAAAAATCTGATCTAGGTAATTGGTGGTCAATTTTTTT
This sequence comes from Sepiola atlantica, assembly GCA_963556195.1. Lineage (NCBI taxonomy): Eukaryota > Metazoa > Mollusca > Cephalopoda > Sepiida > Sepiolidae > Sepiola > Sepiola atlantica. Next base: position 27,319,585 of record OY744547.1, on the reverse strand, counting down.
AATGAACAAATAGGTGCTTATACTTTTCAGCGGTCGTATGAAAAAATTATTTTTTTATAAAAACAATATTATATACTTATTCAGCATTATATTCTTACTCACTGTACAAAAAAGTAAAAAAAATTGTCCACGAGAACTTTAATTACAAGTATTTTTCCATTCTGCGTATCATAACAGCGATTCGTTCACTAAGCCGCCATCTTCTTTAAGAAGATTTCAAGGGCAGATAACTGAAATCTTCTTAAGAAAGACTTAGTGAACGAATTGCTGTTATGATACGCAGAATGGAAAAATACTTGTAATTAAAGTTCTAGTGGATAATTTTTTCTACTTTTTTGTACAGTGAGTAAGAATATAACGCTGAATAAGTATATAACATTGTTTTTATAAAAAAATAATTTTTTCATACGACCGCTGAAAAGCATAAGCACCAACAAATATTTTAGAGTGCACTTGAGAAGTCTTAGGGTAAGGGGGGGGGCACTCATGGAGAGGGAAGGCGTTCATTTTATATTAAACTTATACAGCAAACTTATCTCTCCCACCTAAAAATTGAAAAAGGTGAAGAAATGGTCCAACACGTGTAAATAATAATTCCTCATTGCAAATATTTTCAAAATATTTTTTACTATCAAGGATTTTGTAACATTCTATTTATGATATGAAAATGCAATCCATTCTCAATTATAACTAGAATTATTGTCTTTTTAACTGTAGATGTAAACAAAAAAATGTTTTCTGATAGTAACGTGTAAATATCTCTTGCAGAAGGTGCAGTAGAAAAGGAGACAAAAGATGAGGTTCGTATTGATTTTTGCTTCTATTTTTTTATACGATTTGAATGAAATTGTCATTTCTAAATAATGGATTTACGTTCTCCTGTGTCAATCTTGGATACTTATCTTTTACTAGTGACATAAGACTAAAAAATTAGATTTAGAAATTGTTAATGTTTTTATTAATGTAAGCTACACCCTTTTATTTCGACTTATCACATACTTGTATTTGTGTCATTGGTTATCAAACAAGAAGATTTGAACTGACTCCTTCTGTGATCTGAACGGCATTTCGAATGAGTCCCACACATGCCATAAGTAGCGTATCGTGATATCATATTCTGACCTGAATGTATTGTTACATGGCCATGGTCGAGAGATCTAACATTTAGAGTCTGTGACTGGAGGCTAGTTTTATAATCAACCAGCAGAGATCTTCTTAGCTGCTAAAAAGTTTTATTCTGAAAGAATTCTAACCATGATCATGATTAAGTAAAAATATCTCTGGGGAAAAAAAATAAAAATTCAATCACTCATTGAAATATGCATTTGCCTTTGTTTATTCAAAGTCACCTGTCTTTTTATTGTCAATAATTGTCAAAATTATCAATTAGCTCATTGTGGTTCGTATTATTTGATATGTAAAACCCATAAAAACATTAAACTAATCTCACAGGGGAATTTTCCCTCTATTTTTAACTGTTATATTAATTATCTTAGAAAATTCATATCGCCTCCAAATAAAAGACACCAGTTACACACTCGCTATCCATTTTTTTTTTTTTTTTCGTCTGTTACTAATGCATCTCCTCATATTCTTGTAAATCTCTTGAAATTATTTACACTTTAAATTATATGCCACTAAAATGTAAATTTGGATTAATATTATCATCTTGGTTGTTATTAGCATTGCAAGTTGATTTTTTTTTCTTTATAACTCTTATTTCATTGTAATGTTTATTTTATTCTCTTTTCATCCATAGAATTGTTCTACAAATTGACCACAGATAAGAAAGATATGACTTTAAGCACGTTAGGTTTGAAATTATGCCGTTATCAGCTAGTAATGCTATAGTCATATCCATGTTTCAGTCGATGTAATCTCCTTTGTCAGGTACAGGGTTGCCAGATTGGTTCTTTTAAGGCCAAATTTCATAAATTTAGCTTTTTTAAAGTAGTTTGTCCTTCAAAAACTCTATTTGGCCTTTTTTTAAAATTTGGTGGAAATTTTGGATTTTATATAAATATTTGTTTGATAGCAATTATTTAAGAAAACGTTATAATTAAGTAACTTTAAAGCAGTTTGGATTTCAAAACTTGTAGACTTTTCAAAATTTTGGCTTTTTTTTTCTCTCGATTCATGAATTTGCTTGAGATAAATAACCCCAGAATGACATAAAAATTTGCGAACATTTGTCATTTCAGGAAGAAAAAAAAAGCAAATATTTATCTTGTTCTAAGACTAAACGTCGTGCTAAATATATGTAAAGATCACAGGAGGATAGCAGATAGGGAATCTCACTCCCAGATTTAGTTTGGCTTTTTTCTTTTTATTTTGGTAAATCATGGTATAAAAAAAATGTGAATATCTAGTGTTCACGTATACCTATCCCCCTTATGTTCAAATTTGTTTTGCACCTATTTGCTAAACGTCTATATGGCACCTGACAGAGTTTACAGTTGAGTATTAAACCAACAATTTTTTTATTTTTATTGCTGGCGCCCTGGCCTTGTCTGGTAATGTTTGTATTTTTTTTGGGTTTTAAATTCTTTAAACCTAGTGCTTATAATAAGCACATGCAAACACACACCACCCATCATGTCTGACCTTTTTAAAAGAACAAATATTAATATTTTCGTTTCTTGTTTATCCCTTCAAAATGCTCAAGTAGAAAAAAAGTTATGAAAGTGGGCGAAAATATAATAAAGCCTGGGAAAAGTCATACCCATGGTTAAAAACTACTGGTGACTGCCAGTGAGTGTACTCTGTGTTGTTCAAAGTGACAGTTTTACCTTAGCAAAGCACACGAAAAAACAAAAACATCAAGATAAAACCATAAACAGTAACACTTCTTAAAGTTCTCTTGATAAGTTTCTACACATAAAATCAGTTGATCTAGAAGAGGAAGCAGAAATGAAACTTAGTTTAAGTATAGCTTGTCATTCTTCAATCCGTTCCATTGACTATTGGTGAGATTGTGTGAAGATCTGGTGAACAAAAGTGTTCTAGAGAATAGAAACATGTGCACTTTAATAATTAGGAATGTTATTTCGGCTGCACTCAAATAACTGAAAAATGGTTTGAAAGATAAAAAATGTTTTACTTGTGGATGAATCAACTGATGTAGCGACTCATTCTTGTCAAATTTTACTGTGATAAGAAAGAAAAAGTTCAAACAGCTTTTCTGTCTATTGTGCCAGTAATCGAAACCACTGCACATTTTGTTTTGTAAAATAGAAGAAGAAATAACTGATTTGAGCCAAACTCTTAAAAACTGTATCGGATTTGCTAGTGATGGAGCAGCTTCCATCATTAGCTGTAAAACTTCATTGTGGTCACAAATTAAGTATGAATCACCATGTTATGTTCAGATGAAGTGTATCTCATTTGAGTCTTTGCATTGAACATGTATGCTCAAAGTTGCCTTCTAATGTTGGTTATCTTTTAACTGAATCGCCGTTATGGTTCAGTAATAGTGTCCTTGGAACAGAAGACTTCAAAAATTTATTTCAGATAATGAACCATGTAGATAGTGAAAACAACCAAGAGAGAAATGTTCCCCTTCCATTTCAAAATGTGTCTAAAACAAGATGATTAGTGAGATGAAAAGTTTTATATAATATTCTGATTAACTGAGAGGAATTAGTTGGTGATTTTAACACTTGCAAAGCAAAATCTAAATGAATAAAATGCAAAAGTTTTTTTCCATTTATCCTAACTATATTAACATCAAAACATGTTAGGATGATTTAATTCTAATGATATTCCATGAAAAATGGCAGTATACTGAAATCATATGCCCTTAGTAGGGTTAAGATGAAAATTCATATACACTAAATGTACAAAAGCAAGGAAATTCCCAAATTTTTACACTTTTATTGTCATTAAGGGTATGCGAGCACAATAGGGCTATGTATTTTACTGGTATGAATTTTTCTTCAGCGCACCTCACACACTTCATTCATTCATGCATAGAGATTTATACTGTAGTGATGTGATAATGAAATGGTTTGGTTGATATGTAGTCATACCCTTAATGACAATAAAAGTGTAAAAATTTGGGAATTTCCTTGCTTTTGTACATTTAGTGTATATGAATTTTCATCTTAACCCTATTAAGTGCATGTGATTTCAGTATACTGGCATTTTTCATGGAATGTTACTACTTTTGTAAAGGCTATGCCTCAATACAATGCCTTCTCATAAGGTTTTTTTAAATTTTCTGGAAAACTAAGGTATATGGTAAACTGAAATTAAAATACCATCAACTATACCCTAGAACCTCTATCTCTGCCAAAAATCAGCTGAATCCATCAAATAGTTGATGAGATACAGGGTGGCACATACGTACGTACACACAGATAACATGATTTCATGATTGAACTTTCTGGATCTCTGGGTTGCCTTGACTAATGATGCTGAAATTCTACACACTTATCAAATAAAAATTTTGTGAAAAGTTTTAACTAATTTGCTTTATTGGTCTTTGAGTTATGATTGATCAAAGAAATGAGATGTCCAGCATAGGCCATTCGTGAGGTCTATTAAGGGATAGAGTGCTCTCGCGCCTCCCTTGAATAGAACGCTCTCGCTCCTCCCTTGATAAGAAAATATTGAAATACCCTATATATAGGCATCTTCTACTCACTCAAACAAATCTCGATTTTGCTTATTACCATATTTATTTATTTTTAAGTTTTTAATAAATTAATATTCTGTAATATACCTTTTCTACTTTGTATTGTCAAATTTTCTTCTACATACGCAATCGTTTTATCGATAGGACTATTATTATAATTACAAATAAAATAAGATATAGAGATTTTATTTTAAAAAATGATAGTGTTTAAAAACTTATTGAGAATTTCATTTTCAAGGGAGATAATTTACTTCCGGCTTTAGTAAAGTGTCAAATATCGCTGAGATGTCGAACAGATATTACACTTTGATCTTAGCCAAAAGGCTACGGAACCATAAAAAATATTTTTTTGTGACTAGGCATTTTTAAATAATAAAAAAATAAAAAATGAATGATTAAATTGGAATATTTTTTAATGGGCAGTGTAGTATAGTATCGGTTCTGTTGTAATAAGACTATCCTCCCAGGAATTACCTCCTCCGTTTTTAAGGGTGTGTAGGGGGAATTCTCCCAGAATGAAAAATCCCCAAGACTCGATTTAATCAGAATATCTTTTAAGGGAGGGGGGTAGTGTAGTATCGATTCTGTTCTCATAAGACCGTCCACGCAAGAATGACTTCCTCATTTTTCAATGGAAGGAAGTCGTGTTCGTCATCATGATATTATCTTCTGTGGAGGGGGGGGGGGTTCCAGTGTAGTATATGTTCGTTCACCATAATACTAGCTACGGAAGAATGATAACTCAAGTTTATAATAAACATGTCTTTTTTAACTAGAAAATTATGAAAGTTATCGTTCTTCCTGAGCCAGCAGATTCATCTTTGTTTATAAAGATGGCGATTATATTTTTCCAGACAATTTTCATTTAGGCGTTTCACGTGGACAATGAAACTTGTCATGGTTTTTAATGTTATCTAAATAAATAAATGCAAAAGTTTTTTTTCACCTATTCTAACTATATTGACATTAAAACGGTTTATGCGTATTTCATTCTCTGTAGTTACTTCCTCTTCATGGGGGGGGGGGGCGTTCAGTATACATTCGTTCCTCACGATACCATTCCTCAGAATTACCAGTTTTGTGGGGGGGGGGGGTAGTGTACTATCTATTCTGTTGTCATAATATCCTCCCAGACATTAACCCCTCCTTTGGGGGGAGGGTCAGTGTTTATAGTTCGTTCATCATGATATCATCCTCTCAACCTCTCACTTGCATATTTATTTATTTTTAAGTTTCTAATGAATTAATATTTTCTAGTCTGTTGATAATTAAATACATGCGTTAATTATTTTTTTAATAAATTTGTTGTGGTTGTTGTTGTTATTCCTATTCCTATTTACTTCCTCTCACGAGAGCAGAGTTAGGCACAATGTCAATATTTAACATCGGGAGAATCCAGCTTCCCCAAAATGGGCACTCTGAATTAGAACAAAAATTTCAATTGCCTCTGTCTAGAAGGATTTCTCCTTCCCTTACAAAGAACATAAAAACTAAGTGCAGATTCGGTACAGATACTGAACGCGTTAAATCTTATTTGTGTAAAACCTCAGCTCGCCTCCTCGTTCTCTCATATTTTTTTTGTTTATGGATCACCCCAATCGATAACAGTAACCAATAGAAAGTATTTTGAACACATTTTTCAGCTTTATTGAAGATGTTAACTCTCAAATGTTTGCATGTTTTCTCTATTGGTTTCATGTTGTTTTATTAGTGATGAGGATGCAAAGTCCTTCCTGTGAAATTGAAACCGTAGGCTCTTTGATATGCTTTTTTATTTATTTATTTTATTTTTATTTTTTTTTTCAGGAATTAAAAAAATATATATTTAGATAAATAAATTTGTGCTAAGAAACATAAATAATGATCTACGATTTACATATTATTTTTTAAATCGTACTGGAGGTATTGTAGTAGTGACTAAAACAACAGCAGCAGCTGCCATTAACAATGTTTGAAATATCTGCTTGACGCTGATTGGAACAAACATTTAACTTTGATTCTGGTTTAACTAATGAGAAACAATCTCTTATGCGAGCAGAACACTGAATCCCAAAGGTTTAAATATAGAGTGCGTCAATACTGTTAACCGCAAGAAGGCACAGTTGCTTAACTTGCTCACATTGGCCACCAAACTCCTCTCTTGGGATACGAACCAAACCCGTTGTCTGCTTCCCAAAAGTCGTATTGTGTGATAACAAACTATTTTATTTTCCTATTTATTTGCTTATAAATAAATATTTCTTTTAAATGAATAAAACACACATAAAGCTTTACTTTTAAAGTCTTCCCGTATAACATATTACTACATTAAGAAATCTGTGTTCGTTGATATGACAGGGCACGTTCTAAAGTTCATTTTTTTTATTTAGAGGCACGAATGAAATTGACTTTTGCCTTTAAACTTAAATTCAAGCCAAGAATTAGTTTCTAATCGACAGGCTTCAATATCGCTTTCAAATGGAAAGGATAGCATAAACAAGTTGGCCATTTCAATCCATGAAAACAATGGGCAGTATCTGTACACTTTGTCACCATTCGAAAGTGATTTTGTAGCCTTTTAAACTGATGAATAGAAAATAATTTCTGAAAAGTTAAGTATTATTGTTCATTCGTACTAAATGTTAATTTTCGAATGCACCCCTGTCCTATCAAAGAAATCAAACCTGATTAAAGTAATGGACTTGAGTGTATTGCTGCCATATTGACTGGACTATATTGTTAGTATTATTAAATAAAGCAGCAAAAAAAAATAATGGCTATTTCAAAAACTTTGGAGATGGCAGAACTATGGTCTAAATTATAATTGAGAACTTTTTGCCTGTCCTTTTTAAAATTTTATTTTATAAAGGCCAAAAACGACTCAAGGATAAGAGTTAAGATGATGGATTATCGGTTGAATTATTAAGAATATTATGAGAGGATTGTAAATGAATGAAAAGGACAAAATTTGATTACTTATGAAGATACTTTATGACAAGTATTTGTTGACATTGGTGATTTATAAACTCCCAAATAACGAGACAGAATGGCACCAAATTTGGCATGCAGCATCATTGAGATATGGGGTGATGGTGGGGCCTGTTGCTACTACTAATAATGATAAAACAAACACTTATAGGCTTCAAACAGGGGGGGGGGGGTCTAAATTAATGTATTACTTATAATAATGATTATACTTATGTATACTATCAAACTATTAGATAGAATTGGACCAAATTTGGCATTAACATCTCTTTGAATGCCAGATACAATTAAGAATGTCAATTAGTATGCTTATATAAACTCCACTAGAGTTAGATTAAAAGCCACCCTTTTGGCAAATTTTTAGGATAGTTTTACTCACATCAAATTGACCAGTGCTACCAGATCAGGCTGTCTGAAGATACCAGCTTCCTGACCAAAAATGCACCAAACATTAATTTTATCGGTTTCTTCCTTTCCCTTTGCAAAACTCCATCACGTTCTATAAAGCCAAAAACAAAAACATTATTTCTCTACAAAACAACCAAACCAAACACCATGAATAAATACTTGAACATATAAAGAACTTGAAGCATAAAAACTTTTACCAAAATGACCGGATTCGGCATTAAATAACTTAAAAAGAGTTGATATGCCTTAAAACAACCAACCACATCAGATTGAGAAGTTTTAATCTCATATTTGGTGGCCATAATCACGCTTTGTAGATCTAACCATTTTTGTTCTTTTCTGTTAGATCTGTTTTTTGATCTTGAGTGTTTTCTAAAAATTATGAACGTGATAGTCTGAAGAAAAACCACTGTGATAAGATGAAAGAAATATTTTTTCTTAAGTTATGTAATGAAAACTTAATTAGCAAGGATTCCTTTTTAAACATTTTTTTCTCTGTTTCCAAATTTATCAGGAAGATGATGATGAAGACAAAGATGAAGATGCAAGTCAGAGCATCGCAACTGACGATAAATCTGTTGAGCCAAATGATTCTGTTAATCTGAGCAGCAACTCTGAAGTTGAAAATTCCGAGAAAACTACAGATGTTGCACCGATTGTTGATGACGTTAAAACTGAGGTGCAAGACATAACCAGCACTGAAGAGCCAATTTCATCGGAAGAGACGCCAAAAACACCCGGTAATGACACGCATGGAAAGGACACAAGTTCACCGGTAAATATTCATTTTTAAAAAAGACTTTCTCTTTTTATGGCTTTATTTTGGGTTCTTGTTCTAATTCTTAAAAAAAAAAAAAATTTTTTTTTTTAAAGTGACGCTATTTATACTAGAGCACTATCCATGGAGGGTATCACTCAAAAGTTTTGACTTACTTTTCCGAGAGCGACCTGCAAGCTGAAGCCTTCTCTCTTTTAGCACGACTGAGATAGGAGAAAGGTGTCCATGTAATTGTTCCTTAGTTAGCTGTTTCATTTAGCTGATGTCCAATATAACTCGTAACATCCTTGTGTATGTTCCGTCAAGTGATGCTTCCTGCTGTTTCTTCAGTGTTCAAACTGCTTTCATATGTAATCACATTGGACAAAAAGTAAAGTTTCTGTATTTCATGTTTGTATATTAAAAGAAAATGTGTATAAGAAAAATGATTAATTTCACTTAAACGTGACCCGATTTGATTTCTACTGTATTCTCTTTAATATTATTTCCTCAACATTTTAATATTATCTTACTAAAACCCCCAAAAAGATAAAGAAACAATTTTAAGATTGTGATTCAAATTACTTTTAGGTCTTGATGTAAAGGGGGAACTTCTCTGCCTTTTTCTACGTTAATAATGCAACCATTTTCACTTGTTACTCCCTATTTTGAATAATAGACTTGCCTAGATGCAAAGAATTATGTAATTTATGTCTGCTATTTCTAAAAGATTTCTTTTTTTATTTTCCAACCTAATATTTCAGGAAGTTAAAATTTAATTTTTCTTTAAAGCAGTGTTTTTTTTTATGTTAAAACAAATAAGTTACATGAGAAAAATTAATAACATTAAGAGAAAAATGTCCAATTATTTTTCTGTAATTTCATCAGGCAAAGATTGTACTAATAAGTTTATGATGTACAAAAGAAAAGGCAACTCTGACACAGATGATAGAGTACTAATAATACCATGTAATTTATACGGGTTCAGCTATTGTTATTATCTTGTTTTGAATTAAATAAAATCTTTAAACAAATGTGTAAAGAATATTAGAAATCGTTTCGCTTGCAAATCAGAAGCTCATATGTGTTTTTTTTCCTTATTGAAGTTCAGATTTAAAGTCTGTTTTGAACTTTCAGTGTACCAAAGAAAATTGCATCTCTTTTCTCTTCATACATGCCTGATTTTAATGTTTCTACCCTGGACTACAGATTTTCTGTTTCCCCAACCTTATCATGAGGGTCTGACATGGACTGACAATCTGGATGTGCCAAGTTCGAATCCAGTCGGTTCCATAGCATCACTGTGACTATGCATGTTTGCAACTTTCAGGTGATCCTTCCTGTAAACATCTGATTCTACAAAGAATTGCACAAACCAATGCCAATAACAGAATCAAACCGGCCAAAAAAGTTGTACCATGCTGATTCATAGAAATTTATTTGTTCATATTTTTTTAGGGTGGGTGGGTCATATTTCATCTTTATATTCCTGAACATAATTCTAGAATGGAATACATGGTTCTTGATCATGTTCTTTTCTATGCACAGTGTGCCCAGATAGAGAAAATTTGGAAAAAAGTCCATATCTTGGCAAAAAATTGGTCATTGAAGCTGGTTCAGGGCTCGTTAGAAGCGAAATCTAAAGGCCTTTCTGAAAAGATCCAAAAAATAAAAAAATAGCTTTTTTTCAGGGGTCTGGGACCGAATTTCCATATTTGGGCATTTTGACCCAAAATCACATTTTTGACCATATCTCAGCTTAAAATTGGTGTTTGAAGCTTGTTAGAAGCGAAATCTAATGATTATGTTTTACTCGTTTTTTTGAAAATGGAATCCATTACCAATAAACAAGTGTTTGATATCTGATATCTATGAAAATCAGGCAGGAAGTGTGGACCGAAAAGTGTCATCCACATACGCAGTCCTGAACGAATTGTATGCTGGGTTCTCAGCGAGAAGCTCTACCATCGGGAGAGGAAGATACAGACCCTTGCAATGAATCGAATTAACATGCGCAAGAAATCTCCGGATCAGATGAAAGAGTGGGAGAATGATGTCTTCGTTCATGTGAAACCAGTTGAGGCACAACAGAAGTCGTCATCGGAACTAGTGGAAGATGTAACTGTTGGAAGTGGTGCTGATGCTGGTGGTCGACCGAAGAAAAGGCTCAGCGAAAACCCAGGTGAGCGAACATGTCACAAGATCCTAGATGGTATCCTGAACAATCTTACCTGTGTAATCGAGGAACAAAACATCAGCACCGCTTCTTTGTTGTGTGCACTGACTGAACGCTGGACACAGCGGCATGGAGAAGCCAGAGATAAAAATCCTGATATGGATGCAATGTCGGCGTGTTCCCTCCCTCCTATACAACATAAATCTCTCAGTCAACCGATATCAGGAATTGCGATTGGAGTTACTACAGCACGGTTTTAACATTCCAACGAGAAATGAGATTGATAAAATCAAGAAAACTCTTCTCCCCTCATCCATCCTTTTTGAGGCTGTCAAAAGTAATGCTGATATGCAGGAGGTCATTTTACAGACTGTCAACTCCTTGCTTGAGATCAACGAACTGACACCAAATGCAGATCTCCGTCACCAGAATGCGGAAGAAGAGGATAGTGGAGACGGCAGTGATGAAGAGAAAGAGAAAGTAACGACGAGTTACCTTGGTGGATTTTGGTGTCCACTGCATGTATTCTGTGGCGATATAACACTTTGGACTAACCCTCTCTCTAACTCAAACTTGTATGTAAGATCAGTCTGTCTTGTTAGGGGAAAGGAAACACAAGAATCTGTTTCTTTGCACTTCAAACCGTACATGGACGAACTGGCGAAGCTCGAGAAGACTGTCATCCCAATTACGAGTGATTGTTCGGCAACGGTAATTACAGAACTTTCGATGATTGACGGCAAAATGGTAGATCTGATTCAAGGAGAATGATGATCAAGACACATCCGAAAATTGTGTCCCGAAAATGGCAACTTGAGTGTAAACGTTGCAAATGACTCGGCCATACCATCCGATCTTGCCCTCAAAAGCTTGTATCTGTACTTGATGAGGAAGCAACCAGGGTTCAGAATTGTTTTGAATAATTTTTGCTCTGCTGAGTTCTGTTAAATTATCTTGTTCTTATTATCACATATTCCAGCTCTTGTTTGTCAATTTAATAATAAATGTTTCGTAAAACTTGAATTGTCATGTCGGTGATCTTGATAACTTCCATTGAGTATCGAATTTGTCATTTCCAGTTCCACTAAACTCATCAGTATACTATGTTCTTTTAATGACTAATCACACTACCCAAGATTGTTAACAGTTTTTGTTCAGATTTTTAATTTAGGGGGAAAATATTGCTTGAGATAATGATGTTTCGAATTTTTGCCCCTCTTTTAGGAAAATTTAGGGACTTTTACGTAAATAATATCTCGCCCCATTGACTTAAAAGAATTAAGATAGAGGTACTTAGATCCTAAATTCTTTCAACTGCTGCTTATTATGATTCTATAATGAGCTCAACCATGTTCTAACTCAATGCGGTTCAAATTTTATGATAACTCAAAGTTTGGTTCAACGCACGGAAAAATCGCGATAAAAAATGTATATTTTGGGGAAAAAAATGGGGGAAAAAATTAATAATTTCAAGCCAAATTATTTAAAAATCCCATAATTTCCCACAACATCTGTCTAATGATTGTAATGGATCACATGTTATACATGATCACCTTCAAAACCGTTTTGATAGGCATTGATGGACTTTTTTGATTTTTTAATATTGAAAATCAGAATACGATATTGATAACTCATTTAATGGCATATTCCAACATGGATATGTCTTCTCTTTCTTACCACTTCTTATCACTCTGGGTGCAAGGTTGGAGCTTTAAACCTATCTAAAGTGGTTTTGTACAGGGTACCATATGATAAAATCCCAAACTCAACCTCCAGGGTCATAACAGATAATTTCCACTTATACAGTAACTAGGGCTATTTTTGGAGGAAATCTCATACTTCTCAGTTGACCGTGCAAATTATGCACACACTTTTATGAGGTAGTCGACTTTGGGAAGCCACCATTTCATTTTCTTTTGAGCTACTTTTTTTTGCAAATGATCACTTTTATTCCAAATTTTTGAAATATCACTACCACTATAACTCCCCTTTTAGGTCTAAAAACAGTTTTTTCCACCCCTGGGCACACTGTGCTATGGGAGGCCCAACTCGGAAGAGATGTCTTTAAAAGAGTCAGAACTACTTTTGAATATTGTTCTGATTTCATATAAATTAGATGTTTAGAATTTTTTCTCAATGTGCACCTATGACATTTTTCTGCGTATTCTTTGTTTGTTTTCATTGAAACTGATATCCTCTGTGGATAGTTATTGCATTGGAAGATATTTCTAAAACTGGCTATTTCTTGTCTTGTTCGACACTAAGGATTTTTGAAACCATTAGTAAATACAAAATCCAATTCTGCCTGAAAAGAAGTGAAACTCTATCTAAAACTCTAAGACATAATTTAAATTGTATGTATCATTTTATATACAAATATATCTACATTAATTTCCCACAATGCTTTGCCCACAATAGACCAACGACTATGATACATTGACAATAGTTCAGTTAGACAAATTAGTTTGGAGACAGTTGACCTGCTGATCCATAAGGACTGAAGAGTGAGCTTGTGACCCCTAGACAAGGGAAAAGTGATGTTAAATGAGTAGAGAAAGAGTGAGAGAGATGTTTTAGAATCTGAAGTTGACACTAAATGACCCACACAATCTATGAGCCGTTATTTCTTCCACGATTGCTTTTTAGGTCCACATTTAGATCTTTTTCTGTACGTAAAACAATTTTGTTGATTTAAGAATGTTATTTTAAATAATGCCTGTTATTTATTTCAGGTTAAAACTGCTCCTATATCCACTGATCATCTAGGTATGTGTTTTTTCTTTTTCTTTTAAAATCAAAATATTCCAAGAATTTTGAAAGTTTTTGTAGATAATTCTCAAATGATTAGTTTTAAATTCAACAAAAACACTAATTTAGGAAAACAACTTTTCATTTCTAAGTAGTTCATGTAAAATATCTCCATCGTTTTCATACAATGATTAGTAGACATACTCGTGACCCATTGGGTCAGAACCACTACCACTATTTATTCTACTTGGATTTCATTTGAAAATTCATGTTATGTAAAATAACACATCACTCAATAAGTCTAGGGCCTGACATATAGTTGCGCCACTAATAAAAAAAAAATCCATGATTTTTATATGGTACTAACCTTTAAATTAGGATGTGTCAAAATTTGAGCCTTATCAGATTATTAGTTTACAAATTACAGTTAAGTGAAGCTACTGTTGCAAATTTTAAAAACAATGGAAAAATCTGAATTTCGTGTGTTGATAAAGCTTTGTTTCTGATGGGAAAAAAATACTGTTTAAGCAAAGCAGGCAGTATATTCACCATTTTGCATGAGAAAGCTGTTTTCAAAATGGGTGCTGCGTTTACTAACAGTTGATCAAAAAACGTATCGATGATGAAGATCGTTGTTTGCAATTGTCAACAAAAAGGAGTTGTTTGGCTTTTTTTTTTTTTTAAATTTTTTTTTATTTCTTTATTTTTTCATGGAAATTGCTCCAGACAAGGCATGAAGCCAGTTGATGCAAGGAGCTAAAAAGAACAAAAGATGATAAACGCAATTACCGGAGATGCCTATTGACCATAGTCTTGAAAAGAGCAAGGCTATAAATAGGAGGAAAACAGTCAGCAGAAAGAGAGTTTCACAAGCCTGCAGTTCTTCTGAAGAAACTACGGGAATAGGAAGTATTATATTGAGGTATCAAAACAGTAAATTTGGGAAGACCACTAGACAAAGGGAGCAGGGAATAGATCAGACAATTCTGAAGAACACATACCATAATAGTATTTATAGAAAAGACTGAGACTAGCAACATCACGTCTTTGAGGGAGAGGATACTAAGAAGAAGAGTAGGGTCAACCAAATTACAGATACGTTTCTGAATCTTATCACGAACAATCAAATGGGACAGAGATTCACCAGCCCAAGTATGATGAAAGTACTCCTACAAGGTCTGAGAGTAAATTTCTAAAGATAGAAAATAGCCTCAGGTGTGAGAAAGTGTTTGGGGGCGATAGAAAGAACAGACTTTACGAGAGGCAGAAAGAACAATGGATCTAATGTATGAAAGATTTTATAAGAAAGACCAAAAAGTTTTAGTTGAACGGAGCCATCCATTAAAATCTCAAAAATTTGAATGGCATGTGTTCTATGATTGAAAGACATGAGCTGAGTCTTAACAGGATTAAATGAAACAAGCCATTTCGTACCCCAATCCACAACGAACCCAAGTCAACTTCTATATCAGCTGCATATTTCAACTGATCTCAGGGAGATGGGCGATAAGAAACACCAGAATAGAGAGTGGTATCATCACTATAGATGTTAATCTTCTGAATAATATTCTCTGGAAGATCATTTACATAGAGAAAAAACAGTGTTGTACCTAGAATATAGCCCTGAGGAACACCAATATTGATAGGGAAAGAGGATGAGGAGACGCCATCCAGAGTTACTCGCAAGCTTCTATCAGAAAAAAAAAGACCTAATGATGCTAAAAACCTTACCACTAATATCATGATCCTGAAGACCAGAATGCCATACTCTGTCAAATGCAACAACCCTACCTTCTGAATTATTCATCAACCGACAGATTCACTCAATTACAAGAGTTAAAAAAAAAGATCAGTAGTTGAATGAAAACCACAAAAACCATACTAAACATCACTAAAGAGGCCCAAACAGTCAGTAGTCACTGGGGACCAGATCTGGAGAATAGGGTGGGTGTATCAATATGTGATAATGGATGAAACATGAATCTATCACTTCGCTCCCAAGTCAAATCGGCAGTCAGCTGAGTGGGCAACAATAGGTGAAAGCCGTCAAGACGCCCAAAGACGCAAACATCAGCAGACAAGGTTTTGGGATGTGCAAAGTATTTTGTTCATCGATTACTGTGAGAAAGAAATTAGCATCAATAGTGAATATTATATAGCATTATTGGCGTGTTTAAAGGAAAGTGACAAAACTACATGAATTGAAGCCACCCTATTCTCCAGATCTGGCCCCCACCGACTACTGGCTTTATGCAGACCTTCAAAGAATGCTCCAGGGAAAGATTTGGCTCCAATCAAGAAGTGGAATAAAGTCGAATTTTGCTTAAAAGTTGTTGTTATTAGTTAGTCCCGTGACTTATTGAGTGATGTTATGTCCATTGTTTTCATATAATGCTTACTAGACATACCGTTGGTTCATAACACCTATCACTATTCTAATTTGATTTCACTCGAAAATTCATTTGCATAAATTATGTCCGTCGTTTGCATATAATTATTTTCATCAGCTGCTATAAAAATTGCTGGCCACATTTTTTCTTTGCTTTCTCTTCGTAAATATTGTCTTCTTAAAAGCAACATGAAGATTTTCATAAAAAAATAAAAAAATGTACCAAACTATTAAAAAGCCGTCTGAAAGTGCAAGAAATGCTTTAAATTTTTAAGTGCATCTCAGCATCTTTATCAGAAGGTTTGTTGCGCTTACGTTTGTAAAAGCTTTTCCAGATGCATCCACACATCTTTACAATAGGCTCTGTCTGTCTGTCTGTTGGTTAGATTTCAGCATTTTCATCACTAAATGCGCAGATTAAATGACTGCAACTTAAAAATACTCCTTTTTAGCAACCCCGATGTATATTTGGAGTGCCTATAAAAGAAAAAGGGCGTTGGTTTGTTACGTTTAAATTGGAAACAACTTTTTGGTTGCTGAATGCGCAGATGGGATCCACACGTCTTAAGAATGGATCTGTTCATGCTATTATGATAGTTGTACATTTGTTTTGAAACTGAACAATTCTTCTCAGATCGTGTCCATCATTTATAGAATTGCATCAAAGATGCACGGAAAATATTTTGAGAGATTTTAACAAAATCAGTATTCCGGTTTTTAGTAGGAAAACATTACAGATTATTTGAGCGATGCAAGTGGCATGATAATTATGGAATTGCCAAGTAGGGTTAATAGTTGGAACACTTAGATACTAATATCGGGGGAATCTGGGTATTGACCCATCTTAGTGAAGACTTGTCTTGAATGAATCATTTTCAATAGTGATTATGTTTCGACATTAAAAGCTCAAACCAAGACAAAATCTATATAATAATACGCTAAGTCAATTTTATGTTCGTACGTACGTACGTTATCATCCTCCACCCAGTTTTAAAAAGATAGGATCGCCGAAGATTCAATGCAACAACAGTAATGTAATCGCCAAGTAAGGTGTTTAGTTAGAAGACTTATGTACTAATATGTGGGGGAGGGGGGGGTATGAACCCATCTTCGTAAAAAGGCTTGTCTTCAATGAATCACTTTCAATAGGGATTATGTTTGCCATTAAAATCTCCAACAGTCAAACCAAGGCAAAGTAATAGGTTTTATTAATAATTTTGTAGTTTATAAAGCTATCATTTATATTTTATGTTAATCAAATCGGTGGATCTGGATCTGTGATGGCATTCACCCGAAATGGGTAGAGCCGGCACCAATTGAATTTGCGGGTTTGTGAATCAAAGTAACCCATTCGTGTCTATCCATAGCTGACTCTTCACCATACTGCAACCAGTCATTTTCCATCGTGGAATGCTGAAAATGCAAGGGGTGGCTACATCTTTCAAGTCAGCTTTGACCGTTGCAAGCCAACTCCTCCGGTGACCGCTCTTCCTCTTGCGCCATCTTAGTAATAGAACTGGCGTTATTGCCTTGTGAATTGGGTCGGTTGGAGAATGACAAAGAGCAAGGCCAAACCCTCGGAATCTCATTGTTAAAGTTTTCCTCAAGTTTGGGGATCTGGCATCTTGAGAAAATCGTGATGTTAGGGATGCGCTCAGACACATGAGGATGCATCAGACACATCAGTAATTAAACACATCCAGCTTTCGAATAATTACAGCACAGAGTGGCAAAGTTTCGGACCCATGAAGTAGAATTGTGTGAACAAGGGCCTGGTATATTCAGCATGTAGTTGCAAGCTTGATTTCCTTTCTTGAACATAGCCAATATTATAGGCAACAGAATATTCTTTGGGTTAATATGCCGAATGAAAAATAAAAAGCAGATCATACAAATAATTTGTTTTTTTATTTGAGCTTTTATAATTTTTATACCTAAATTAGCTTTTGCTATCTTATCACCTGCAGAGTAGGTTGTTGTTTTGTTTTTTTTGTTATGTTTTTTATGAAAGTTATCCATTTTTGTTACGATCCCAATGCTTTTTGGTAAGAAAAACCTCAAATTCTGTCAGGTGTTTTTATTTTTTCTCCGCTTTCAGCTTTCAATAAATATTGTTATTTGTGATAATGATTAGTGAATAAATTGGTGATATTTTAAAATCATTTGAAGTAATTTGTTGTTGTTGGTGGTGGTTTCATTGTAAGCCTCATTGTTGGCAGCATCAGTTTGAGCCCTGGGCTGCAGTTATTTGGCCACGTGAAAGAAAGAAGAGCTTTGATGGGACACAAAGTTGTCATGAAACTTCTTCACATCCTTGGAATAACAACAATTCCACCTACCAGGCATTCATTTCAAGTGACTTGTTCTGAAAAATTTTGGGTTTTCGCTCAGAAATTACTAACCAAATATTATTAAAGGTTTTTTTTTTTTTAAAGATTTTTTTTTTATTCAATATTTCCCCTTTCCCTCTCTGCCTTAATAATGTACTTTATATGGCACCGTTGTTACTGATATAGATTTGAAGTGTCTATTTCTATGCCAATTAGATTTTGATTGACCTGCATATAAACTGGTTAACATTTGCTGTTAACCGGAGACGATTAATGTGTAGTCTCTGTTTTCAACAGATCAGTCCCTCTGACCCCCTCCTCTCTTGCTTTCTTTCTCATTCGCAGCATACGAGAGTGTGAAACTTGTCTTTCCTTATTCAATGTTCTGATAGCTTGATAAAAAAAGACAAGTTTATCATTTAATAATATTGGTGAAAGAAA
This sequence comes from Sepiola atlantica, assembly GCA_963556195.1. Classification (NCBI taxonomy): domain Eukaryota; kingdom Metazoa; phylum Mollusca; class Cephalopoda; order Sepiida; family Sepiolidae; genus Sepiola; species Sepiola atlantica. The sequence continues at coordinate 27,300,736 of OY744547.1, read as the reverse complement.
GAATAAAGATTCTTGTGTATTTTTATTACTTAATTGTTCAATTCACGACACAACACTCTGCTGTTGTGCAATGAAGTTTAGTAAGTTTTCATTTCCTATCAACTGTTTCATTCTAAATTAACTTTCTGTAGCACTGCCACCACCACAGTCATCATCAACACCCTTGAAAGACGTTAACACAAAGGAGGAAGACGAGCCGAAGGATGCAGACAAACCCACAGTGGTCAGCACTCAGAAAGATCAGTCGGATGAGACTGAACATGAAGATGCTCCTGCTGCTACAGCTTCCGCTACTGAAGACAAAAAAAAAGAGGAGGAGGAAGAAGAAAAGAAAAAAGAAAAAAATCCTGTCGGCGATCTTTTACCTCCATCGCCAACAAGTGTGCCCTGTATAGCACCATTGACTCTGAAAGACACTATAAGTATGGGCACTTTGTCTGCTCAGCAGGGCGAAGAGAATGAGTCCCTGATTGTACATGTGGACGATACTCAAAATGATCTTGATGCTGACCTCTTGACCTCTCGAGCAAATGAATTAAAAGCGAGGCTAGCGGCAAAAGAGAAAGCAGTTGGTAAGATCGAAGGGAAGTCTGATGCCGGAAGCGACCCGCCAGAAGCCGGGACTGGTGGAGAAGGAGGAGGGAGTGAAGGAGTGAGCGGTGGTAAAGGTAGCACGGACGATGCGAAGAAGACCGAGAAGAAACCCGATGAAAAGAAAGATGAGAAGATAGATGGGAAATTGAAGAGGTTGGTTTTCATCTAATCTTCCTTACCCCCAACTACTTTCACTCCAGATGTCATTTGTTTCATGTCTTCTTACTTCTCGGTTAACAGATTCTCTTGAAACACACACCGTTACAAAAAGAAAAAAAAGGAATTCTTAGACTTGATTAGTTAAAATATATATATACATCTCACTTACATAGTCTGATATCGGTTTCTTTTTTAAAAGTTACTGCTAAGTTAATATTTATCTTTGCGTGTGTGATTAAGTAAAAGTATTTCTGACATCAGCTCCAAAGCTGTCAAATAATGTAACATTTAAAATAACATCTTTGTCGTAAGGATTGTGTGACATGATTTAGTGTTTAATTTGTTGCTTTTAGACTCTAAAGATGCAACGCACAATTGCATGCGTTGGTCGGTGTTTCTTCTGAAAATGAATTGATGTTATTGGCAAATTTTAGTTCATATTGAAACTCATGAAATGTAAAGGGGTCAGCAGATGACGGGATAGGAGACTGGAGTGGACACGAGCAAGAAAAAACGTACAAGGGAGCATTCATTAAAGATTTATTTTGACTATTTTCCTTTGGATGGCACTCGAGTCTTTCTCCACTTAGCGTCCACTCTTTTCCCATTGTTTGATGCACTTATAGAAAGTCCACAAATTAGGGCTGCTGGCAAGGTTGACCAGTATGTTAGTGGTCATCTTTGAGGCCTTTCAAATAGAAAAAGTCAGTGTTTTTAAAAAAAGAAAATGAAACGGTCATACCCCACAGTCTTATTGTAAAACCCTGTTAATCATAGTTATCTGATTCACTGGCGGAACAGGTTCAAAGTTTTTAAAATATTGCAGAAAAATTTAAATTTTTTGTAATGCCCATGGTGTCTTCAGTTATGCATTTCACCAGCAATCAGTAATCGTATTTCGTAAAAAAAAAAGTGGCACAATATATTGTATATAAAAAAATAAGCAGGAGAGATTGTATTAAAAAATAAAAATCTACGTAAATATGTTGCTTTTTTTTTTTTTAAGTAAGGTATTTTGTAACCCACATAGCATCTTCAGACGCGCAGTCCATCAACAAGAAACAATTGTTTCATCAAAACAAAAAAGAAAAGGAGAATATACCATAGTTAAAAATGGTAGCACAAGGAATAATATTTTTAAAAAAAGAAAGAAAAAAAAAAGTATGTACAAAAATCTCAAATTCTGTAGTGAAATGTCTCAATGTTCATCTTCTGTATTCTTTTTTTATTATTCGTTCGACTCTTTTTTTTTCTTCTTTTTTTTCTTTTGTCTATTTTCCATTGGCGTATAATATCCGCACTCAGACTAATTATTTAATTATTAAGGAAGTACTACGCTATTAGTTTATGATGAAAAGGGAATGAATAAGCAAAGTACATAATAAGGAACTGACAATATGAAAAATATGTTGTTCATAATGTATAACCAACCGCTTATATCATAGGAAATTCATTTTTCATGGTGAATAATTGATGGCTTGTATTATGGAAAGAAAATTTTAAGATGTTAGAAGGAAAAATATTTTATCGAGTATTATAGTATACAATTAAATGTAAAAAATAGTTTAATGATTATTGTAAACAAATGTAACTGTTTATCTGGTAGCTGAAAAAGATAGATTAATGTTGATTTTGTTTTGTTTGTTTTTAGAGAGAACAAACTCTCTCTTTTTGTATATACTAATGTGCCCTTGCCATCAATAATTGTGATGCAGGATACATATCTAGCGGCATCTCTGAAATAGTCAATCCTTCAAATTGAAGTATAATATCTCATGTGCAATTTTAAATTTCATCTCTTGGTGGTCACTGGGAAAAGGTCAGGATAAATCTTTAATGAATTTCATTGTATGTTTTCATTTCAATTGGAATTTTCAACATTGAGAATGGCGTCTTTTGATTTCCTGAATTGATGTCTTTAAAAATGAGGTGATGGAAGTGATCTTCATCATTTACTAAAGGATTAACGGAAGAATCAACCCAAGAACCAAACATCAACGAGCAAACCTCAAGTTCGACAAAAAAAAAAAAAAAAAAAAAAAAAAAAATCAGAAGATCTATGGAAAAGATCTGGACCTTCCAACTGTAGCCACTGCATGCGTTTGTGTGGGACTTTTATTTTCCGCTGCTGGCCCCTTATCATCATGAGTCTTTAAAGTGATAATAGATTTTTTTTTTTTTTTTTTTTTTTTACATCAAAAAAATGTTTGTGGTGTATGTATTTAGAACCAATCTTAATGTTGGACTAATAAAATCTTCTCTGATCTTATGACAACTTAGGCAAATGAATTTCACTTGATTAAGACAAAAGATAAGGTGACGTTTTTATCTAACTTATATTTCATTTGTGGGAGGGTTTGTTTTCTTTTAATCAGGTAAGTGTTTTCCTTTTTATTTTATTTTTATAAATGTTGATAGCTATAAAATTTGAAAATATCTAATAAAAGTTTGGGAGTTCATTTCAGTAAATGTCTCCTAAGATGATCTTTTGACTAACGTTCATAAAAAAGTCACGTTATAAATGCAATCTGACAGTAAAATTGTATATAGCAGAGCTACCCATCATTGCCCGGGATCTTAAATTATGTAGATTACAAAAAAAATAATAAACAATTTGCTTAATATTGTAATTTAAAATGTTTAAATTCGTTTTGGGATAAAATCAGTAAAAATATTTATGCCTCAGGTGAGGTTCGAACTCACAACCTCTCTCAGTAAGTATGGCACGGTAATCAATTGAGCCACTTTGGCAATTAGGAGAAGGCATAACAGCAAAATTATATATTCAGTAACTGTGCTACAAAAATGTTACTAAAAAATATGTCCTTGGTTAATGAGTGGTGGTAGTACTATTGCCTGAGGGAGTCTCTCCCCCCCCCCTCTCTCTCTCTCTCTCTGAATATGATTTCTAAAAAATAAAATCGAACCGGATTAAATATTAAAATGGATTGAAAATCGAATTTTTCTTTTATAAGAACACGATCATAATTGCCTTGCGAAACAATTGCGTTTGTACCGCTCGTATTAAAAAAACTATTAATGTCAAAGAAACCATGAATGAACTGTTTTTACTTTATATATAATTAATGAATTCCTTACAAAGTTTAGGATAGATTAAAAAAATAAACCAATTATTGACAAATGTAAATTGCCTCCAAAAAAATTTTACCGAGAAAAATGAGTGAGCAAAACTGAAGATTTGAAGAGTCATCTGTGTCACAATCAGTGCAAACAGGAATATCGAGTAAATGTTGACCAATTTTTGAATTCAGAATCGTCCGTTATGAATTAGTGATAGAACATGCTGCTTGATTCACTCAATCATTTGTCGAAAAGTGCATCCGATATAGTCAGATTTACACTCACAAGTGAAATCACTTAACATTCTTCAATGAGAGAAACGCCATGTTTACGAAAACAGGGTAGAGCTGTTTTAGTGTTAAAACCTAAGCATAAAATTCATGTCAAGAAAACATTGTCACTGCTTTGGTAATTTGAGGAAAACATGAACGAACCTAAGATTACTAATCGAAGGCTATTTAAAATGAATGAGACATTTCCTATCGGCACTCATCATAAACAAAGAACACAAGCAGCCATGCTTGGCATTCTCACAGAATCATTGACGTCCTAGTACACTCCTGCTCGCAGCCTTGAACACTATATTACCATTTTTTTTTTTTAAATTTTCAAATTTCTGTAAGTTATGGTTTTCAGTGATGAATAAAATAATGTAAGACGTTTGCTATTTATGAATGTCCGACGCAAACCACGCAATATTATTGTAACCCCTCCACCCCATTGTAAAAGTTACTTGAAAAGTTGTGCTTGATCTTGATATAGGGCTTTGGTTTCAAATTCATCTCTTCATAAAGATATAGGAGAGTAGAAAGTGTACTATAGGTTTACTTTCGGCAGCCTCGTAACTCCTGCTTCCCTTATTTTGTCCTTTAGTTCTCACATTTCATGAGCAATGTTTCTGACAGAGGGGGAAGAATTGCTGTTTTCTGGGTTGGAATCTATCCATCTAACACTTTATCGTTGACTAGTTTTTTACCTTGAAGTGAAATTTTATTTTTTATTTTTTTTTTATTTTAGCTCCTTACATCAAGTAGCTTCATGCCTTACCTGGAGCGATTTCCATTTAAAAAAACAAAAACAAACCCCCATACTTCATCTTGGCTAGCAAAGTGTAATACCTTTTCTGATACTACACTTGATATTTTTTGCCCTCGGTCGGTGAAGGAGAAATCCTTCCAGATTGAGACAATTTTTATTTCTGTCCCAATTCAAAGTGTCCCTTTTTGGGTAGCTGGATTTTCCCCACATTAAAAACCAGCCTGTCCTCTTGAGGAGAGAATAGGGACATACCAGAAATATGGTTTAGATATAATTATTTTGTTTATGTTTAATTTTGCTTAAATTCTACCATTATTTTTTGCTGAATGTTAGTTGAAAGAAGATCTTAACAGACAAAAATGAACCCGTTTTATATATATATATATATATATATATATATATATATATATATATATATATGAAGCAATCCAACAAAAGATATAAGCGTCAACTAATATCTTATAATTAGTGAAACATCCGGATAAAAACTGAAGCTCAATATACTGGATAGAGCATTAATATTATAATATAAAATGAAGTAATAAAATAAGGTGTCAATCAAGATGAAGAGAAGAATTATCTTTGAAAACTCATGAGCTAAGGACTTAAGGATACTTTGCTTGAACTTTGAATTCTAATAAAATTTGATTGACGCCTTTTATTACTTCATTTTATATTATAATATATATATATATATATATATATATATATATATATATATATATATATATATACACACACACGTTTTATGTGTGTACTTTTTTTTTCCTGATATTTTCAATTTTTTCTTAGACACTAAAAACCGAATTGTGTAAGAAATTATATTCTATTGGATACCATTTTAACATAATTTAAAGTAAAAATAAAAATTCTAAGTTTCATTTAAATAACACTATAAACAATTTAATTTAATTGCCTTTTGTGAATCAATAATTTCCTTCAATTTCTAAATAATAATGTTATTGCAATTACAGTTCACCTGTTTCAAAACTCAAGGTTGTCAAAGGTCAGTAATTTTTTTATATCTCTACTCGTACAAATTTTTTTCTGTTTGATTTGTTTTGAATAATTTCTTTTTTTACCACTTATTGAGGCCCAAAACCATTCACGGATAAATGGTGAAAAATATGAGAAAATTGAAAATGATGAATAGAATATGAACAAAGTTTGATTAAATCCCCATTGACATTTTTCTGTTTATTTATTATTTATTTATTTTATTTTTAATAATTACTGTGAGCAAATGTTACATAGTGGTTTATCAAACATGCTTAAATCACTCCATATAACGTTTTCAAAATGTTACAATGTTTTTGTTTTTTTTAGGTAATAAAAAGCCTTTAAACTGCAAATATGCTCTTTTCACGTCTACGAGACAAACTGTGATACAGTTCCTTTTAAATGTTCTAATGTCTCTTTTTCTTTTTAACGTGTATTAAAGTTCCTTTTTAATATAAGAAAACATTAACTTTGATTTTCTATCGTTGTGCCATGGATCTTTTTTAACTCAAAATTCTTTTCTCTCTCTTTTCAACATAAGTTCATTACAAATCAATGTCATAATTTACCTGTTACTTTCTTCGCTTCCTAACATCCTTGGCTGACACATTCGGCATATCGTCCCATTGATTCCTTCTTTATTTCTTTGTCGTGATTTGTCTCTGTTGTGCCGTGGATTTTTTACTTTCTCAGTTGCATTGGTATCTTGTTGGTCTCCTGGTCTGCAATCATCATGGTGGTGTATCTGGATAAACTTTTTATACCACAAAGGAATTCGGAAGACGGATTTCTTAAGACAGGTTCAGAAGTTTTATTCATCCTCTTTGTGGTAATGCCTGGGAGAGAAACTGTTGTTTTCTAGCTTAATTGATCTATTCCTCTAAGTTTCTGACTTAGCTAATTCCTCACAATTCCTGACTTGGGCAAAGGGGAGTGGCTTGGCTCATTCAAGACTTAACTATCAGAGCATCCTTTGGCACAGTCCATCCCGTTTCAAATTCATAGATAGACTGATAAAAAAAACATTGCTTTCCCACAGTCACAGGTCTGACGTCATAGTCCTTTTTCCGTCAACCAATCGCATCACCGTATTCACACTCGCTCTGTGTCAACCCCCGTGGACCCCATATCTTTGATCTCAGCCCAACTTGTTTATTCTGTTATTTCATGGAGAATGATTTATTCCCCCAAATCTATGTTTATTTAACTCTCACTCAATTTATCAATTTCAAAATTCATACTAGCTGAAGAACACCTTTTTTAAATATAGGACCACTCATAATGTAACACAAACACGTTCTCATTCTCGCTCAGTATCTTCTCTAATTCCTCTTATTCAAGCTAATTTGAAAATAGACTAAGTAATATCTGAGAAACTTGCTTGTCTTGTATATTTGTGTTGAATGCTTGTTTTTTTTATATATATATATGTTGAAAAGATTTGTTTTTTCTTTAGTTTCTAGTGCACGCTGTAAACTTTTAGTGCCATTTTTTGTTTGAAACATCTTGGGATATTTGTGCATGGAAAGAAATCCCTGAATATTCTATTTTTAAATGAGAACATTTTTATCCTTAATTTTTTTTTTTTTTTACTATTATGTTGTGAGATCCCACCCTAAAGTCTATCTTTTCGTTCTCAGCGGGCCATCCTCGCGGGCATTTCTCATTTGTTTCGGAAGCAGCTAAGAGTTTTTTTGTTTTTTTTGGTTTTTTTTTCATTCCTCTCCTTTGCCTGAGACACCAATCTATGAGGAAAGTTTTGTTTTGTATCAAAAAGCAAATGCATTTGCTGTCCACAGATACTTATGGTCATGTCGTTTTGAGTACTGTTTCCAATTCGATCACCAAAGTTAAGAAATGTTGATCATGGTCAGTACTTAGATAGGTAACAACTTAAGAATACCACATGCAATAAACTTAATTGGAGAGGGATGTTCTCTGCCAGATACAACTGCACAGGGTCTTTAAATCGGGGTCCATAAAAAAAACAAAGGATTCTATCAGATCAGATCTAAAGAGAAACAAGATACTTATTTTTCAAAAAAACAAAAGAATTGCATGGGATACGTATCTTTAACTTGTGTCGTCTGCCACCTCAGGCAACACAGTATTTATTTAAACCAGAATATCTTTCTATTCATAGATGTCTCTAGAGGTTTAAAGCAAAAAAGAAAAGGATGTTTCTGAAATATAGCATGTGAACTGATGTTTTAGGGTAATTTAAATGTATCTTTTGGGTTTGTGTTTGCAGATCAATCTTGATCAAGCATTCGGAACATTCTGGTTAAAAAAGGAATTTTTTTTTTCTTTACATATACTAGCAAATATATTTTTTGCTAGCTTGGGAGGAGGATGTCATGACGGAGGAACATGTGCAACACTACCACCCCCACCCCCTGAATTAAGCATTAGAACATAGTACATAATTAGAAGTAATAATTTCAGCTTCAGACAGATAACAAATTTCCATTAGTAATATATATATACATATATATTACTCGATAAAAAAAAAAGTGACCTGTTGGGTCACCCATTGAGCTCAAGTGAGATTGTTCAAATCAGGAAAAAGTGAGCTGGCAAAGCCAGTTAAATTTATTAAAATAAAGACAACATCCAAAATTAGTCTCTGCTCACTCTCTCTTTCTCCCCTTTCTCTAGCTGTAGGTTAAATAGTATTAATACTTATGGTGATATTTCTTATTTATAATGGAATATTCCGATCTTCTGTTTTATAGCTAGTTTTCTTTCTCTGTATTAACAGAGACAGAGACGGAAACGAGGGTAATAGATACTGTATAAAATACACATGGCGGGAGGTCAAACAATATAAAGATAGGGTTAGTGTAATAGACAGAAACTCAGTAAGGGATGAATGTCTTGATGAATAAATTGCAATTTACGGCTAATTAGAACAATTAAAATGGATTTTCTTTAATAAAACAAAAACAAAACATAACTATATTCGAAGACGAAAGAATATTTTGACATGTATTTTGTGTGATTAAAATATATAGGAACAAACTCTGAAACATTTACTCACTGATAGATATAAATGTAGGTGGCAGGAGGTGGAGTAAAATATCTATTTTATTCTTTTAATTTGTCATCGTCTTCAATAACATTGTATTAATGAAAGTTTGCTGACTAAATGCAGGATATTTGACTTAAATTTAAATGTTTCAGAATTTTTGAGATGTGAATTGATTATTTGGACTACTATTCTCATCTTGGTTATTATATTAACAACTTTCAGTCAATGTAACCTTTGAGCTTCTTCAGGTGTATCTCTTTGAACTTTGGAACCTAATAATCGATATTGAAAACCCTATACAGAATTTCGAACCAAACCCTTTATTTACTTCACAGGGGTAGATTGTTCTCATTCTGTCAGTCATGACTGGGTAGAAGTGTTAATTTTTATGTTATTTTTAGTTATCGCCTGTAATAAGGATTGAACTTTAAATCTCCAGAAGACCGTCACTTAGAATTGATTGTAAACCATTGACACGTGGCATAACTGACTTTCTTTTTTTCTTCTTTTTTTTCTTAATAAGAAAAAAACGATTTCTACAAAAATTGTTAATTTTCGACTATCTAAAAATTAAAATTTTGTGCAATTTTCTTTTTTCTCTTTTGCTCTATGAAAAAATAAAGTTTTCTTCTCTGTCCTGAAATGCAAACGATTTTTTTTTTCATTTTTGTTTTAGATGATAACCAAAATAGCCGAAATTTGTGCGTCAGTGGTTTATCTTCAACTACACAAACTGAAGACGTGAAAGAAGCTTTTTCTAAACATGGCAAGGTACAGTATAACGATGACTTATTTTTCAATGGACTAAAATTGTTTTTCATTGAATTCTCATTGGCAAATTGTTTTTTAAGTTTGTATTTTTTAATTGAAAATTGTCTTCCATATCATTTCTTCTTTCTTTTAATCTTTGCCAGGTTCTTACTGCCAAGGTAGTGACCAATCTTAATACACCAACAGAAAATTATATTTTTATTACGATGTCCTCTCCAGATGAAGCTGTCAAATGCATTCAACATTTGAATCAAACAGAACTCCATGGCAAGAAAATGTCAGTAACAATGGTAAGAGAAAACAATCCATTCAATCTTCACATTTACCTGGTGCTACCAGATCAGGCTGTCTGAAGATACTGACTTCTCGACTTAAAATGCACCAAACATTGCTGTTATTGTTTTCCCCTTTCCCTTTGCAAAATTCAATCATCTTCTGCAAGGCTAAAAAAAAACAAAAAATTTTCCTCTGCAAAACAACCAAACCAAACAAAACACTATGAATAAATATTTTAAATATAAAGAACTTGAAGCATAAAACTTCTACCAAAATGACCGTATGTAGCATTAAATAACCCGAAAAGGGTTGATATGCCGTAAAACAAAACAACCAAGTCAGTCTTCACATTTAACGCTGACCATGCTCTTTCAAACTTATGGGTGACCAACAGACAATGCCTTCTTATAGAGATGCACGTGCACATCTATAAATGTGATTTTCAACTAAACAGAAGGTAGATTAGAGTTAAGCAATTGTAGCTGTTTCAAATTTACACGTAACACGGCAAAATGAAAATGCGATTTCAAACTGAAGTGTGACATATCAACTGACACATTCTCTCAGAGGACATCATCTAAAAACAACAATTTTTTTCATTTATTATCTCTGACAACAAAATAAATCCACTGGATTTTTAAATTCAAACTTTTAGGCTGCTTGCTATATATAAAAAAAACTTACCCCTATTCCCTTCTACGTTCACTCAAATAATTTTGACCCTATCTCTCCTAGATATGTTCATCTCATGATAGTTGTAGGATCAGGTTGGTTTGTCTGTTTTTTCCTGTCAGGATCGCGTACCATTTGTTTCAAACTGGTATTTATGTAGAGTTTCTGTCCACTTTTTCCCCTCAGTATTTTGATTAACAAGTGGGGTCAGGAACAGTCACTTGCTTGTTTCCAAAACCAATCATAATTTCCTTTTTATTTCTGAGACAATTACAATTTTCTCTTGTGTACCTTAAAGGTTATTTATCCAAATATAAACCGATCATCTTATGTCCATATCAAAGCACTCACCCCAAATTCAGCTCGACGAAACATCTTTTTACTTATCAATTTTTGAAAACAGGTATTTGCTTGCGTGTGAGAAAATCTATAACTCCAAAAAAAAAAAATTATTCAGTTCTAAATCACTTTTCCTGGGAATTGTAAATATATTTATGCACTTCCTTAACAATTATTGTTACAGCTATAAAGAATATAACAAAAGCACCTTATTACTAGTGGGGTCATGATAGCATACTTACAGAACCGGGGGGGGGGGGGCTTTCATCTTTACTCATCTTACATATAAAGTTATCTTGTTAGATTTTTAATTTATTTTATTTTTTTTTTCCCTAGGCGAAAAATAACTTGATATCAAAAACAAAATCTGAAAAGAATATTGTGCAGAAAAAAGGTGAGTTTTAATGTTTTAAAATGTGGTTAGTATCTATTTGTAAAGTTCCGTTCTTTTCCTTTTTTTTTTTTTTTTTTTTTTAAGATTTGTTACAAAAACGCTAAGATTTATTTAATTGCTAATGTAGTCCCCATTCTTATCTGTGCCCTCTTTCCATCTGTCAATAAGCTTTTTAATGCCACTTTCATACAATTCCTTAGTTTCCTTTTTCAGTTAAAAAATCTAATTTTCAAGATTGTTGTCTTGAAATAAGTCTTAATCCACATAAATGATTTTGAAAACTTATGTAATATGTTGGTGTGAGGTCTGGATGATATGGTGGTTGATGCATGATTTCCAACGACTATTTTTCTAAATTTTTTGTGCAGTCTGCTAAAACTCTTAAGAATTTGTCAAACTTGTTTTATTCTGCATCTATTATCATATAGGACACTTGCTAATTACAAATATTGCAATATCATTTGTAGTTTTAGATGTATAAAATGCAAGGTTACAAGCACAAGGTTTTACTATTACATATATGCATAACGTATTGTCGGAAATATAGTCCTTTGTTTACTTAATTACAAGGTGAACATATAATTGTTGCTGACACACCTCCAAGGAGACGTGGTTTATTATTATTATTAGACAAATATTGACTGCAAAGCAAGGGATTTGAATTCTTTGTAAAAATTAAACTTTCATTTCACCATAGTCCTGTTGATCGAGTGGTAAAACTGATTCCAGCCTAAAGGTGGTCCCTCTGTAGGTCTCTTTTTTTCTTTGTGAATTATTTATGTTCCAAACCCCGTAGAATAGTAGACCTTTTCATTTAAATAATAGTATCACCATTGCAAACACGGGTGTCGACTAAAAACCAGCATTATATATAACAGAAATATATATGTCCTCAACCTTGGTGGGTTGGTGGTAAGAGAGATTGTTACCGACCATTAGCGATAATGCATAGCTTTTCATGAAAAGAATAGAGTACTCTAGGCATCTGATAATGCATATGTAAGAATAAGATTTTCCTTACTTCACAGCTTGTGCTGAGGTAGTATTGAGTAAGTTTGACTGTAAATGAATATATATATATATATATATATATATATATATATTAAAGAGAGAGAGATCGATCTTTTCATCCAATTACAATAAATACTCATTCTACTTATTTAAATAAATACCCTATTTTGAACCTTTTTTTTTTTTTTTTTTTTTTTTTAGGTGCTGTCCAAAATAGTCGGAACTTATGGGTCAGTGGTTTGTCTTCTAACACCCGAGCCACAGATCTGAAAAGTCTTTTCTCCAAATATGGCAAGGTACTGTCGACTTGACATGTTCAAATGTTTAATTTTGTTTACTTTCTACAACATTTAAATGGAAAAATGTCGGCTTAATAATGCTATAAATATTATCAATTAAATAATTGATTGAAATTTATTTGGGCATCTCATTTTAATTACAACTTTTAATGAAAAAGTTTTTTTTTTTATATCCACAAAAGGGTAGTTTGATTTTTTTTTTTTTTTTTTTTTTCTTTTTTTTGCCTTAACCAAGTTTTGATGGTTGGCATATGTTATAGTAAAGACTAATACATGGTATAAGTTAGGAATAAAATATAATTTGAGGTGATTAATTTAAAAATTGAAATTTCCCAATTCTTCGATATTGTGTTACTTGAAATGATAAGCAGACCAAAGTATGATCTATGATTAAAAAAAAAAAAATTTTTTAATTAAATAATTATATCAAAATTTCTTAAGCAAAATAACTTAGAAACAAAGAAATTACTTTGATAATTATACATTGATCTTTTTTTCCTTATCGAATATTTATCAAAATCAAAAATGCATGGCATAAAATAAAACAAGATTTTTAGAAAATCATTTTGAAAAAAATTGAATTAAAATATTAAATCGACCAGAATGTATTTTTCTTCCTTAAACATTTTAATCTTTTGGTAATAGTTTAAAAATTTAAAAAATGAATCACTTTCTGTCAAATCCTCACGTATCAATATTGAAAATTTTGGAAGATATTTACATTCAGTAATTTAATAAATAGATCTTTTTATTTTTGATATATAAAAAAAAAAGCCTTATGTGTAAATATTTTTTAATTAATGTCATGTCTAAAGTTACTTATTCGATTTAAAAAAATAAATAAATAAATAAAAAAAATTGTTTTACAAAATTCCTTTCAAATGTTGACGTATGTCTTGATCCTCTGACATAATTTTCTGTTAGGTTGTTGATGCCAAAGTGGTGACCAATGTCCGTAGCCCAGGCGCACAATGTTACGGCTTTCTCACAATGTACTCTTCTGAGGAAGCTGCCAAGTGCATTCAACAATTGAACAAAACAGAACTCCATGGCAAGGTGATAACAGTAGAAAAGGTAATAAAAAAACATTGTCTTTCTAAGCTCAATAAATAAATTTATAACAAATTATTTTTGTTTTAAATAATGTAAAGGGAGACAAAAACACTGATTTTGAATTCTCCGAAGACTTAGTAAGTAGATTATTTGGTGCTTGTGCTGATGAGCGGCCATACGAAAAAATTATTTTTTTATAAAAACAATATTATATACTTATTCAGCGTTATATTCTTACTCACTGTACAAAAAAGTAGAAAAAATTATCCACTAGAACTTTAATTACAAGTATTTTTCCATTCTTCGTATCATAACAGCGATTCGTTCAGTAAATGGCCATCTTTTTTCTTAAAAATAATTCAAGGGCAGATAATTCGCAAGGGAAATAATCATGCAATTTAAAAAAAAAACTACATATATAAAAATTAAATTTATTCCAATAAAACATTTTGTTATAATGCAATAAATTAATTTAATTTCGTTTATTTACTTTTATTTTGTTTTATTGGAATAAATTTTTTTTTTTTTTTTTTAATTGCATGATTATCTCCCTTGCGAATTATCTGCCCTTGAATTATTTTTAAGAAAAAAGATGGACGCTTAGTGAACGAATCGATGTTATGATACGAATAATGGAAAAATACTTGTAATTAAAGTTCCAGTGGATAATTTTTTCTACTTTTTTTTACAGTGAGTAACAATATAATGCTGAATAAGTATATAATATTGTTTTTATAAAAAAAATAATTTTTTTGTACGGCCGCTCATCAGCACAAGCACCGATTATTTTTATGTCTCAATTTCATAATATTTTTGTTAAAAAAAATTTTTTTCATTTGATAGACAAAGTGTGTGTGTGTGTGTGTGTTTATTTATATATATATATATATATATATATATATATATATAAATAAATAATCACTACTTTTCTGTTTATGCTAACACCTCCCACACCTAAAAAAAAAAAAAAAAAAAAAAAAAAACTTAATAGTTAAGGCAACAAATGTTATATTAAGTTTTAATTTCATGACAGCTTTAAAGTTTCATAAATTATGAAATTTCTGAGCTGGTTTTTAAAAAAAAAAACGTAAATGTATATATATCTATTTTTTTTTTTTTTTTTACAAGTTAATGTTTTTAAAATCATATTTATACATATGTATTTGAAGCCCAAATAAGATTCCGTCGACACGGCTATGCACTGGCTCTTACGAGGAATGGTGCACCTTCTCCAACTAATGTTACCTTAAGTAATAGTACTTAGCTGAATACTCCACAAGACAAGATGAATTCTTCTGGAATCTGCTGAGATCAAGAGACATATATACTTTAACAGTAAACAGGTCAATTGGGGAGAGGAAAATTGATGTTCTTCACTTCTTTACTAACTCAACGTTTGAGAGGTAGAGGAGAATCTTAATTGAACACTCGGATATCTATGGATCTCATATAGAGATTAAGTGTTAGCCCCAGGAAAGGGCCCCCTTGATTCTTGAGAACTTATTTACTGAAGTAAAATGAAAACAAAAAGTATGTGTGTGTATATATATATATATATATATATATATATATATATATATATGTATATATATATATATGAGAGAGAATGAACAAACTTGTCACTCTACTGCTAACTGTGCTCATGTGTGCTAGATTTAATAATTTTAAGCCTTTTTTAAATTCAGGAGAAAAAAAAGAAAAACTTTTGTAAAGTTTACTGAATTTAACAGAATTTCACATCTTATATATCAAAATAATTCTGTGATCATCTTCTATTTCGGAAACTTTGTTTATCTTATCAACTTTTAAGAAAACTTCAACTTTTTCCGATTGTATGTCACTTGGAATGGGTTAGAGAAGTAAAAATCAACTTCCTAATTGTAGTTTAATATGTCTTCTGTTTGCTTATAAAAATTGAAAGATTTGCCGCTTTTGTTTTGCAAAACTAATGAACGTGTAAAAAAAAAATTAAAAAAGAATTAATATTTCGCATTTTCGGTTATTCAAAGCAAAATACTGTTTTAACTTGCTTTAACACACATACAAGTTACATATTTAGAAAGATTATTTTATTTTCTTTCCAATCATATAAATATATTCAAGATTTGACAAGAAATTACAAGTTGAACAGTTTATGGTGCTAATCTAAATGTCGCACCATAACTATTAACTGGGAATACTCGTTGATTCAAATTCTGATTTTCTCAAAATAGTTTCATTAGTTTTGCATGAAGTTATTTGTCCATTCAAAATGAAGTGGCATTCACCCTAGAAGGGTTAAGCAGACTTCCGCCTAAGGAATATAAAATTCACAAGTTGTTCCCGAATCGTATGTATATCCTGGTCAGAGGAAATGACAACGTTAGTTTTGCTGTTCTTGCAGGGAGGCATCGCTGTCCTTCACATACACTGCCTGGTATTCTCAAATGGTCACCCATCTGGTACTGACAAGGCTCAGCATTGCTTAACTTAAGTGGTGTGACGAGAACCAATGTGATTATGTCATACATGTTGATTTAGCCAGATTTATTTTTATTTTATTTTTTTTAACTCCGGTTGGTATACCAAAAGTCTAAAATATTTTTTTTTTTTTTTTTTTTTTTGCTGATAAGATTTTGCTCACAATCCACGAAAAGTTAAAATTAATGAAACCGGTACTGGTGACCAAAGGAAAAACTTTGGTTTTCTAACTCTAGGAAAACTTAAAAATGTCCCGATATTGGCAGAAATTGCACTTAACACAAATATCTAAAAAAAATATTTGTTAGTTTTCCCCCAAAATTCAATAAAAGTTGTTATTAACGGTTGTTTACATTATTAAAGTAGTAATTAACATAATGGGGGACAACTCTTGTTTTACTTATTCAAGTACTCGTGATCACGTGGTGGGAGTATAACTTTTGCTGTACTTATTTCCAGCATTATATCATGAGTTAACAGTTAAATAATTGCATAATTGTTTGAAATAAATTCAATTTTATAAACAAAATTTGCTTTTCACAAAATAAACTGAATATCATTGTTAATTATTTGCATTGATTTTATTCAAACTCTTGACTTTTCTCCTCGCTGTTGCTAGGTTTTAACTACTTTCAACCAATGTGCACTTCATCAGGTGTTTTGTTCATCCGATGAGGCTTTTTTCACCCCCTCTTCCCCATGTTTATTATTTTCATATCATGTACACTGTCAAAAAGCGAATGAACTCTCCTGTATTTAATAACCATTTGATGCCATATACCATTCTCAGCATTTCTTTGGATCTTTTAAGTTGGCCTGAGGATTGGATGACCCAGGATTTTCATGATTGTTGTGTTTGAGAGAGGCCTTCCTCCATTCCTGCAACGTAAATGTGTCTATGCTGATGTGTCATATTTAAATATGATAAACTGGGTAATTTGACTGTTTTTATATCGCCATAGACAATACACAAATAATCAACAACATTAGATACGTGTGAAAGAGTTGTCGGATGGCACATCAGCTGAAATATTGTTAAAATAGATAGGGACAATAGTTTGAGAAAAAAAATTATTATTGCCCTTTTGAGTAGTGACGTTTCCGTTATTATTATTGTTACCCTTTTCATTGATGATGTTTTACTCATTACCCTTCTCATGTGTGTTTCTTTTATTATTACCCTTTTCAATAAAAGAAAAATAGTATTCAATTTCATGTTTTTTGAGGGTTTTTTCTTTTTATCTGTAGGCTAAAAATGATCCGGGATTGCAAAGTGTTAAAAAAGTAGACAAAAAACCAGAAGTGAAAAAAGGTCAGTTTTTTTTTTTTTTTTAATTTTTTTTTTTTAACTATGTTATAAATTTACTGAAGATTATTTCAATTAAAGTCACTGTATTTATACCCCCTCCCACTCAATCAATGCTGAATTCATCCTTCGGACACACCTCCAAAATTGAATATTATAAAATGTGAAAAAATAAGAATTTAAAAAAAAATTGGGGGGGGGGGTGCTAAGGTTCCTCATTCAATCCGGAATGATGCCAAATTTTTCTACTAGTGTGTGTATGTGTATATACTGTTATAAATTACAAAATCGTGCTGCACAAGGTTATGCATTGCTGCAAGATATAAAATATGATTTTCTGGATTCAATAAAAATGATTATTCGTTCCAGAGAAAAAAAGGTAATAAACACATCGCTGAAGAACAACAATGATACAGAGGATTGTATAACATCTATTCTTTATTTACAGAGAGGATAAGTAGATAAATCTACAAAGAAAACAACGTATTGACATGGAAGGGTATTTAACAAAGTAATATCTGGCAAGAAACAAATCTTTAGAATCAAAATGGATACAAAGCAGTACTAATCATCTTTGTGAGGATGGATGTACGTATGACAGAACAATTAGGACCGGCGGAAATCGGGTACCTTAGGGCACGCTAATATGCATCTTAGTGATGATGCTAGGCCCTACGTAGAACGAGGTGGAGATATCCGGCTAGTATATATTCAGCACGAGTCGGCTATCCAGGCGAAGGAAGGGAGATGGCGTCGAAATATCTAGAAATGTCCCTTAGGTTGTCGACACTAATTATCGCCACACAATGAAAGACATTTACCATACGACGTATCAGTACCAGCCGGGTGGTCAGGCTGGGCTGATGTCAGAGATAGTTGTCATCATCAATTAGGACAGAGGTCTATGTCACAGCGAGAGAGCGAATAATTGTTTTATCATAATAGCAATAGAATCTAAAGAGAGAGAGTAATCACTTTTTGAGAGAGAAATCCGATTTATCTGTTTGGATGGGCGTGCCCCTCCCCAAACCACCAGTTAAGGAAGAAAGACTCAAGGAAGGGGGGTGGGGGATGGCGAAAGCGTGTCGCAATGAACTTTTTCAATAAGTGAGGACGCCGAGAGAATCAGTTCCCCACAGACAGACTTGAGCAGCGTAGTTCGGCTTCTCGTTTGGATGGTGCTGGCTATAGTATTCTCCCCATCGTTTTAAGTAGACAAGTTAGTTCAACTTATGACTTAATTAAGAACTTGCAATCGTAAAGGGAACCGCAAACACGCAGAGAGAGAGAGAGATGACGACATAGTTTAACACAAAGGACATTTTATCAACAGACAGATTTTCAATACAAGTGTAAAATCAATTCCTTCTTTTGATTGTTTCAATAATTATTTCTTACCAAAAAGACTTCGCCGGTGTTTGTTGAATCATTTCTATTGTTGATTGTTCTGCTCGAATAACCTTGCCTTCACAGAGACGAGAATCAACGAACCAAACTCATCATCCGACCTAGAGGAGATTCGACCGACATTATTTTTTTATTGCCACTATGACGATCATCGGCCAAAAGAGTGTTCACGGTGTGGCAAGATCTCTGTGTAGAGAACCAGAGGCGTGAGCACAGATACACAGATGACGAGCGGGGTACATGTTTATAACTGGCTCCATGACACGGTGACGAACGAGAGTGGGGTACCTGTTACATTTGGTGCCGTCATCAGGATCAAGTGGTGTCCTGGTTATACGCAGACTGAGAAAACGACGACTGTAAAGTCGTGAATAATGTTAACTTGTTTGAGATTCGAGTCATTTGTCTCTGAAAGTTCTGGCATGGTCGATAAAAGTAAGATTTCTCTGCAATAATTTCTCTCTCTAGATGGCGCTGGTCTGATGTGGTTGCGAGGAGAAACTTATTGTTTTTTTACTAACGAGTTCCCACTTATCAAGACTAAAAGACTTGAGGATAAGCGTTAATAAAATGGATAGGTTGACAGTTGAATGATGATGAATACCATAAGAGGATTCAAAATCTCCACATTTCACCCATTCAAAACCTACCTCCGACCCAAAAAAGAGCAATTTTTCCCACTTCGACAGAAACATCACTCGTGGGATATGACAAAATGGGTGGTAAGCGAGAGTTACGAAGCCCGTCATCATATTCGGTTTGTCTTTTACATGATGGTATGTGGGTGATAGCTTTTAGAAATTGACTTACAAACTAAACTATCTCTCTGGCCAGGTATTAAGTTATCCCTCTTTCTCAAAAAAATATCGCCTACTTGCCAAAAATATCTCTCATGCTTGTTAAAATTTCTCGTATGGACCAATCACATCTTGCTGTGCGTTTTGTTCCTTTTCTTATGTCTGTGCCGCTATCAAAATAAGAATTTTCAAATCTTCACTTTTTCTGAAGACGTTCGTTGATACAAATGAAACCGGTCAAATCTCTCGTTTCTTGTTTTTCTCCTGTATTTAAATCTGTTTTCCATTTGTCTTTTTTTCACACACACACATAGAAATATATATATGTACATATATATATATATATATATATATATATATATATATATATATATGTACATATCCATGTATATCCACAGATAGTATTAGAGACTTATATAAAAAGGAAAGCCAGCTCGCCTCCATATTTAGATTGATTGATATAAATTGGCAATTTTTCTTGATTTCTAACAAAAAAGATGGAGAGAAAAAAGATGAAAAGGACAGAAGAGATGACAGACAACATTCAAGTTCTGCAAGTCGTCAAAGACTTTCAGGTAGGTCAATTTGATCTTTATATTTTAATACCATCTTGTGAATAATTAATTCTTCTTTTATTGCAAACTAAGGATTCTTTTGAAAATATTGTTTCCCAGAAAGAAAAACATCAGTTTAAGTTTTATGTAAAATGGTTTCCTCATAAGTCAGACACGACTAAGACGCCCCTATACACACGACTAAGACGCCCCTATACACACGACTAAGACGCCCCTATACACACGACTAAGACGCCCCTATACACACGACTAAGACGCCCCTATACACACGACTAAGACGCCCCTATACACACGACTAAGACGCCCCTATACACACGACTAAGACGCCCCTATACACACGACTAAGACGCCCCTATATACACGACTAAGACGCCCCTATATACACGACTAAGACGCCCCTATATACACGACTAAGACGCCCCTATATACACGACTAAGACGCCCCTATATACACGACTAAGACGCCCCTATATACACGACTAAGACGCCCCTATATACACGACTAAGACGCCCCTATATACACGACTAAGACGCCCCTATATACACGACTAAGATGCCCCTATACACACGACTAAGATGCCCCTATATACACACACGACTAACACACCCCTATATACACACACGACTAACACACCCCTATATACACACGACTAACCCACCCCTATATACTTAAACAAGAAGAGAAACTCAAGTGTGGATCTATCGTCACAGTAAAGCATATCTTTGAGGAGTGCAGAAACACAACTCATACAAGGTAAAAGTACTTTGCTACAAGAAAGCTCACAAAATTAAAACCAGAAACATTGTGGACTTCTGGAAAAAAAGATAGAACTATACAATAAATTATAAAACTCTACAAACATATGAATCGTTTCTATTTAGATAGCATTCCTTCATTCAGGCAGACATTGTTAAACACTGTAGAATTCTTCTGGTTTACTGACTGTTTCTGATAATCGCTTTTGTTTCATAATCCAAAAAATTAATAAAAGTTCCAAAGGTATCAAGAGTGCTTTCGATTAGTTTGCAAATCATTTTCAGGTGACATTAAAAAATAATGAATGAAATGCTGGAGAAATAAAATAAAAAATTCAATGAAAACAACTGAGATATAGCATAACTAGATCTATCGAGTCAACAACGAACTAGTACCGTACCAGCTAGGAATTCACAATTTATAATCCTGGTGAGCGGCAGAAATTGCGTCCCCAGAAATGAATTGTATCTATACTAAAAACTTTAAAATATTTTTACTGGCTTCACAACTAATATTACTTATGAAACGTGTAAAGATATTTTAATTTCTTTTTTATTATGAAATGAAAAATTATCAGACAATAAAAAAGATCAAGAAAGGGATAGTTAAACAGAAGAATTCTGTAGTATTTAACAATGTCTGCCTTTTATATATAAGTAGATTGCTCTATCTCGTATATTGAGCATTGATTATTCAAGATAGGATATAATTTAAAGATATAATTTTTCTCTTTATTTTCTCACTTAAAATAATATATATATATATATATAAATTAATTAAGTTCAAATATTAACTAAATGAACAAAACCATTACTTTTCAAAAGTGCTCAATATATATTAGAGCTTTTATATTAAAATAAACATAGTTTGAGTATCCAACAATTGTTTCAGAACCTTCTCGGCTCCTCCTCAGAGTATATCCTGGGTTTTTTTTCTATAAGTGGGACTCGTCAAAAAGAAAAGCCAAAACATCTGGAAATAAAAACGTATATCTCCGCTATGAAAATAACCCAATGGAGGTTGACATGCTGTAAAGCCCAACATTCAGGATGTGCTTTAGACAGAAACTCAAACAAACACTGTTGGTAACTTAACAGGTATATTAGAGTTAAAAATAAATGTTTATGTAAAGTTTTTAGAAAGAAATGTTTTATATTGTTAAATATTTGGCGAGTATATTTTTATTAGTTGAGGATGACAGTAAATGGAGTTCGGTCGGGGTCAGTTTAGCGTGCTCGAAGGTTAGCACTTAGAGATTCGGAAACCCTTCCATTGTCTTCCTCGGTAAATTTTACATAATACACTTTTAGATTTTATGTAGATTCTCTAACCTTTCTTTCTATAGGGAACACACACACACAGACATTGAGTTTTATATATATCATGGCCGTCACTCGAATCGAGTATGCGGGTTTCCAGGGCTTCAATTGTGGGTTCTCATGTGAGAAAACAGTCCAATATGCGATCCACATATTCTGTCACATTTTGGGCATGCGTTATTGTTTGGTAATTGTGCACGTGGTTGGTTTTCGCGGCGTACTATTCTTGCTGTTCTCAGGTCTTCGGCATGACGACGCCGTTCACCCTCAAACTTATCCACACCACCTCCCACTTCATTTCTCCACTCTGTTCTTTCGAGTGCTCTCACTTCCCATGTTGTGGGATCAATCCCGCATCTCCTCATGTCCTCCTTCAAACAGTCCCTGTACCGTTTCTTCTGTCCTCCAACCCTCCTAGCTCCCACATTTAGCTCAGAGTAGAATATTTTCTTTGGATAGGACTGGTCGCTCATCCTTACAACGTGATCAGCCCATCTCAAACGACTCCTAACAATCAAAGCCTCTACACTAGAGCAACCAGACTCTTCCAGGACACTGGTGTTGGTCCGACGATCTTGCCAAATGATTCTTAAAATTTTTCGTAAGAGTCTTTGATGCAGTTTTTCGAATGCTTTGATATATCGATGGTATGTCGTCCAGGTCTCCGACGCATATAAGAGAGTGGGTAGGACAATGGCCCGATAGACTAAGATTTTGTTATCCAGCCTTAAATCTTTATTATCAAAGACTCTGGAATGAAGTCTACCGAAAGCAGCACTTGCACACCTAATGCGATACTGGATTTCAGCGTCAATGGTGGCATTAGAGGCAAGGTGGCTGCCCAAATATGCAAAGCTGGACCCCGTCCACCGGCGTTGCCCGGGAGAAATATAACAGAATTAATTAAAATTTGTCAACATCCAACAGAACGTACAAATTTAATGTTTAGAATAATTGTCGGTTTGGAATTGTTGAAGTGTGAATGAATGAAGGAAGGAGACGCGGTTGTAGGAATCTTCCTGGCCATCCCATGGTACCGGTATTTCCAAAACACCCGCTCTATCTATGATCATGAGCACTTTTAAAATTAAAGAGGTCTACAGAGCCCTATTAAATCCAATCCCCCTTCTGGTATATTTGTATAGAAATTCCATTTTTTTGTGAGGAAAGAAAGAAGAAAAATGAGTATGCCTCCTGAGCACTACTGAAAACCACAAATATAATTAAAGAAGTCTGCAGAACACTAATAAACCATGTGTGTTCGAAGAGAAATGATGATATTCACAATAGTTAAAGTACTACCTATTACATTGATTTCTTTTCAAAAGAAAAAATCCTGCCCATAATCCTCCCTTCCACTCCTCCCTCGTAGGCAAAAGTTTAACAATGTAAAAAAAATAAATGTGTGTGTCAACTGGGGTTGAACCTTAAAGCTCTCGGTCTACGATATGGCGATAACCACTTAGCCACAAAAGCGATTCAAAAATCTATTGAAAAATAGGTCAGTAAAACTAAGCATGTAGCTGGCATGCGTTTTATATTACGATCCGAAAGGCGACCAAATGTTGGGTCCACCAGTCACACATTTTGGGTCATTTCTAGACGAAGAATTAGATGTTTTTTTCCAATTCTCGGATATTATGCGTGTGAAAGGTGTAGGATTCAAGAAATGTCAACTTTATGCAAGTCTGTCTCGCGTAGCTTGGCGTATATTGACTTAATTCAGAAGTCGAGTCGCTGAAGAAATTGTAGCCGCAATGTTGAATAATAAAACACTGCAAGGAACTATGTTCGTTAATTACATTCTCTAAAAACCGGATAAATGTATACGTAATAGGTAGAAATAACGTAATCTGATGTTCTCGAATATCAGCGAGATTAGCGGGAGCTTCCATTAAATGTGTGCATAATATTTTGTATTATGTAGTAAATTAGTAGCAGACAAATCGTAAATATTAACGGACACTTTTTTGAAAAGTAGATGCTGTTTATTAGTTCCCAGTGTCAATGGGGAGAGTGTCAGTACTGAAGTGTTAGGGGGAGAAGTTTTGCTACCACCTATATGGAGTATGTTTTGAGGAAAGTCGAAGATGGTGGGCCAAAAGTAATATTTAGTGTTAGCTGGAAAAAAATAATAACAAATTTACTAAAACACGCTCGAGTGAATAAGTGTAATATAGTGGTGAGTTTAGTAGCCTGTGATGCATGTGGTTATTTTCCTATTCTTCGAGAAGGTACAGGGGAAAAATCGTCTTAACTTTATATATTAGATATAGTTTCAGCATAAAATAACCCAATGGAGGTTGATATGCCGTAAAACCCAACAACCAACCAACTATTCAGGATGTTCTTTAGACAGAAACTCAATTCAGTAACAAACGCTGTTGGTAACTTAACCGGTTTATTAGCGTTAAAAATAAATGTTTATGTAAAGTTCTAAGAAAGAAATGTTTTATATTTTCGTATAGCAAGTCGAGGTAAACAGATGTCCATTTCTCTATCTCTTTGAGCTGGCTGACTTGTGAATTGGTGCTTTTGAAAAAAAAAAAGGATTCTCTAAATGGAAAACTGTCAACCTGAATGAATTCTGACTAGTTGCTTGCCCACTTCTTCCTGGCTCTTAGATTGACTGACTCTACAAGTCTTGGGAAATTGTGTTCTTTGATTCCAATAAAATCTTGCTGGTTAATTTTTTAGTTCAATTCTTTTTCTGTTAATTCTTTCATAATTTTCTATCTTATTTGTTAACTCTATTTTCACACTATGCTCACCTCGACTCGCCATTCGATCTTTTCATCTGACAAAGCGTTGATTCAGGGCAATTCCCCTGTTATATCATTTTTCACATTTTCGTTAATTGAATTCTTTAGATTTTGTTTATTAAAACAAAAAAACAAAATTTTTAGTTCATATCCTTGTCAAATATGTCAAATAAAAACGCTATATAGTATATACAAATTATTACGAGTATAAAACAAATATTTCTTAGGTGCGAGCCCAGATTAGATGTTTTAAAAATTCAGGAGTAGACTGCATAACTCTGATAAAAACCACTTAATTATGTGTGCAAATCCCTCTTTAAATTTACTAATGTCCTCCCACCCAAATCATTGGAAAAAACCCCACTTAATTATGTGTGCAAATCCCTCTTTAAATTTACTAATGTCCTCCCACCCAAATCATTGGAAGAAAAAACACTTAATTATGTGTGCAAATCCCTCTTTAAATTTACTAATGTCCTCCCACCCAAATCATTGGAAAAAAAACCACTTAATTATGTGTGCAAATCCCTCTTTAAATTTACTAATGTCCTCCCACCCAAATCATTGGAAAAAAAACCACTTAATTATGTGTGCAAATCCCTCTTTAAATTTACTAATGTCCTCCCACCCAAATCATTGGAAAAAAACTTGTTCAATGTCAATTTTTAAATTGATATTGACAAAGTTAAAACAAATGAATAAAATTTGATAATTTTAATTTCTTGTATTCAAAATAATCGTATAAGAATTGTTTTGTGATGTTTTCGTTCAGATAAATCTCGTGTGGTTATGATGGATAAGAGCAAAGGTGAACCTGTGATCAGCGTGAAGAGGCGAGGCAAAGAAGCTTGCGAGACAACGGACAAGTCTGCTGATAAAGAGAAAGACGCGACAACACCAAAAGCCAAATCCAAAGACAGTCCAACGGCGGCGAAAGGAACCAAAGATGAGAACAGTGAATCCAAAAAGAAGGTTTTACCTTACGATCGGATTAAGGTAAGAAATAGATTTTTTATCCATTTATTCTCTTTTCTACTCCCCTCTCTTTTCTACTCCCCTCTCTTTTCTACTCCCCTCTCTTTTCTACTCCCCTCTCTTTTCTACTCCCCTCTCTTTTCTACTCCCCTCTCTTTTCTACTCCCCTCCCTTTCTACCCTTCAACTTAATGGGTCGGCGATTCATTATTTCCTCTTTCTCTATCTTTCTCCATTCACTTTCTCTCTACCCCCTCTTTCTCTCCTTTCTTTCTTCCTCTCTCTCCTGTCTTTCCTTTCTTTCTTCCTCTCTCTCCTGTCTTTCCTTTCTTTCTTCCTCTCTCTCCTGTCTTTCCTTTCTTTTATCCTCTCCTTTTTCCTCTTCCTCTCTCTCTCTCTCTCTCTCTCTCTATTTATTTACCCTTGCACATTGCTACCAATTTTCCTTTTCTAGACAGTTTATTCAGCTCTGGTGAATTTAAAAAATTTTAAAAACTAAAAATTTTCAGGGTTTAAACCCTGAAAATTTTTAGTTTTTGATCTTTGTTTTTGTTAAAGAGGAATTGTATTATTTTTTTTTTTTTCTCTCTCTCTTCAGTCTGAAAGTGAAAGAGATCGTATGCGTCGGAGTCGATTACGAGAAAAGGAGCGTCGCCTTCGGGAGCTTAATCGTGCACGACAAATGCAAAAAGATCTTAAGAGACGACAAAAAGATGAAGCTCTTCGATTAGCAAAGATTACAGAAAGTCTCAGGTGAATTAACATTTTCACTTTTTGTTTTCCCCCTTTTTCTTTCTTTTTTCTTTCTTTGTCCTTTTATGGAATCATCACCCATTCCTCTTTTCCGTCGTACTTTCACACGTTATTTGCAATAATCAATATATCACTTTTGGCAACACTGTTCTACACCAGAGGGCAAACCTTTCTTCTTACCATGGAAGGCTTTACTGGTTAGGCCACACAATTAGCAAATTATAGCCAGGGAAGTCCAAAAGCGCCATGCTTATTAAGTAGCAATACGGGACCTTCTAAAATTGATAGGAGCGGGCTCAACTCACTTTAGATGATATTATTATTTAATTTTTCGTCTCATGTTGAAGTTCAACATTTCATGAATAACTTCTAACTTCTCCTGTATGTTACCATTTCGCTTACGCCATCAACTGTCATCCACTGATCCCCGACATGTCTTAAGCAGCTTACCTGGTAGTTTTGGGGACCATTGACACCGATATGGGACACACTTTGGAGCGTTTCGAATAAATGACGGCTGATGACAAGTTGAGACGTCATCGTGCGAACATTAATCTCATAATTAATTTTTTTTATTATTAACTTTTCTTTTTTTTTCATAAAATTCTGCTTTTTTACTTTAAACTAACATAGTTTGTATCTCGAAACAATGGATACCCCCTGTAAAGGTGCCTGTGCGAGGAGTCAATTGTGAAGCAAGTGCACTTCTCCAATCCCCAAATGAACCTCTCCTGAATCGCCACTGCTTGATTCCAGTGGCAAGAATTCCAAGACGACTGGAAACAATGCCGGGATAAGCAGAGAGCTCGCCCACATACAACACCTGGTATCCCCTAAATGGTCACCCATTTTAGTACTGCCCAGGCTCAACGTCGTTTAACTTTGGTGATCTAACGGGAACCTGTGTGTCAACGTGATTATGCAGTATCCCTACCCCTACTCCTCTGATTATCTATTATTGTTTTGAGATACAGAGAGTAAACAAGCTGTGATCAGCGTAGATACGGCCATAGACTTACATTAGTACTAGCTAAAGTACCCATCTGAACTGGGTTTCTGAAATTTTCCTTTCTCAGCGTCAACTCAATTGGAAAAATCCTTTTACATTAAATTGCAATAAGAACAATTTATTTTTAGATTCTTTTTAATCAGTAAACCTTTTTATTTTATTAAAAATTCTTTTTAATCAGTAAACCTTTTTATTTTATTAAAAACAATTATCAATTACTTATCACTGAATAAGTAACATTTATTGATAGATTTTGTTAAATTAAAAATTTACAACATTAAAAAAAATAATTTGATTTAGGAGGACAGTGCGAATATCAGCAACAGACATGGAATGTCTATTTACATGTTTTTTTTTGTTTTTTTTTTACTGACCAAAATAATGTAGATGTCATGATGTCACCCAAAAACAGTTTGGTAAAATAGGTGCGTAAGGAGATATTCTTTTATTCTCAACATTTTTCATTTTTAAAATTTTTTCCTTGATGTTGAAAATCTTTTAACGATTTTATTATTTATTTTTTGTTCTATTTTTCTTTCTAAGGATCGAACGAGAGAAACTCGAGAGAGCGAAACAAGAAACCGAGAAATTTGAAAGAGCGAAATTGGTAATTGAAAGAATCAAATTAGAACGGGAATATCTTGAACAGGAGAGAATGCGTATTGAACAACGGCGGACCGATATTCTCCGGTAAGTATTTGAATGTGAAATTTTCTAGTAAATCATCTCTAATGAAAATCACCGACCTCAGCCAAGAAAACAAAATTGGGGCATCTTTTACGAGACTCAGCAGAGTAAAAACGCTAAAAAAACAAATATACAACAAATAACAGTAACTGTAAGCTGTAAAAGTTATTTTGAAACTTGCCTGTAGCATTTGTTTGTATTTTTAGACCGTTACAACCGCTATTTATTAGAAATCAATAGTTTTATCACCGTAACTTGGGAAAAACATGGCTGCTTTTTGGGGGGGGGGGGGGCATTGAATTTTGTGCAAGCCTTTGGGAAAAAAACAATACTTTTTTTTTTTTTACATCTAATAAAAACCCATTTATAATACGTAAAAATAAAAACAAATTACATAGGTAAATAGAAAAATATCTATTCTCGTCGCAGGTCAACTTCACTTGTTGCAAATTTATGCTTTTAAACCCTTTCTCGTTCTTTTTTTGGACCCCGTTCGCGACTGTGCTGAGCGTCGTAACATATACCCCAAAATTGTTAACCTGCATCAGTGTGCGTTCAGTACACAGGCCGTGACCATCTGCTTGTCTTCGTCTGAATTCGGTGCTTGATTGCGACACTGGGCGTAGTGTCAATAATGTGATTTCAGTCATTGCTGTAGCTAAAAGATTTTCCTTCGAAACAAAATCACAACTCAAGTTTAAAACAAGTAGCAAGTATTATTTTGGGGTTACAATGATACTCGGTTTTTCCACCAAACAACATCCACCTTGCAATCAGAACTCTGAGCCCAACCAAATCAAAATACAAGTTCAACTGAACACAATCCATCAGCTTCAGGCCTATCTGTCTCTAAGACCCACAAAAACGCAATTGACCCCTTCTGTTTATCTCTCTGGAATATATAGATATTGGTGTCATGTGGAGTAGACCACACAGCCAGCCTACTTGAAAATAATGGGCTGCTTTATGACTGGACATAAAAACCTGCTGACCAGGGGGCTCTTATCTGGAGTGGACATTATTTCTGTATCTCCCAGCATGAATCTCCATTTGAAAGGAGTAATCACTTTTTTTCAAAGGTCCCAGCTGATTTCTTTAGTGGGCTAACCCTGAGCCAGATATTTTTCCTGTCACCTGCCTGTCGTCTGCAGCCGGCATCTATGCAATCTAATCAGTATCAGAAGTGTGCTAATTTTCTTTCCACCCTGACTGACTGGCCAATCAAAAAATTGTTTGTGCTAATATTCCTATAAAATCATCAATAATTTGATATTTTTTTTCATATATAAATCATCATTTCTGATGACCTAAAACAAAAACACCAACCGTTGACTTTTTATTTAGATTGGAGGATTTCTTTCCGATTTCATTTCAGACAGCAGGGTTTGTCTGACTTGCTATTTGCTTTTTCGCTTCCCCCTTAACACTTGAACTCGTTTTGTATGACACATTTTTTACTCACTAACTTTTTTGTCACAAGATGGAAGTACATGTATTTTTATATCCATAACTATACAAATAAGTACACATTGGTCTTTATTATAGAGAGGACAATAATATATTAGCTATACCTACCTGGCATTGCCTGGGTTTTATTTTTACTTGAAATTTTCTTTTCCTTCTGTTATTTTTTATTTTAAATAGAATATTAAACGTTAAAAGCAATTATTTAATAATTATTTTTAAGTTAATTTTGTTATGTCTATTTATAAATTGTTTTTGTTTACGAACAAACAAAAAAATGCATTTAGCTGAATTTTGAAATGCATTATGGTGGATTTAATTTTATAATTATTTGTATTAAATATGATATATATAAATAAATGCACACACCTAACTTTATAAATGTAGAGATCATGCACCAATTAAAGTTTAATATATTTAAAAAGAAATCATCGCTGGAATGGAAAGAGGAAAAGATGTACTTACAAATTGCGTGACAATAGAAATCATATTCAAAGCATTTTTTAATACTTCTGCAGTTTACAGACCGTGGCTGAAATAATGTTATAATTTAGAAACCCATTCTTAACATGGGGGGGGGGGGGATTAATTCTATACTTTCACCTAAGAATTTAATAAACAAAAGATACCGTAAAAATTGAATTTAACTTGAAAATCCTATCTAAAAAAAAATAGCCCAGTCCGTAAACTGCATAAGCACCCATTTGTTTTGTTTTTTGTAAGAGTATTTTGACAAAAAATACAAAAATAAAATGGAATATTGCATCCATTTTTTTTATTATTATTATTTTGCAAGAAAAATATGAAAGTAAAAGAAAATTGTGCGTATTGACATCATATTTGTTTCTGTGTAGCTCATTGCAAATGCATTCTTCCTGACTAATAATCAGCCACTTTTAGCATTGCATGAAAAAAACATTTTAATTAGTTGTTTGAAATAAAAGTATTTTACCTTTTTATATTATCATTTATAGGTAATTCCAAGAAATAAATAGTTGAATATTAATTTTAAACATATGTAATTGTTTGTCCGAAAGCTGGAATAAATAGAGTAATGCAGGAATTTTTTTATTAATGGCGTAAGCTGATGCAATTGTGTGATACTATGAACTTGCAACCGCCGGCATCACCACCTACCACAGTCTGGACCACCAGAAAATGTTATGAAATAGATGACAATACAAAAGTGATATGCAAGTAGATAACAATATAGGAATGACATATCTATTGTGTTGTACAGACGAAGTGTTGCCATGAACAATTAGCCGGGGAAAGGTCAGGATAGAGAATTCGGAAGGAAGTATTTATGTCTTGTTTAGGTAAGCTGAAAAGAACTGGAGAAACAGGGTGTATTGGATTTCTGGTAGAAAGTAGATATATTTAGTAAAGGGGGAGGGGCTAGGCGAGTTCAAGGAGATCGCAGAGACGGGCTGAAGATGGGTAGATGAGTTCGAGCGGATGACAGCGAATGGTCTCGACAGGTAGATGGGTTTGTGAGATCTCAGTTAAGTCTTAGCTGATATTCTGAACTTGAAAGACGAGAACTTAGCCCAGAAAAGTGAACACTAGCGATGAGGGCCCTAACGACACACACACCCGTGTTCAACAAGTCAAGTTTACATAATGTATCTGTGTCTGAATTGTTACTGGCTTTGAATGTAAATTGTAAACTAGTGCTTGCGCTCTCGGCGATTGCCAAGACTAGAATCGACAAGGCTAGACAAAGTCCACGGCACATTGGATTTTAGGGATTGACAGTTGTCAAGAGGCCGGCATAGTTATACAATTGTTTCGAACATTATTGAAAAATGTTTCCATTTTAACAATCTTCCTAGCCAGAATAGTTATATTTTGAAAGAAACTGGATTGAAATAGACCTGCTTCATTTTATTATATAGATATGTTGTTGCTTCGCAGAGAGTTCAAAACCACATTGAGTCGTGTGTGTTCTGTTACTGATTCTATTGAATTTAAAATGTTCTTCTGCATAACAGCCAATCGACACCATTTTGATCCTTTCTCCTTCAGAAAAACAAATTTGTGCAGTTTCAAAACTTTTCTTTCAGTTTTGAAGAACAAAAGAGACGAGCGGTAAAGAGATCCTACGAACGAAGCCATGTACAAAATGAAGATGAATATTGGAATGAACCGAAGAGAGCAGCCATAAATACATCTTCAAGTAGATTCGAACATGGATTCACAAATGAATCTCGGTAAGTATTATGCCTCTTGCCAACCTATCTCCTTTATCCGTGGTTAATGTTAACATGTTTGCTCGTTTCTCTTCTATATGTGTAAAAGTCGCTGTCTGATATTTAAAAAAAAAAAAAATGTGGGCGGAGGCAATCATTTGGCACAGTTTGAGTAGGCAAGGGAATTGAAGAATCCTTTCTTTTTGTACATTGTGGTGGAAGGGAAAGAAACAAAATCCTCGACTGAACTAAAAAAAGGAAAGAAAAAAAAAAAATATTGGTAGTAATTCCTGGGTGTGAGTGGCAGATCTTCACTGGTCAGTTAACATTGACTTGCCAAGGTAGAAAGTTCACGGAGCTCAAATGGAGCTCCTGTGTAGAACTAATGATAAAAGATGATTTGTTTGTTAAGTGAGTCTGACTTTTGCATAGAGCTCAAGAAGAGCGTGCTTCAGCGTTATCTGGTCTGCATGAAGTCCTCGTTGGTTGCAGCTATTCGTTAACTTCTAGGTTTTTACCCCTGACA
Source organism: Sepiola atlantica (assembly GCA_963556195.1). Taxonomy (NCBI): domain Eukaryota; kingdom Metazoa; phylum Mollusca; class Cephalopoda; order Sepiida; family Sepiolidae; genus Sepiola; species Sepiola atlantica. The sequence goes on along the minus strand of OY744547.1, from coordinate 27,268,031 downwards.
CTGAGAGCAGCAAGGCTCGACGGTTGCATGCAAAGTTGAGTAAGATTTGGTCCAGAACACAACGGAATGGCACAGAAACAACATTGCCACTCCCACTCCATTGATTTGTGGTTCAAGTTCAGCAGCTGACACGTCTTTGCTTGTCACACGTAAGCAGAGACGACCAGAGGATGACAGATCCTGATGCCGACTCCTGGATTTTTACAAGAACTTTGTTAGCTGGGTTGCAGCTCTAATACCCCTTGGTGCAAAACCTTTCTGCCATGGATGGCTCTGACATTACCATGATGCCACCACCCCTACCATGGTGAGGAAGGGTTGGACTTGATAGGAGTTCTCTGGTTAGTTAGGTAGACTTTTCATATCTTGATATATAAAGCTTATATGATTAGAATTACCAATCAACTATCTACCTTCCATATTTGGTTCGAGGTGACCTTAATGTCAAGTACAAGGTGACCCCCCCCCCCCCTCCCCAAATACCACTAATCATTAATAAAATTTACAATTCTTTCTGTAATCCAACCATATTTGGTACAAATAAACTTCAGTAGGAAATTCATGAAGCTCAAATGGAGCTCCTGGGTAGAATTAATGAGCAACTCCTAAGTTGGGAGCTGTGCAGCGAGATGTCTGTTTGCATGAGTTTTAAATTTCTGCATGTCGGTACAGTCGGCCAAATGGAACAAGGAGAGAGTTCCAGAGGCCGGCAGCACAAGGAAAGAAGCTATTGGATTTAGCTGATTGTCGGGTTGGTCGAGTGTATTTACGTCGAGGGGTCACTAGAGCAGCAAATTCATCGGAGCACAATCCATTGAAGTACTTGTAAAACAGGCACAAGGATGCAACATTGCGGCGATGGGACAGGGGCTGGAGCTTGGTGGATAGTTAGGGACCTATTAAGTTGGTGACTCTTTTTTGGACCTTGTCTAAGAGGGAGAGACTAGTGGATGATGCATCAACCCAGATATGGCAACAATACTCCATAAAGTTGAAATAGATGTCTTAACAAAGATAACAATTCTACGATCATGCGCAGACGAGCAAACTTATTCTCCATCTAATTAGCCACCCCATCATTTGCTGGCTTCTTTGATTGAATGCTGGCAAACCTTCTCTCTCATGGCCTATTCCTACTGTATTTTATCTCTTCCTCCTGGAAAGTGGGGAAACACCCTCCTCTAAGCTAAAGCAACTTTTATCGCTATTTCACGATGTCCGTTGTGACAAAAAATTTAAGTCTTTCTATGAACTGTTGGAGACAAAAAGGAAATTTTAATGGAATAACCTATCTTTCACAACATCTAATTTTATTTTTGTAATTCCCGTCTGGCAAAGCTCCTATGTATTATTTATAATGTATTATTTATAATTTTCTATTTTCTAAAACTGCTTTTTCTTTTTCGTTTTCTTTTTTTATCTCAGATTTAATGAATTTGAACCCCGAGATTATGAAAGAAGAGTGGAGCGTTATGATCGGCGAGAGGCTCGATCGATTGACAATACTGCTGCTACAAGATTTGAAGAACGTAAAGATAGAAATCTTGCTCGAAGAGACATTGGTCTTGCTAGAGAAATGCGCGATAGAGATGATCGCTTTGATAGGTAACGCTTTTCACCATTCGATACTTTTCGCTCTTTAGACATTTTCTATTGTAACCAGAATTGGAGCTGAAAAAAAGGTGACTTCCAACTTGAGGTTTTGATTATTTTTTTTTTTAAATAAAAAAAATGGTGCTTCTGTAGTTTCACAATGACATGTTAGGCCTCTCTTAAAAAATAAAAAGCTAAAGAAATGTATAAACTTTATGTACTTACGTGGTAGCTGAAAAGAAGACTGTACAGCAAAAATTGCGCAAATTCATCCAGTATTTATTAAATTGGAAAAAAATAAAAAACGATTTTATCTATATCACCATTTTTCTTATATTTTGAGATTTTCCGAAAGTTATCTCCCTTTATTAATCAGTAAGCAAACGTGTCTACTGATACGTAAGATCGTTTTTTTTTGTTTTTTATTTCTTATAATTTAATAAATACTGGATGAATTTGCGTGATTTTTTTCTGTACAATCTTATTTTCAGCTAACACACAAGTACATAACAAAGTTTATACATTTCTTTAAATATTTTGATGTCATTGTGAAACTACAAAAGCACCCAAAAAAATTTGACTCTACACATTTGAACTGTTTTTTTCTCTTCGGATTTATAAGTAATGACTAAAAACTTTTAAAATGAAATATTTACAGTAAATTCACAACTTCCTTTCCATTCTTTGAAAAAAGAAATTTATTTTATTTAGCTATAAAATTTTGGGGGCCTTTTTTTTTCTTTTTCTTTTTTCAGAGAATATTGATGGACTTGAATTTTAATTTAAAAAAAAAAAGCAAACAACAAACTTAGCTAAATTTGTGTGTGTGAAAAATTATTTGGTTTTAAAATAGACCAAAAATTTAAAATTTTATTTCTACAACGTTCTGTAGCAAAAATGCATTTTAGCATCGTCATCATTGGTTTAACGTCCAGTTTACGTGCTGGCATGTGTTGGACAACTTTTAGAAATTGACTTCCAAACTAATCTATCCTTAGCCAAATCTTTATATCTCCGTATACTGTCCATATTTAATCTCCCTCTGAGCTCATCAGATCTACGGCCGTCTCTAAAACTTGCATTTCACATCTATTGTATCATTTTCATATCATTTCTCTCCATGCAACACATATCCTAAAAACGGTGAAATGATCTGTCTGTATTTCTTTGTTTTAGGAGAGACGTTGGTCTAAGTCGAGATCGCAGCAACGACCGGAACCATGAAACCGATCGTAGAGAGTTGGGACCAGATCGCGGAAGAGATTCAGACCGGAGAAACATTTCTGCACATGACAGACTTGGACGAGTTAGAAATTCACCCGGTAAGAAAACAAACTTTCTCATAAAAAAAAACTCCTTTTATTCAACTTTTTTTAAATGAAAATGGAAATTAAATCTTTCTGATTCGTTTTTCTTATGACGAGTTAAGCGTCTTATTTTGTTTCCAGGTTCATAATGAATGACTGACTGATTATAAACTCTGGGACTCCTTACCGATATCCATATTGGCACAACCAATATAATAGTTGAAGTAGCGGTGAATGGGGGTAAAATAACATAATACCTTCTTCTAAATTAACGATGCACATGTTTGATGGTCTTGTGACCCGGTCCAACTAGTTACCGTTGTGTTCACGCTTGGACACTTCTCTCTGCTTCTAAATTAACGATGCACATGTTTGATAGTATCTCTTTTCTTTTTACGCACTAAAATAAATTAGAAACTCAGCTTTATAATTATTGACTCCACCCCACCACCCTCCACCCCAAGTAAAATAAAATACAAATATAAGCAAAACATAAATTTACATGCATACATATTTTTTTTTTTTCATTTAAATTTTAAATAAACTTTAAAATGAAAAGCAACAATTTTAATTAAAAGCAGGAAATTCAATTCAAAATCATCATTTATTTTACAATATAAATTTTCTGATTTGAATTTTTTAATTTTGAAATAAAAAATTTTATTTTTATTTTAATATTCTGTTGACTATTTTGGTATTCAATTTAAAATTTTTATTTTGTATAATTGGGAAATAACGTAGCTGTCTCTGCTTTTACCTACTTCACTGCTACTTTAACCATCATGTGACATGCGCGGTAAACACCTTTCAACGTCAATAAGGACTCCTCTCAAAACTCCCTGCATGGATTATATCCTAAACCACAAATGAACCATGTTATGATCCTGTGTTATGACTGACCATCATTACTATCATGTCAGAAAAGAAATTTGAGCGATTTCAGCGAGAGAGAGAGAGGGTAATTCTCAGGATCATTCCCTCATATTTTTGGTACTCACACCACAAGTGAACGGGAGCATCAAGAGATTAAAAGTTTTAAGATCATGAAATATACATGGGGGGGGGGGTATGAAACAAACCAACAATGTTGGTTGTAGTGAAGGTAGGATGCACGTTTTTATTTCATCATATGATATATATATATATATATATTAATTGAATGACATAAAATGAGAAATTAATCAGATTTTAATAAAGTTCAAAAACAAGGAGTGATATTGCGTACTTATGGCCAATTAAGAAAAATACAAAGTACATGTATATTTTCCAAGTCGCGTCACATGGAAATCATAATTAAAAAAACAAACTTTTTAATTGAGAATATTCCCATTCACTCCTTTGACCTTGTCCAACTCGAAAATAAAATGACAGGAAAAGGATTTAAATTTTAAAATGAATATTGTTAGGAGCATGATCAATTTTGCGTTATTCGTGTCTGGAATTGTAATAAGGAATTAATTTACACTGGAACTGATATAGCACGTTCTCCGTCTTGGCTTCAATTCCTATTTTAGAGTAAAATTCTATGATAGAATTTAAAAAAAAAATATCTAAATCCAATCTCATTTTGTGTGTTTGCTGCAGATGCATTTATTTTTTTTGTTTTCTATAAAAAAAAAAGGTTTGGTCTAAAATGCATCAAATTATATAATTGTATTTCAGTAAAGTTTGTTTTTTTCTACTTTCTTATATCAGATTTTCAGTCTGTTTTCTATCTTGCCTAACTTTTTCAAAAATTCTTTTTCTTAAATAAACAATGAAAGTTAGCATCCTCATGGTGTATGATACCATCATGGCAGCCATACTAATATTAATAAAAAAAACAATTCTGTTCACTTATCAAAACCTGACTTTTCTTTCAAGTCATTCTTCTTTCCTTTCTCCATGTCTTCAAAAATCAATTTCCCCATTCCTTACACTACCCCTTTTTCCTCGTCGTCTCTTTTCTTTTCTTTTCTTTTTCCCCTGTCTCTTATATTTCCTTATTCATTTGTGATCTCCAATTTGGAAATTTGTTTTTTTGTTTTGACTTTTGAATCACTAAATAAAGCATTCAATATACTGAAATGTCATGGAATGAATAAAGGTTTCTTTTTTTCTTTTCATGAAGACACCTACAAAATCTTATACATCATTTATTTATATATATACTTTTTCTTTTCTATTCCAGCTGTTTCACAACCACCACCTCCTCCCACTTCTGATCATCGACCTCATTGGGGTTCGGGGGTTGACACTTGGCCTCAGCCACACAGTAACATAAGCAATAGTGGTGTGAATCGTTCAAATAATACCAGATGGGTCAACAGTAATATAACTCCCAGCCATGACCGACGTCCAAACAGCAGGGCAGTTGCCGGTTATGTGGGGAGCAGCGGTGGTGGGTCCAGCTCAAGCAGCATGGTACAGAACCTGGGACACAACCTTACATATGTCAATCCGAACGCACAATCGTCTAACATGGTGGGTGGCAGCAACAATATTGGCAGTCGCATGCAAGAACCTCGTTTTGATGCGTACATGCAACGCTATTGAGACGCCTGTCTGAACCCCCTTCGTCATTCTGTTGTAGTCTGAAAAGACTTTCCCTCCCCCTCCCAAATTCGTCTTTTAATTGTTTTGTCAGTTTCTTGTGAAAGTCAAAAAAAATTATTAAAATTAATTTGTAAAAAAAACAAAAAGTAAATCTCGAATCAATTTTTTTTTTTTTTTTCACAACTTCATTCAAAACAACTTTTCTTTTAAAAATTTTTATCTTTTATTTTTATTTATATTTTTTTTTAAGATGTGGCACGCGTCTCAATAAAACGTTACGAATATGCTCTTGTTTTTAATAAAAGAATATTTGAAATCTATTCAAATAGAAAATTTTGGTTGAACAATTTAATTTTTACAAAATAGGTGCCAATAAAAATTTTAACTTGTTGAAAGCTGAGCATTCATTACCATGGGGGGGGGGGGTCATCTTTTTATCCAATTTTTTTACTTTGAGATCTGTGAACATTTCTGCCTCAAAGTTAAAAATAAAGATTTCAATTAAAAAAAAAAAAAAAAAAAAAAAATTTTGTATGGTTTGTTTCTTTGGTATTTCTAGTACTCAGCATGAACTCTCAACCTGATTGGATGGCATGACCATGATAAACCCATCAAGGCATGCCATCCCAGGTAATAATCACTGCACCCAGCATTACCTCAAATTGTCCTGAAAAGATTTAAAAAACAAAAAAACAAAGATCTTGCTGTGGCCAGATAGCTGAAATTGAGCTTTCGGTCAAGTGATTAATCAAACAAACCTTTAAGGATTTTGATAAATGCAGCACTTTGTGACAGTTCCGATTTTTTTTTTTTTTTTTTTTTTTTTTTTTTTTTTTCCCCCCCCCAGAAAAAGCAGATTTCTTCTGAAATTGCTGTTTTTTTTTTTGTATAACCTACCAAATTGCTAGAGCCCTACTTCCTTATTTTTTTTATTTGGCTGGATTTTCTTTCTCTTTCGTCCTCTCTCTGACTTGCAGAGGAAGAGAAAAAAACAGGAAAAGAGAAAGAAAGATAATTTCTTTCTCTTTTCCTTTTTTTCTCTCTTCCTCTGCAAGTCTTGTCTTTCTTTCCCTTCTTCTTACAGTTTATGAAACCTGAAAATGTTAATTTTGCCATGAAAGCTAAGACTTCTAACGATGGGGGGAATTAGATGCCTCCTGTCTCCTCAAATACATACATACTGGTGTTATTCTCTTAATTTTGACTTTCTCATTGGAATTGTTTCTTGGCTAGGAACAAAGTGTAGTATCATCTTTTCTATCCTTGATCGATGAGGGAGAGATCCTTCTAGACTAAGGCAATTTTTTATGTGTATCCTAATCCAGAATGCTCCCATTTAAAACTGACCATGTGTCTAATTCTGCCCTCATGGAGAGGCAGGTAAAAAGAGACTATAAAATAGGTGCAGTTGTAAATAACGTTTAGGTGGGATTGGTTATGGTTTCTATTTATAGTGGTAATGGTGACTCCCCTCCACACACACACACACATGAAGAGGTGTGTACCCCCTCCCTCCCTCCCCCAGTTGGATCATTAGTCCCTATGATTTTCAAAAAGATAAAAACAAATGTAAAATTCTTGTGGGTTCTTTGGCATTTCGTATGAATCAGATGATTCTGCTGTTGGCATTGATTTCCCCGATATCTTTCTAGTTAGAATTCTTTCTAAAATGACATCGGGTACTTACGAGAGGGACTACGTGAAGGTTGCCAACATCCTAAGTGAAAGTTTCTGTGGAACGAACTGGATTCGAGCTTGGCACACCCAGGTTGTCAGTTTGTGTCGTTAACCACCTAGCCACTGTCACCTCCCATTGGACTGCTGGTGTAATAAGATGAGGCACACCAGTTAATGGAAGAAAAAAAAATCAAAAGATTATTTGAAACACTGAGTTTGCAAAATTGTACAACAATTGTTAGCATGGGATTTCCTTTGTATGATATCAATCATCGGACAATGGGTAATGATAAAATTAGTTAATAGTAGAGGGTATGTTTGCTAGTATTCATCTGGTGATTTAGATTTGCGGGTCAGTGTTTACATGTACACAGAAAACCAGGGTCAGCAGGTATGCACTCAAATCTCATCTCAACCTGCTTAAGCAGAAATGGTGCTTGAAAAACATTGCCGTTCTCTATAAAATCAAAATTCTGTCCAGAAGTAAATGTCAACCATGTATACTCATTCTTCCAAATCTGATTCCTGTATTACCATTTTTATCTTACCTTATTTTAGACATTCTTCTTTGCTGTTTCTGGATGTTCAGTGTGATCTTTTGGGGTTTACGACTTCAAAGTGAGCAGACACCTTTTTCGAGGTTCATCATTCCTATCGGGCTGAGGTGCGGACACTACAGCCCATTTAGATGTACATTGCTGGAAAAAAATAAACTAAACCTCAAATAATGGCTTCCTTACTTTTAAATTCCTCCCATGATTACAGCTAGCAGAAGAAAAAAGAAGCTGAGCTGAGAAACAAAATATCAAGAGAGCAATTTGTGACGTGTCAATGGGACGCCGGAGAGAACACTGACCAGAGATGCTTGTTGCAGTCTGGGATTGAATTACACTTCAACTCCCCACCAAATCATTTAATAAACCCTCACTTCAGAGTTGTTTGTAACTGTTTCAATGCAACAAAAAAAAAGGTTTTGTGTCGACACGTGACAATGGATGATACATAGATCTACTACTCCAGAGTCAAATTAGCAGTCAGCCGAATGGATAGCAGCAGTTGAAAGCCGTACAAAGCGACCAAAAACGTCAGCAGGCAGGGTTTTGTCTCCATATTTTAGGATGCACAACTTATTTTATTTATCAATTACCTTGAGAAAGCAAGAATCATCAACAGCAAATATATAGCCGTATAACCATACCTGTGCCCCTGACTGTCCAAATGTTTGTCCCATTTGCGATTGCCGAGCCAGCACAAAGCATAATTTACAATGTGCATTCAAATTAACAACACAGACACAAAAAGAGATATTGTGTAAACATAACTTGTTGAATCCGGCTGTGTAACTACTGTAGTAATGCAGTAGGCTGCAATTTTTTTAGTTGTGCATGCAAATGGCAGACGTGCAGGTGATAGATGCTCGATCAAAGGAGGTGGGGGGACACAGAAGAAAATGAAAATATCTTTTCTTTTATTTTGGGCCACTCAGACGGTTTTTTTTCTCTTTGAAATAAAGTAAGTACCTCGTAAAGGCAAGGACTCGTGCTGGGGTGCTCAGATTGTCTCCATGATAATCCCCTGTCTGGCCGTTATCGCCAGTGGATATCTTAAGTAACCAGTGCTTGGGTGGTCCGGTGATAACTAGTGAGAAGGACTGGAATCCAGGACCTCCAGTCAGGGGGAAAGAGATGGGAGAGGCGGGGGGCATACCTGGCATGACAGGAAGTTGGTTTTTCTAAAACCAAGCTGGGTCTCTTAGCTAAAGGATTGTGCTGGACTTATCTTTTTCTGGTCGGACAAGGATCTCATTTTGCAAGTCTGCCATTCAACCGGGGAACACAAGTATTGTTGGAAACATCCAACAAATAAACCTGTTACTTGTTTATAAACTGGAGTTGTGATTCGACTTGGAATGGAAATTCTTTGTTGCAGCACTGACTAAATCGAACAACATTTGACTGGCACAATGTGTGGTACGATAACAGCCAGTGTAGTGAATGCACGCATGCAGTTTCACACTTCGGAGCTATATTTTCATAGTATCACATAGCATTATTGGTTAGTTTGAAAGAAAAAATCGCTACAAATGTAAAAGAAAAATGTGCTCTTTCACCAAGACAGTGCACCATGTGTCACAAGTTGATCGCAACAATGGCAAAACTACATAAATTGCACTTCGAATTGCTTTCGCATCTATTTTATTCTCTAGATGTGGTTGTTTGCAGACCTCAAAAGAATGTCACAGAAAAGGAGATTCGGCTCCAATGAAGAAATGGTCAGTGAGAGATTGGAAGTAAGCATCACATTAACTCGCAAAAATATCTGCCTGGAGGGAGCATATATTTTGGTGAAATTGGTTCGTTTTATGCTTAAATTACAGTGCCATACTGAATAAATGGTTTTAAAATCATGATACCAGAAAAATCAAATGACAAAATTTAAGATTTCCATACAAAATAAAGTTTCCGATTTGTTTAACATTTTTTTTATACAAAATATTTAATCTTTGATAAAATATACGGTGCTTATGCTGATTAGCGGCCTATGAAAAAATTATTTTTATATAAAAACAATAATATATACTTATTAAGCATTATATTCTTACTCACTGTACGAAAAAGTAGAAAAAATTATCCACTAGAACTTTAATTACAAGTATTTTTCCATTCTGCATATCATAACAGCGATTCGTTCAGTAAGCCTCCATCTTGTTTTTTAAGAAGATTTGAAGGGCAGATAACTGAAATCTTCTTAAAAAACAAGATGGAGGCTTACTGAACGAGTCGCTGTTATGATACGCAGAATGGAAAAATACTTGTAATTAAAGTTCTAGTGGATAATTTTTTCTACTTTTTCGTACAGTGAGTAAGAATATAATGCTTAATAAGTATATATTATTGTTTTTATATAAAAATAATTTTTTCATAGGCCGCTAATCAGCATAAGCACCAAATATACTTATTCTTTGCGATTCTTTGAAGCATGTGGTTATACATCAGTTTCCACAGTCTTTTGACATATCAATGAGTATTGCAAGATCTTTCAAGCTGCACTGGTTGGGTAGTGCTGCAACGTATGATCCTCCTCTCCACATTCACAGATGGTTGAGTCGGTTTTATAGCCCCATTTGGCCATAGCTACTTTAATCGCCTCATACCTATTCTTAGGCAATTTAGCGTCCTCTGCTGGACCCAAGTTGCTTCTGAGCGAAGAGGGAGGGCTTCAGAAAGGAATTTTCATGTCAGTTACTAAGAATAGTTTTTTTTTTATTTTTTATTTATTATCCATTTGTTTACAGGTTCCACATGTGTGCGTGAAGGTCAATTGGAAGTGAAAGAAACTTGTGTGGACCCGAATTTGTCCTTTTCATATTTGCTTATTCTGGGGTGCCTGAAATCTAATTGGCCCCCAATTTCTTGTGTGGTTTCTCTTCATCAAATATTTCTCACTCGCAGCAAGCCTGTTATTTGCATGTATTTAAAACATGCAACCCATTAAACATGCAACTGCCTAGTGCATTTTTATATAAATGAATGAAACAATTTGTAAGTCATATGTGTTAATGTTAGAAAAAGTTTAAGATTAATACTATACGGTAGCATTTGCAATATTTATCAGATGTAGCCATTGACGGTAGAACAAAGGTTTCCAAACAGTAATGTCACCATTATTCATGTAACGCCAACGAAGAAATGCCAACCCCACCCCCACCCCCTGCCCACAAAAAAGTAAGGATTTAATAAACTCTAAATTATACTTTATAATTAACTTCAGCATACAAAATTCTGAAGTCATTCTATATGATAAGGATGAATGCAATGCAATGTATGGAAGCACATATGCACAACAATAAACATAATGATTTTATTTGTTTACCTTATGTAGTACTCCTGCTGTGCTTAAAAGAATGCTGACACACTGATATATAAAAATATAATGATATATCTTTATTGTCCTGTGCGGTGAATGAGTGTGGATTAGTGAGGAAGGAATACGCATGCACGAGAATTCAGTGTTTTTTTATAGGGCCCAAATCGCTAATCAACTGACGATATCAATTTTGGGTTGTTATTATTTAACAATTAATCCTGAAAACGTCCACTGTGGGACTTCACTGTCAGTGTAACCCACGCCCCAGGAAGTTTTATTTAGCGATAAGGTGTTTCCTTCTGCTACTAACATTTTGCAGGTGGCTCCAATCAACAATTATTTTATTTTTGACAATCCACCATATTTGTTTTCCCCGATCAGATGGTTTGACTTCAACCAACGATTATTTTATTTTTGATAATCAATTATGCTATGTTGTTTTCTTTTGGCCAGGTGCGTGTCTATGCCAAGTGCACCTACTCCTGTCAGTTGACCTTTTCAGTACACCCAGCCTGGATATTTAACATTTATCTAAAGTGTATTTGAGGTCAGCCTTTAATTAAAAAATTTTAAATAATAAAAGAAATACGAATAATAAATATTCAGTGTTAGTCGATAATTAGTTGTGAACCTTTTAAAAATTTTGTAAGTAATATGTGGTTATATTAGAAAATGTCACAGATTATCACTCTAAAGTGCACTTGTAGTATTTCAGAATAAATTTTTAAGACAATAATTGTTTCCAATTTTCTAGACAATTCTTATATTTTTTGCACCTCTTTTTCTATAATAATATTATGTTAGTCTAATATTAGTCATTAATATTAAATGCAATAATGTATTATTATTAGTATTTACTATTATTACTTAAATTTGCTGATGATGACAACGATGACGTTCATTTCAATTTACATTTGCTGCACTTTTGACTCAGAAAACCCCCCTCTCTCTCCCTAATTTCCCATTGTGGACCGAAGCCACACTTGAGAACCTGGTCATCACCCCATCCCAGGTCAGAGACATCATAAAAACCTTGACACCTCAAAAGCTTGTGGGCCTGATCTTATACCTGTAATAGTAATAAAGAAATGCTCTGCTGAACTGGCCCCTGTCCTCTCCAAACTCTACAATAAATGCCTAGCGGAATCTTGCTTCCCCGATAGCTGGAAAATTGCCTGTGTGGTACCAATCTACAAGAATTCTGGGAATAGAACCGATCCTCAGAACTATTAGTCTACTCCCGATCTTTGCTAAAATCTTTGAATCCTTAATCAATCTAGCGATAGTCCGGCACTTAGTTAATGCTAAACTTCTTTCTGACCGTCAGTATGGATTTAGACAAGCACGATCTACTGCAGACATCCTAACGGTCATCTCTGAATGCATGTATCATACACTCGACAAGGCAGGTGAAGCTAGGGCAGTAGTGCTTGATATATCCAAGGCCTTTCACAAAGTCTGGCATAAAGGGCTTCTGAAAATATGCTCATACGGTATTACTGGGCAATTACTTAATATAATTAGAAACCTTCTTAACCAAAAGAAAGATCCAGGTTGTCCTCGATGGCCGTTCATCTAAGCAACATGACATAAATGCTGGTGTATCCCAGGGATCTATCCTTGGACCATTATTGTTCCTGATCTTCATAAACGATCTCCCTGATGACATCGAGTCTGAGATTGGTTTATTTGCTGACGACACCAGGCTTTACTCTCGTAATGTGGGCAAAACGGACGCGATCATATCTGAGGTAACGGTTGAATCCTTAGAAAATGACCTCCAGTCTGTAGTGTATTGGGGTCATAAATGGTTGGTAACTTTTAATGCCGCAAAGACAAGGCTCCTTTCCTTCAATAACTACAAGAAACCTCTCCAACCACTGATTTTCATGGCAAATAATACCCTACCTGAGAGTTCAACATTCAAACTCCTCGGCCTAACCGACACAGGTAACATGAATTGGAACAAATACATTGAAGACATTGCCAAGGCTGCAGCAAAGAAGGTGGGGTCCCTCTACCGTGCTAGTAAACTCCTCACACCTGACATTATCCTGTATCTTTACAAAGCCACCATCCGCCCATGCATGGAGTATTGTTGTCACATTTGGGCTGTAGCATCATCCACTAGTCTCTCTCTCTTAGACAAGGTCCAAAAAAGAGTTGTCAACTTGATAGGTCTCTCACTATCCACCAAGCTCCAGCCCCTGTCACATCGCCGCAATGTTGCTTCCTTGTGCCTGTTTTACAAGTACTTCAATGGATTGTGCTCTGATGAGCTTGCTGCTCTGGTACACCACAACCCGACAATCTGCCAAATCCCATCCATTCACTGTGGTGGTCCCCAGATGCCGAAGAGCTTTCTACTCCAAAAGCTTCTTTCCTCGTGCTGCTGGACTCTGGAACTCCCTCCCTGCTCCCTGTTTTCTTGATGGTATTGACATGCAGAAAGTTAACACTAATGTAAAGAGACATCTCGCTGCGCAGCTCCCAATTTAGGTTGACTCCCCCCAAAAAAGCTCTCACCCTTCTTCTCAGTAGCCCCTTACATCTACAGTGGCAGCCTGCCTTGTTTGGGGTGAACTATGTTAAAAAAAAAAAAAAAAAGTAAGTAGTCCCGAATCTCTACGTTACGCTCTATGTGTCGAATATCTACGTGCCTTCACCTTTAAGTGAGCCATGGGGACGACAGAATCCCTTAAAACTTTAAATACATATAATCCGATTTTTCTTATGAGTGTTATTTTAAAAGTCGACTTAACAAATGTCAGAATTATTTAGTTAGGAAAGTATCAGACTAAAAACATCGAGTGTGCAGTTTCGATTCTACCCCCCCAAATGCTAGCGTCCATGTCTCAGTTAAGATAATTCATCTGTCGAGGCATCACCGTCGCTCGGTTGAAGTCAGCTCATCTCATGTTTGTGCTACTCTGATCTGATCGTCTCCTCTCCGAGTCGCAAAACTAATTTAAACTCATCAACTGCCGTAAACTGTCGCAAAAAACTCTTGTAAGACCACGTGCGTCCCTCGACAACCGCCGACCCTAATGCTTATGTGGTGTGGTTTTCTTCTCCTTCACTGTCTATTCTGCCTGTGTTGTCTTGGCGATCGCGAACACCTGTTTACAAGTTGAGAAAATAAAAGCAACAGCAAACTCACAAGGAAAACAAACTCAGATGCATTATAAGTTAAGTCCTGAGGCCCTGGGTGTGTGTGCGATACCGTCGCAGAGAAAGACCCACATACACTAACGTCCACATCTTAGTTAAGTTCTGGTATACTGGCAACTGAGATAATTTGTCTGTCGAAGGCATCAGTGTTGTCGTTCATCAGCTCACCTCATCGTTTGCTCGGCCTGATCTTTATTCCCGAGTTGCAAACTCATCAACTGTCCTAAACTAAACCGTCATGCAACTCAACTGTTGTGAACAATTCTGACTCACAAACATATTTAGTCATACGGAAATCGCATATCCGGTACTTTGTCTCTTCGACCACTCCCACTCCTATTTTCCGATCGCCTTTATGCGACTTGGTGAATCATTTCCTGGGCTCTGGAGGGGGAGTCCATAGTATCACACTCCTAAATATCTTAACTCAATCCCATGTCTGGTCTTTTGTCTTAGTACATCAACAAGTGGAATAGAAACTGACTACTTCTGCGCTTGCCTTATCAGCTACACCCATCTGACTATTCATCTTATTTCCGATTGCCTTTGTGTGCATTGGTGAGTTATTTCCTATCATTGTTCAGAGTCTCAGCTCTGGCCAGGGGTGGGAACGTCCATAGTACACGTACTGATTTTTCCAGCCTGGAAAATTTATACCTATAATTTTTTTGAATTTACCTGTGTGTGCATTCACTGCACAGGCCGTGATTGTCCGCTCGTCTTTGTTCGAATTCGGTGCTTGATTTCAACGCGTGTCACTCATGTGGTTTTGGTCACTGTTCTAACAAAAGGATTTTCTTTCCAAACAAAATCACAACTCAAGTTTAAAACAAGGAACAATGTTTTATTTTGAGAGATGAAATGACACTTGGTTTCTCTACCAAACAACAGACTTGCAATCAGAACAAAGATCTCTTCCAACCGAACACAAGCAGTACCTCCGCAAACTCCTCTCTGTCTCTCAAACAAAAACCAACTCCATTTGCCTGTTTTAATGTAATATATATATATATATATATATATTAGCATTATATATATATATATATATATATATATATTAGCATTATATATATATATATATATATTAGCATTATATATATATATATATATTAGCATTATATATATATAGCATTATATCAAGTGAAATAATAAAATAATATTTTATTAGAATTCAATGTTCAGGTAAAAGGTACTTTGCCTGAACATTGAATTCTAATAAAATTTGATTCACACCATATTTTATTATTTCACTGTATCTTATGCTATTCATTTTCTAGCCAGTATATTGAGCTTCAGTTTTATCCGGATGTTCACTATTTAAAGATATTAGTTGCCTCATATCTTTTGTTGGATTAACTTATATATCTCACGTCATTCGGAATAGGTGACACAGCAAGACACTTGAGAATTATCGGCTGTTTAATCTATGGACATAAAACACTCTGGTCAGTTGTGTTTTATCTGGAGCAGACATTAATTCTGTAGAATTTTAAGTGGTCTGTTTTCTCAGATAAATTAAATTAATTAAATAAAAAAAAACAACAACAAAGCAAAAGAAACAAATACAGGATATTCGAGACAAATTCGACACTTTTGGGAAAGAAAAAAAGTTGCACCTTTGCCATAATTGATGTATTCTTAAAATTCGAAGTACATCCCTTAGAGGATCTTGCCGAATCCAGCTCACTCTAAGAATAGGCCCTCCGCCACTGCGTCCAGGTGGGACCGTGTCCTTTGAGAGATGCCTGAACACCAGTTTGATCTTGCCAATCAGCTTCTCCTTGGTCTTGCAGGTGGAACGGTCGATGTTTTTCTCAACTGTGATTCATATATAATAAATAGTCCATGGAGTTGCAATCAGGCAAGTAGGAGGCTAGGTGTTGGAACTGGTGAAGCTGTGAAAGGTCTGTCACTTCTGGGTTTTTCCAGAAGCGTGACACGGAGCAGAGTCCTGCTGCCACACGTATGGGAGCTAGAATAGACATACAGATTTGTGTGTTTGTTATATATACAGGGTGTTCAGGACAAATTTGAGACGTTTTGGAAAAGAAAGAAAAACATGTCATATCTTGGCCAATAATTGATGTGATCTCAAAATTCAAAGTGCATCTTCAACAGGATATTTTGTTGAATACAGTTCACTTGTAGAAGCCGCCTCGAAGCTCCACAGACGGGAACTGAACTTTGAGCACGCTGCCTTCATGGTGCCCTTCAAGAGACGCCTGAACATCAGCTGGTCCTTGATGTCTTGACTGCCACACGTATGACAAATGTGTGGTGATATGACGTAGCCTCTGCTGGAAAAACACCCAAATACCATCTCACTTTGATCTTCATGATGCACAGGACTTCATACAGACCGTAAGCTAATCACCCGATTTACTAATGAGTGAACGCTTATCAAGGCCCACAGGTCACTCCAGGATAAGGGTTAATGAGTTCGTCGGGTGGACAATGAGACAACAATGGTTGAAACTGTGCAGAATTCGATTATTTAAGAGGACTGCTCAACAAGAATTTGTTAACATTGGACTTGAAAACGACCATGTTGTAGTCAGCTGGGAAGCAGCCCTGTGGTATTGTGTTCCACAGGCGAACAGTTCTTTCAAAGAAACTTTGCTCAAGAAAGTTCCATTTAGTTTTAGGTACATAGAGGAAGAAAAAGGAAATTATTTAGTCGTAGCTAGATAAGTTTTTGTTGTGAATGTTTTACTGGGGCGGGGGGGGGGGGGGACCATGATTGGAGCTCAGTGAAGCATTCCCAGCTTGACAAGGTGTTTTTGTACCTTGTGGAGTTTCCTGCCTGTCATAAGGTGGTTCCCTTGGGCTTTTACAGTGAGGAGTTTGTCCGTGTGACTTCTGTATGAGCAGCGAACATCCTTGTTCAGCTTTTTCTTCACAGTCACAACTCCATCTCTTACAAATCTTGCTGTACCTTTTTTCTCTACCACTACTTACTACACATCGATATATTTTATTTTTGTCAGACCATTCCACAGGCCCACCACGCAACCATTCCTCCTATTACAACGTAGCAGTCCTGCGTTTAAGTGTGAACATGTATGTATGCGTGTTTGTTTGTGCGTTCACTGCACTGGCATAATCTTCTCCACATGTTGTGCTGGTCCAAACGTTGTTGTGCGATCGCGTCTCCGTGCTGCAACAAAGACTCTCGTGCAAAGCAGAATCACAACTCCAGTCGATAAACAAGTAACAAATTTATTTGTTAGAGGTTACAAATGAAACCCGTGTTCTCCGGTTGAATGGGAGAGTTGCAAGCGAGACCTCTCTATCCCGATGAAATAAAACAGAAGTCCAGCACAACCCTTTAACTAAGAGACGCAGATGGGCCTATCTTCTCCGGGTGGCGCCCAGCTTCAAACTGATCACCAGCTATCCCAGCAAACCTCAAACTTCCTGTCATGTCCAGGTCTCACCCCTCCCATCCCCTAGGGTCCTTTGTCCCTGGTCAGTACTAGACCACCCAAGATTTCAACCTGAGATAACTTGTCAGATAGTTTACAGGCGGCTCTATCATGTAGACGATCTGAACATCACTTTTGTGTTTCATCAGGGTCTGTTTTTACGAGATACTTAATTCACCTCAAAGGGAAACAAACTTCTGGGGTGGCCCAAATAAAACCAAAGATATTTTCACTTTATTTTGTGTCCCCCTCCTCCATCTGGTCGAGCATCTAAAACGTCCGCCATTCATATACATCACTAAAGGAAATGCAACCTACTGCAGTTTTACATAAGAACCTACAACCATTTGCTTTTTATATAATGTAATAAATAGATTTTTCTTCAATTGAAAGTACAATTATGAGTTTTAAACAAGCAACCAAAATGAAACGCGACTTCTTTGAAGCAATTGTTACGTCAGTTCTTGTATACGGAAGTAGCACCTGGACTTTGACTAAAAGATTGTCGAAGAAAATTGACGGTTTGTACACTAGAATATTAAGAGCTGATCTTAACATCTGAAGAGCACATCACGAGAGCAACTCTATGGACATTTTTCTCAGATCTCAGCTTTGATCAGAGAGAAAAGAACCAGATTTGCTGGAGAGCTAAAAATGAAATCATCAGCGATGTTCTTCTGTGGATGCGAGAACAGGGATGCGGCTCAGTGGGAAGACCACACAGAATCTACATCAAACAACTAACAGAAGACTAACAATGTGCCTATGAAGACCTACCAGGTGTAAGTGTGCTGTTGTATGGCTCAGAAACTTGGGCTGTCTCTGCTGGCATACTAAAGAAGCTGCAACGTAATGACAGGGCAATGGTCAGATGGATCTGTTTGGTGAGGCCTGAACAGTATGTTTCTTTTGAATCCCTGCTCTCACAGGTCGACTTGAAAAACCTTACGGACATCATGCGGAAGAACAGACTGCGTTGGTTGGATCACATTGAGCGTAGCGATGGCTGGATTGCTAAAGTCCGAAAGTTGAATGTGCCAGCAGAGAACATCACCACTGGCAGACCCAAGTTGACTTGGGAGGACGTAGTCAAACGTGATAGGAAGGCCATGGGTATGGATTCCATCAAACCTTGCCAAAGACAGGAGTGGAGAGGAAGACTTAGATTTCGAGACTAGACAATCAGGCCCCACCCTCATCAGAGGATTAATTGTGGCCTGATTCAACAAATAAACCGGTTGATGATGATGATGATGATGAATAGAGGATAGGGCAAGATGACGTGAAAGAGTTAGGAGGATCCGTGACACTACCAAGATTCGATGATGATGATGATGATGATGCAAACAAGCAACAAAGTTTTATTTCTAACAGTTTAAATTGATACTCAGTTCCCAGAAGCCGACAGAATAAAAAATCTTTCTAATGAGCAATTTCTACAGATCGCTCACCGACTGGTTTCAGAAGTCAACTCTCTGTTTGATTCAGCAAATACAGGGTATCCCAAAAAGATGTATACACCTTTTGAATAGTTATAACTTGTTCAATTTACTGAGTTTGACTTTTAAACATGATTGATAAAAGAGTAGAAATACACATTTAAACATACTGACAGTAAAATTAAATTTAAAAAAAAAAAAAACATAGAAAATCAAATTTTAATAATAATACTTGGGGTAATTTCATAAAATGAACCTGTGAAGAAATGGACCTACAAACGTTCTACAACATTTACTCTGGTATTTAAGCACATTCTGCTTCAATTGCTACACTCATTTTTCTGCAATTGTTTCAGATTTCCTTTCCTGCTTTAAACATTTACTTTTATTAAAAGTTAATTTTCTATGTTTTTCTTAATTTTACTGTCAGTATCTTTAAATTTATATTCTTACTCTTCTATCAATCTTGTTCGCAAATAAAAAATCAGTAAATTGAACGAGTTATAACGATTCAAAGGGTGTATACATTATTTTGGGATACTCTGTAATATATCACTGTCATTCGGGATTGACCACACCACTTAATCTATGGATATAAAAACTGACTGACCAGAGAGTCTATCAGATAAAATGGACATAACTTCTGTGTATCTCAAGTGGTTCGTTTTCTCAGTATGGGACCTTGTTTTTAAGAGGCGATTAAAAATGGCTTCTCATTTTCTAGTTAGTCAAATATTTTTTCAATCACAGGTCTGTCGTTTGTAACACGTACGCACTATACCAATGCTGCATGTTCACAAGTCATTCAGGGTCCTGGTTAACTGCCCACCCAATAGAGTTTTGGGTTTATACTGATAATTCGAAAAAAAAGAAAAAGAAAAAAAAGACAAAGCAAAAACAGATTTAATTAATGTTTTTATTATTTTAACTTTGAAGCAAATATGTTCACAAATCTCAAAGTCAAAAGTTGGATAAAAAGATGACCCCCACCCCCAAATAAAAATGGCAATGAACCTTCCAACATCCCACGAATCAAATAGTTTACTGGCACCTTTCTTGTATAAAGTACATTTTTGAATCAAAATTCTCGATTTGAGTTGATTTCAAATAAGCTTTGAGAAAAAAAAGATATTTGTCAGGTGTATTATACTCTTATGGAGATGCGTGGTACATCATAAAAATACATAAAAATAGAAAATAAAAATGTAACAAAGCGGTTTTCAATCAAAAGTAATGTAAAAAAAAAAATAAATAAATAAAAAATAATTCTAGATTTATTTATTTATTTTTATGTTTTTTTTTTTTTTACAAATTTGGGTGAATCATCTCTCGACTTTCATATTCACAAGAACAAATGAAACTGACAAAACAATTAAAAGACAATGAATTTGGGAGGTAAGGTCTTTTCAGACTACAACAAAATGATGAGGGAGGAGTTGGGGGGGGAACAGATGTCTCAATAGCGTTGCATGTATGCATCAAAACGAGGTTCTTGCATGCGACTGCCCATATTGTTGCCACCACCCACCATGCTGGACGATTGCGCATTCGGATTTACATATGTGAGGTTGTGTCCCATGTTTTGTACCATGCCGCCTGAGCCAGACCTACCGCCACTGCCACCCACATAACCTGAACCCCAATGAGTTCGGTGATCAGAAGTGGGTGGAGGAGGAGGAGGAGGTGGTTGTGAAACAGCTGAAAAAAAAAAAAAAAAAAAAAAAGGCTTTATATATAGAGAGAGAGAGAGAGATACACAATATATAAGATTTTCTAATCATCTTTATGAGAATAAAAAAAAGAGGCTTTATTCAGTTGAGTATATTAAATACTTTATTTAGTGATGCAAAAGTCAAAAGAAAAAATGTCCAAATTGGAGATAGCATCACAAATGAATTAGGAAATATAATAGACAGGGGAAAAAAAAAGAAAGAAAAGCGAGACGATGAGAATTTTAAAACAATTCTATCATAGACTCTATAATAGGAAATTGAATCTTAGACTGACAACGACAGACTATATCAGTTTCTGCACATATTGAAAATCTTTACTCGAGACATGAACAATGTGAAATAGATCACATGGCTAGCAATATAATAGCATTTTAAATTTAAAGGTTTTTCCTGTTATTTTAGAGCTATTGTATATCGGTCAGCTTCCAACTCATTCAAGGACAACTGTCGGAATAGGTCAAGTTGCGTGTGAACATGCAGCACGATGGAGATTGATTCTTTATTCTGTCTATTATTTTCTTCCTCTGCAGGGGACCATGGTAGAAGCGTTCTTGTTGAGGCCCTGTTTAAACCAATTCTACCGTCACCATATACGCAAAGAGCTTATCTTAGTGTAAACCGTCTGACAAAGTGACCAACATGATACCCGGAAACCGAAGCAGATATCGGTGTCAAAAACATGAGCCTTCTTTAAGACCGGCACTGACTATTCTGTCTGCAAATATTGAAGGGCTGTCAGCCGAGTACCTTTAACAGTGCTAGATGGATGCGGGGGGTCCAATCCAGACCTCGTATTCACAAGCAACAACTTGTTTTGGATGTAATACCAAGAACACAACACCGCCTCATTGGTGTCCAGATACAAGCTGCAGTGGTACCAACCACTGTCCCATTCAGAAGACGTTTCAATTTTAAAAAAGAAAACTGAAGAATTCACACAAGAACTGAATCACAAGGTCAGCTACATCAAACCACTCCCAGAGAATTACTGCCTGTTCATCAAAGCAGTTAAAAAACCACCTGGAAGGAAAATTCCCAGAGGATGCAGGATGAACTACATCCCTGGCTTAACTGCTGAGAATACTAACCTTTATGACTACATCACCATGTTCGAATCTGATCCCTTCTCTGAAGAAATCATAATAACAGGAGAACAGCTAATAATCTGTATCTCCCAAGAGCCAAAACACCTGGAATACTCTGATAGAGACAATGGACATGTCAAAGAATAGTAAGAAGGCATAGGCCCTCATTTGCAAACTCGGAGGAGATCCGAAGACAACCAAAGAACACTGCAAGACGACTGCTAAACAAGTTGCCCACCAATTGCTGCTGAATGGAAAAGGCCCCAAGAAACGACAACAAAAAGCCAAACTAGACCGAAAAACGTACTATGCAAATCCAGGCTTCAAAAGACCTTTCACTATGACTGAACTGGAAACAGGAATACATAGTTTGAAACCAGGGAAAGTAGTTGGTCCGGATAACATTGCAACAGAGCAGATCAAGTAGTTTGGAGAACAAACAAAGGAATGGCTGGCTAAACATATTCAATAATGGTATGGCAACCCATAGGATTCCAAGCATCTGGCTCAAGGCACATGTACGAGCACTCTTGAAACCTGGGAAAGACCCGTCTGATCCTAAAAGTTTCCGGATAATCTCACTTCTATGTCACACATACAAGCTGTTTGAGTGCCTGATACTGAACAGGATTGCACCATCCATAAATGAGAAGATTATCCCAGAGCAAACAGGGTTCCGTCCAGGAAAAGCGACAATCAGCCAACTCGTCAACACATTGAGGATGGATTTGAGAGAGAACAGATTATCGGTGCCGTTTTCATAGACTTTTCTGCTGCCTACGATACAGTCAACTACAGACGACTTCTATGTAAGATCCTGGAGATAATAAAAGACATCGACCTAACAGAACTAAGGGTAGCCATGTTGCAGAACTGCAGATTCTACGTCGAATTAGGCGGAAAACGCAGCAGATGGTGCATTTAGAAGAATGGCCTCCCACAAGGCAGCGTGCTTGCTCCGTTGCAGTATAACATCTATACAAACGACCAACCCAGAGATGATGTCATCTGTCGTTTTGCATATGCAGATGAGCTGTGCATCACCATCCAAGGTACAGACTTCATTAGTATTGAAGAAACGCTCAGCGACGCCCTCTCAGAATTAACAACCTAATATGAAGAGAACCATTTACTTGCCAACCCAGTAAAAACACAAGTATGCTCTTTCCACCTGAGAAACAAGAAAGGCTAAGCGCCAACTGAATGTGTATTGGTGTGGAACACCACCGTCACACTCTGAGCCCCCCGTCTACCTCGGAGTCACACTCGACAGATGACTTACATTCAAAACCCACACGATGAAGACAAAGGCAAAAGTGAGCACCTGCACGACATCCTGTTCAAACTCACCAACACCAAATGGGTCCCAAGACACTACGTACGTGCCACATCCTTTGCCCTCAGCTTCTCTACTGCAGAATATGCCAGCTCAGTGTGGGAAAGATCCACCCATGCTAAAAAACTTGACCCCGCTCTTAACAACAGCTGTAGATGTATCACTGGGTGCCTGAAGCTCACTAACACCAGCGACTTGTACATCCTGGCAGGTATCGCACCTCCAGTCATCAGAACAGCGATAGCCAGCAAGATAGAGCGACACAGGCAAGCTACCGATGAGAGGCACCCCCTACATGGCCATGTACCTGACACCAGTCGACTAAAATCATGGAGGAGTCAACACCATCTGAAGCCCGCCTTAAAATGTGGAAAGAAAAACTGTCCAACCACCCACACAGCTCGAAAATGCCTGAACAGGCCTCGTCAGCATTTCCCGGTAGGGTTACCTCAGGCAATTAGCAATAAACTAACCTCTTCTCAAAGAGAGAAGGTAAAACCTGGGAGGTTGAACCTCCTAAAACTGAACAGAACCATACCATAGTCCGAAAGAAGCAAGGCCACTGTCAGACTGATTGTCGAGGAAATAATCCAGGTTAGTATAAATTTTTTTTTACTTGTATTCTATTTAGTTGGGGAGAGGGGGAGAGGAGAGAGAGAGGAAGAACCCATAATTTTAAACGTTTTTATTTTTCTCTCCTACCCCCACAAAAAATTTAGAGCGATTTTTCATGTTATGTAATAATACATCAACACTTTTTTTCCAGTTGCCAGAGAAAGCTAGAAAGGTGATGATAGAGGGGTAAAGGGTAGAGAGAGAAGAAAGGAGAAGGGTAGAGAGAGAAGAAAGGAGAAGGGTAGAGAGAGAAGAAAGGAGAAGGGTAGAGAGAGAAGGGTAGAGAGAGAAGAAAGGAGAAGGGTAGAGAGAGAAGGGTAGAGAGAGAAGAAAGGAGAAGGGTAGAGAGAGAAGAAAGGAGAAGGGTAGAGAGAGAAGAAAGGAGAAGGGTAGAGAGAGAAGAAAGGAGAAGGGTAGAGAGAGAAGAAAGGAGAAGGGTAGAGAGAGAAGAAAGGAGAAGGGTAGAGAGAGAAGAAAGGAGAAGGGGATAGAGAGAAGAAAGGAGAAGGGGATAGAGAGAAGAAAGGAGAAGGGTAGAGAGAGAAGAAAGGAGAAGGGGATAGAGAGAAGAAAGGAGAGGGGGATAGAGAGAAGAAAGAAGGGGATAGAGAGAAGAAAGAAGGGGATAGAGAGAAGAAAGGAGAAGGGGATAGAGAGAAGAAAGGAGAAGGGGATAGAGAGAAGAAAGGAGAAGGGGATAGAGAGAAGAAAGGAGAAGGGTAGAGAGAGAAGAAAGGAGAAGGGGATAGAGAGAAGAAAGGAGAAGGGGATAGAGAGAAGAAAGGAGAAGGGTAGAGAGAGAAGAAAGGAGAAGGGGATAGAGAGAAGAAAGGAGAAGGGGATAGAGAGAAGAAAGAAGGGGATAGAGAGAAGAAAGAAGGGGATAGAGAGAAGAAAGGAGAAGGGGATAGAGAGAAGAAAGGAGAAGGGGATAGAGAGAAGAAAGGAGAAGGGGATAGAGAGAAGAAAGGAGAAGGGATAGAGAGAAGAAAGGAGAAGGGGATATAGAGAAGAAAGGAGAAGGGGATAGAGAGAAGAAAGGAGAAGGGGATAGAGAGAAGAAAGGAGAAGGGGATAGAGAGAGAACTTTTAGCCGTAGTATTTTGTTGTCTACGCCTCTGGGCAACGCCGGTTAACCATGCTAGTAAAAATTAGAAGAATCCAAGTTGACTTTTATACAAGTTGAACAAATTTTTTTTATTAGAAAGTTTTCTTTCTTACCGGGTGAATTTCTGACTCGTCCTAATCTGTCGTGTGCGGAAATGTTTCTTCGGTCTGAATCTCTTCCTCGATCTGGCCCCAACTCTTTACGATCATGGTTTCGGTCGTTGCTGCGATCTCGACTGGGACCAACATCTCTCCTAAAACAAAGAAATACAAACAAAGATCATTTGACTGTTTTGATCTTAAAAGAAAATCACATGAAATGCAATTTTGCTACAGGGATTTGTAAAAATTAGATGTGAATTTCACCTTTGGTGCTTCTTGAGATAACAATTCTCGGTAACTACAGTAAAGACGATTCTAATTTCATCTTATGCAGATTTGTTATTCAGTGTAGAAAAGTAATACTGAAAACAAAGAAGCATTTTTGTGTAGTAACTTTTTCTGTACTCGGCCAGGTAAGGAGAAATCCTTCTAAACTGTGACAATTAAAATTTTTGTTCTAATCCAGTACCCTTTCTTGGGGAGCTGGATTTCCCTCACATCATAAAACTACCATGTGTCTAACTCTTCCCTCATGGGGAGGCAAGTAAATAGGAAAAAAAACAAAAAAACACCATTTTTACTTTTTAAAAAAAATTATTATTTAAGATTTTTCTGTACAATAAAAGATCTGCATAAAATCAGAATTGTATTTTCTCCAGTTATTAACGACTTATCTCAAGAATTATTCAGTTTTCTGTTCTATCGTTCCGTAAATAATTTTTTAAAGAAATTTTTGCAGCATCTAAAGCATCATTTGGGTTAAAAAAAATTTTTTTCTTTTTTTTAAAAAAAAAAAAAATAAAAATATTGAAGAGTCAACTTATTTTTCGTCTGACTCTCCAATTCTGGTTACAATAGAAAATGTCTAAAGAGCGAAAAGTATCGAATGGTGAAAAGCGTTACCTATCAAAGCGATCATCTCTATCGCGCATTTCTCTAGCAGGACCAATGTCTCTCCGGGCAAGATCTCTATCTTTACGTTCTTCAAATCTTGTAGCAGCAGTATTGTCAATCGATCGAGCCTCTCGCCGATCATAACGCTCCACTCTTCTTTCATAATCTCGGGGTTCAAATTCATTAAACCTGAGATACAAAAAGAAGCAGTTTAAGAAAAAAGAACATTATAAATAATACACAGGCCATACAATAGGAGCTTTGCCAGACGGGAATTACAAAAATATAATTAGATGTGGCGAAAGATGGGTTGGACATTAAAATTTCCTTTTTGTCTCCAACAGTTTATAGAAAGTATTAAATTTTTATCATGATGGACACGGTAGAAATAACAATAAAAAAAATCCAGCAAATGGTAGATGGGTTAGTTAGATAAAGAATAAGTTTGCTCGTCTGCACAAGATCGTAGAATTGTCATTTTTAAGGCGTGTATTTCAACTCTAATAAGGAAAGTGTGAACGTAACTGTCCCTGCCAAAATTTCAAATATTTTTAAACAATCCATAAAGAAGTTCTTAACGTTGTCTCAAAGTTACTCAATAATTCTATCCAGGAGTTCCACGAACTTGTTACTTTGTGCGGTGACGATCTGCTACTCAAATCTAGGAATTGCCACTAGTGTTTTCTAGTTCAAGCCTCAGATTTTGTGGCTTTTCCTTCCACCAAAATCAATGCACAAAAGGATTCTTAAAATCCCTTGCCATTTTAGACTGTGCCGAATGATTGCTTCGGCTTTTAGTGAGACAGCGACTTTTACACTTATAAAAGAGAACGAGCAGACGTATTAAAATTAACAATGGATACAAAAAAAGGGTTTCAAGATTTACCGATTTTCATTTGTGAATCCATGTTCAAATCTATTTGAAGAAGGTGGATTTACGGCTGCTCTTTTAGGTTCATTCCAATATCCGTCTTCATTTTGTACGTTGTTTCGTTCGTAGGATCTCTTCAATGCTCGCCTCTTTTGTTCTTCAAAACTGAAAGAAAAGTTTTTACATTGCACAAATTTGTTTTTCTGAACGAGGAAGGATCAAAATGATACCGATTGATTGTTGTGTAGAAGAGAACATTTCAAATTCAACGGAATCACGCTAAAAATAAAAGGCTAATTTTATAACAGATCAACAATTTTGGGGTTTCATTTATGAATGGCAAATTACAAAATACCAATTGGAAACAACTCTTTAAAAATGAACAACTATTTTATCAATGGAAGTATAAGAGTCAGATTTAAAAATTAAAAAATACTACTTCAAGGTCAAAAAGTAGCCAACGATAAGTGTTAGATGGATAGAGTCCGACCCAGAAAACAGCAATTCTTACCCTTCTGTCAAACATTGCTCATGGAATGTGAAGACTAAAGAACAAAATAAGGTTTGTGATAGTTATGAGGCTGTCAAAAGTAAACCCAAGTTAGTCACTTTCTACTCTCAAAATACATCCTAAAATGGAAACAGTTTCCATGAACAAAATTTTTTCTAAAAAAAATTCCATCTGTAGAACACGTTATCACAGGACTACTTCCCTGCGGATTACAACATGGTTGTCTTTAAGTCGAATGTCAACAAATACTTGTTGAACTGTCCTCTTAAGTAATCAATTTTTGTCCATTGTTTTCAATTCTCTCATAATACTATTTCATCATCCAACTGACAATCTTGTTAACTCTTATCTTCGAGTGGCTTTTGGCCTTGCTAAGTGGTGACTCATTAGTAAAAAAAAGAAAGTGTGGGTCATTTTTCTGAAAGGAATTAGTGCGTTGAAATTGAACGTTAATGTTTTGGTTTGTCTCTCTTGCGACAAATAACCCAGATTTTTGGATATTAATACCAAAAATCAATATCTATTGTAAGCTATTCATTGAACACAAGTTGCTATTTCTTTTTTTCTTTAATCATATGTGTGGGGGCATGTAACGAGATTACCCCGAAGTGATTGAAAAAGGCAGGATAGTGAATGATCATTATAACCTAGATGGAAATGTGACGTAGGTCAAGGGTGTGGGTAGACGTGGTTGGAATGTGACTGTGATGGATTGATTATTTCAAGTTGGAGACCAGAAATCAAATTGTAAACATTTGATTGCTTTTTATTTTGAAGTATCTCGATTTAAAAAATGTATTAAAAAGCAATTGCAGAATTACGTCACCGATCGAGAGAGGATTAAGAAAAACATCAGAGCAGACTTGACGATCGAAGTGAGTAGACATTTTGCCTTTTGCTCCCCCTAGCTGGAGGTGGGAAGTTTAATGCATATGAAAGGCAGTCGGGTCACCAGAGAATGTCGACATTCTACTTGCAACACGTTGTAAGCTATTTATATATTTGTGAACCCCCCAGCCGTGCAGATCGTCGTGGCAATAAAAAAAATAGATCAAGTTCCTCTAGGCCGGGATGATGATGATGTCGCCGATCTGGTCGTTTCGTCTAGCTACAAACACACTCCCACGTTGAAACTGTTTATAGCAGCGAGCGATCATTGGGTGAACAGCAACCGGTTGGCTCTGTGGGGGCGTAGGATCATTCAAAGCAGAACAAAAGGAAAAGAACAATGTTCAACAACTCGGTCTGGGTTTTTTTTTTTGCAAAGAAGAGTAATTATTAATAAAATAAAAGAATTTATTTTACATTGGTTAATGGTAAGATAATTGTCTACCGTGCTCGTAAATGTCTTTAGCAAAGGTTGTTTTTCGCTAAGTTATTTCGCTAGTTCTCTGTGTGTGCAAATTCTTTACACAAGTGGTTGTCTAAGTCACAAACTTAACGGGCGAAGGCGGTGGCTAGAATTTCGTCTGGTTTGGTTCTTCGGCGCACGCCACGTCAGTTCAACTCTGGCTCGGGCGTCAGTTCAACTCTGGCTCGGGCGTCAGTTCAACTCTGGCTCGGGCGTCAGTTCAACTCTGGCTCGGGCGTCAGTTCAACTCTGGCTCGGGCGTCAGTTCAACTCTGGCTCGGGCGTCAGTTCAACTCTGGCTCGGGCGTCAGTTCAACTCTGGCTCGGGCGTCAGTTCAACTCTGGCTCGGGCGTCAGTTCAACTCTGGCTCGGGCGTCAGTTCAACTCTGGCTCGGGCGTCAGTTCAACTCTGGCTCGGGCGTCAGTTCAACTCTGGCTCGGGCGTCAGTTCAACTCTGGCTCGGGCGTCAGTTCAACTCTGGCTCGGGCGTCAGTTCAACTCTGGCTCGGGCGTCAGTTCAACTCTGGCTCGGGCGTCAGTTCAACTCTGGCTCGGGCGTCAGTTCAACTCTGGCTCGGGCGTCAGTTCAACTCTGGCTCGGGCGTCAGTTCAACTCTGGCTCGGGCGTCAGTTCAACTCTGGCTCGGGCGTCAGTTCAACTCTGGCTCGGGCGTCAGTTCAACTCTGGCTCGGGCGTCAGTTCAACTCTGGCTCGGGCGTCAGTTCAACTCTGGCTCGGGCGTCAGTTCAACTCTGGCTCGGGCGTCAGTTCAACTCTGGCTCGGGCGTCAGTTCAACTCTGGCTCGGGCGTCAGTTCAACTCTGGCTCGGGCGTCAGTTCAACTCTGGCTCGGGCGTCAGTTCAACTCTGGCTCGGGCGTCAGTTCAACTCTGGCTCGGGCGTCAGTTCAACTCTGGCTCGGGCGTCAGTTCAACTCTGGCTCGGGCGTCAGTTCAACTCTGGCTCGGGCGTCAGTTCAACTCTGGCTCGGGCGTCAGTTCAACTCTGGCTCGGGCGTCAGTTCAACTCTGGCTCGGGCGTCAGTTCAACTCTGGCTCGGGCGTCAGTTCAACTCTGGCTCGGGCGTCAGTTCAACTCTGGCTCGGGCGTCAGTTCAACTCTGGCTCGGGCGTCAGTTCAACTCTGGCTCGGGCGTCAGTTCAACTCTGGCTCGGGCGTCAGTTCAACTCTGGCTCGGGCGTCAGTTCAACTCTGGCTCGGGCGTCAGTTCAACTCTGGCTCGGGCGTCAGTTCAACTCTGGCTCGGGCGTCAGTTCAACTCTGGCTCGGGCGTCAGTTCAACTCTGGCTCGGGCGTCAGTTCAACTCTGGCTCGGGCGTCAGTTCAACTCTGGCTCGGGCGTCAGTTCAACTCTGGCTCGGGCGTCAGTTCAACTCTGGCTCGGGCGTCAGTTCAACTCTGGCTCGGGCGTCAGTTCAACTCTGGCTCGTGCGTCAGTTCAACTCTGGCTCGTGCGTCAGTTCAACTCTGGCTCGTGCGTCAGTTCAACTCTGGCTCGTGCGTCAGTTCAACTCTGGCTCGTGCGTCAGTTCAACTCTGGCTCGTGCGTGAAAAAAAACACATTCTTTTATTGAAGCGGCAGAATTTTTGTTATCTCTTTCTCGTGCGTCTATAGTCGTACATACCCTTCTCCGCCATCTTACTTTCTGCCTGTCGTCCTCCTCTCTCAAGGAGAGTGGGGACGAGCGTCTCACTCCTTTTTTCTCAAAATAAATGGGATTTCCCCGTAACCCACCGTCATCGTAAACAAACGATGACAGGCTCACATAAATCTCTGTCAAGAGTGGTTTGTGTCTTCTTGGTCATGACATCTTCAAAACAATCGTAAAAGACTTGTGGCTAAAAAAAAATGCGCCATTCACCCAAACAATAATATTGTGTTATTGAGATTTCAGAATTAAAATTGCGATATGGAATTCTCTAATCTCCACCTTCCAGCTGGCAACTGTCTCCTCGCCACTGGTGGTAATTGATTTTGAATATCTTACACGATTCCGCGAGACTAGCTGGCGTCTCGTTCTGTCATCCGCATAAGTTCATTTCTACGTCAAATATATACTAGTTTTATATCTCCACTTCGTCTTGTCGCAGGGCCCTCAGTTGGCGTAGCATCACTACCAAGATGCATACTAGCGCGTCACCAGGGTACCCGATTCCCATGGGACCCCGGATACTTTGTCACATATCTATAAAAAAAAAATTAAAAAAACTTTCTTATTTTCGCTTTCTTCATTTCTGCTGTAACACCTTTCTGATTTGAGGACCAAGTAAAGAACACAAAGACAACGTTACAGGCGTGCTTGCCAGTTCACACCTTTTCCAACAGTATTAGTGCATACGTTACAAAAAAAAAAAAACTGTCTCCCATCAATAAGAAGCAACAGTTTTTATTCACAAACGAATTTTTTGATTGGTTCAGTCAGTCAGGGTGGAAAGAAAATTAGCACAGTTCTTCTGATACTGAAAGTGATAGGTTTTGGTTAGCAATTTTCTTTTGATAGATGTCCGGCTTGAACGATAACCCTCACAATATTGTTGTACCTCTCTTTGATCAAAATGAAATAAACTTATTCAAGTACTCTGAGTAATGCAGTTTCAGAATATATATATATATATATATATATATATATATTACTATTTCATGTATCCACATAAAATGTTATAAGGAGATATAATCTTTTATGTATCAATTTTCAGTATTTACTTTAATAAGGAAAGTGTGAACGTAACTATCTCTGCCAAAATTTTAAATATTTTTAAACAATCCATAAAGAAGTTCTTAATGTTGTCTCAAAGTTACTCAATAATTCTATCCAGGAGTTTCACGAACTTGTTACTTTGGCAGATCAACGTTAACTGTGCGGTGACGATCTGCTACTCAAATCTAGGAATTGCCACTAGTTTTTCTAGTTCAAGCCTCAGATTTTGTGGCTTTTCCTTCCACTGCTCCGGCTTTTAGTGAGACAGCGACTTTTACACTTATAAAAGAGAACGAGCAGATGTATTAAAATTAACAATGGATAAAAAAAAAGGGTTTCAAGATTTACCGATTTTCATTTGTGAATCCATGTTCAAATCTATTTGAAGAAGGTGGATTTACGGCTGCTCTTTTAGGTTCATTCCAATATCCGTCTTCATTTTGTACGTTGTTTCGTTCGTAGGATCTCTTCAATGCTCGCCTCTTTTGTTCTTCAAAACTGAAAGAAAAGTTTTTACATTGCACAAATTTGTTTTTCTGAACGAGGAAGGATCAAAATGATACTGATTGATTGTTGTGTAGAAGAGAACATTTCAAATTCAACGGAATCACGCTAAAAATAAAAGGCTAATTTTATAACAGATCAACAATTTTGGGTTTTCATTTATAAATGGCAAATTACAAAATACCAATTGGAAACAACTCTTTAAAAATGAACAGCTATTTTATCAATGGAAGTATAAGAGTCAGATTTAAAAATTAAAAAATACTACTTTAAGGTCAAAAACGATAAGTGTTAGATGGATAGATTTTGACCCAGAAAACAGCAATTCTTAGAAAGTAGTTTCAGAATAAATAAATATATATATATATATATATTATTATTTCATGTATCCACATAAAATGTTATGAGATATAATGCTCAATACGTTAGTAGAGCTCGGTAGTAAGTTATGAAAATATATTTATGAGAGAAAGAGAAAGAGAGAGAGAAAGAGAAAAAGAGAGAGAGAAAGAGAGAGACATACAAGGGAACAAACTAAAGAAAATCAGCACAATTCTTCTGATACTGAATGGGTTTTGGTTAGCAATTTTCTTTTTCCCTTCGATAGATCACACATAAAACGCAAACTTTCTTTCGAGGTAGGTGATTTTCATTATAGCTGATCTACGAGAAAATTGCACACTTACCGAAGAATTTCCTCTCGTCGTTGTTCAGTACGTATTCTCTCCTGTACAAGGTATTCTCGTTCTAATTTGATTCTTTCACTTTCCAATTTTACTCTTTCCAATTTCGCTCTCTCCATACTTTAAAAGAAAAAGGGAAACTACTTTGACAACACCAAAGACATCATTTTAAAATGCAAAGCATTTAAAATTAAAAAAAAAAAAAATTTTTTTTTAATCGCTGCCAAATTTTACTAATGTCTATATAGTTTAGTGACTTGTAGATTATTTTGATGACTTTTAAATAGGATTTTAGATGTTAAATTTAATGGTATCGTTTGGTCATTAAATTATTAATTGAATCAACTTGTTATAAAACTATAACTAATTCTGTTAATGTAATCTTATTTTAATCTCTATAAAATCACTGGATAGCTTCCAAAATGTTCAATTTTAATGTGAGAATTTGCTAAGAATCTGACAGTTTAAATACTTCAAAATTCGAATGTTGACAAAGTAATTTTTTTTTAATTAAAATACTTTTCTGTAATAAAATTATTTTTCTGTTTTTAAAAATCAACATTTTTAATCTAAAAAAAAAAAAAAAAAAAAAAAAAAAAAATAGATTTGATTTTTTTTTCAGATAATTTAATTCAAAATTATTGCACTATTAAATTCAAAATGCGGTGCATAAAAAATAGTTCATGTAAGTAGCAATAGTCTTTGTAGTGGTCACTAGTTCCTCCTACTCCCTCTTTGTGTTAGTAAAGGAAAACAAAAAGGATCACAAATTTTTTTTCTCATTTCATTTAGAAAATATTTTACTATATATATATATATATATATAAAGTTAATACAACAAAAGATATAAGAGGCAACTAATATCTTTAATTAGTGAACATCCGGATAAAACTGAAGCTCAATATATTAGATAGAGCATTAATAGCACTAGATAAAGTGAAAGAATAAAATAAGGTGCGACTCAAATTTTATTAGCATTTAATGTTCAAGCAAAGTACTTTAAATTGCTTGAACATTAAACGCTAATAAATTTGATTCGCACCTTATTTTATTCTTTCACTTTATCTAGTGCTATTAATGCTCTATCCAGTATATTGAGCTTCAGTTTTATCCGGATGTTCACTAATTAAAGATATTAGTTGCCTCTTATATCTTTTGTTGTATTAACATATATATATATATATATATATATATGACAGTAAAAAAAGTTTGATAATAAAAAAAAAGCTAAACTTAAATAGACATTTTCATCTCTGTTGCCGATATATGGTAGTTTAAACAATCATTTTAGTTTCTTAAATTTTTATTTCACATAAACTTTAATTATCGATAAATGTTATTTAGCAATAATTCTGCATGTTTAGTGGGGAGTACACAGTTGCAATGCATGCAGACAACCGACCTATGATGGGAAAAATATCTGGCTCGGAGTTCAACCACCCAAAATTTGATTTCTCCACTTGGAAAAATGATTTCCTTTTAAGGCAAGGTTCCATGCTGAGAGAAAAGCCTACTTGAAATTCTACAGAATTAATGTTCACTTCAGATAATAGAAACTCTGGTCAGTGGGTTTTTATGTCCATAGATTAAACAGCCGATAGTTCTCAAGTGGTCTTGTTGTGTAGCCTACCTCAAACGATGAGATATCTGTATATATTCCAGCAAAATGAGCAGAGGGGATTGGTTTGGTCTTTGTTGGTCTGAGAGATAGAAGGGCCCTAAGTGGAGGGACTGTTTTAGTTCTGTCTTTGTTACAGAAACGAAGTATCATTGTAACTTCTAAAAATAAAACATTGTTACTTATTTTAAACTTAAGTTGTGATTTTGTTTGGAAGGAAAATCTTTTTGTTACAACAGTGACAGAGATCACATGATTGACATTACAGCCAGTGTCGAAATCAAGCCCTGAATTTGGAACGAGCAGACGATCACGTACTGTGCAGTGAGCACACACATATGCAAGTTCACATAACTATGTTTATACTACATGAGGAAGATCGGAGAATAGACCGGGGTTGAGTAGTCCAGCAAAAAGTTAGTCCACAGACTGTCAGCCTGTGAATTCATCCTCATTATGCAGATATTAGATAAATAAATAAAAAATTCTTTGTTTACCCTCTGCATTTCAAAACATAATAAATGATATGAGAGAAAGGGATCAAAGGTTAGCACAGATCTATCAATGTAACCTTTCAGCTCCAGAGTGCATGTTCTTTTTGAAAAACAAAAAGCACCACTAATACATTAAAATATGGAAGTTGAAAAAATATATATGTAAGAGATAGAGAGAGATGGAGAGAGAGAGAGAGAGAGAGAGAAAGAGATAAGGGCTCCATCAGGGTTGACTATTAGTCGCATCCCAGTTGTCTTTGTTTGGAGCATCGACGTCTGCGGCTGTAGAGGCCGATGCAGGAGTGACAGTCTCTGTTGCAGAGGTCGCATGTGTGTTCTGTCCCTGGTTCGCTGGAGCCGTCACAATATATAGATAAAATTATTCAAGAGATTTGTGACAATATTATAAAACGGAAAAGGGTTGATTCGAAACCGGACCCTGGTTTTTCCTAAGAAGGCTTTCAGCTTATTTTGCACCAGAGAAAAACAAACCTGATAGAGTTTTTTCCTTTTCTCGATTTTTTTGGAGATAGGAAATCCCCAAATGAAGTGATGACATTCATCAAGGGCCACTTGTATGTCCCAAGACGATAGTTTTTTTTGCCGATAACGACGATTTGCTACAGTATTGTCGGATCGAAAAAAAAGATTAAAACGAGAATAGTCATATTTCCTTAGGTTGGCAAAACAAAGGCGAGTTTAAAAATGTTTTTACATGAAAAGAAAAAAAGAAACTAAAATTGATAAGAAAGAAAAATTTGTTTTTCTTTTCTCAACGTTTTGAGGAACGTGAATTCCTAATGCCAAAGTGATGACATTTGTCAACATACCCACCCGATGAAGATAGCGAATGAGAGCAGCGTGATCTGGCTTTTGTATGTCACAAAAACAAAGAAGGTTTTGTGCCGATAACAATTTCTGACGGTATTGTCGGATCGAAAAAGATTAACACAAGAAGGTCATGTTTTATTATATTGGGAAAACAAAGGATAGTTTAAAAATGTTTTTGCAAACCACAGGTCATGTGATTTGACGGAGGGAGGTGGAGTATCCGCTGAAAGATATTTCCCTTACAGATTGAAGAAAGCTATATCTTGGTTTAATATAAATAGTGAAAATACATTTTTTTTTACTATAAAAATAAGTTTTGAGGGGGAAGATGACTCCTCTTCACTGAGGTAATAGTGGGAGATAGAAACAGATGAAGAAGGAAAGAAGGGAAGGTTAGAAATTTGTTGACCAGTCCAGAGTCAGAAAGGCGTATCCCCGCAGATTGGAAATTGTAATCATGATCAAAACCTTAAAACGATGATGTGTTTTAATTAAGAACTGTTGATTATATTCTGTTGAGAGGGAGGCGGAGTCATGCCCGTCCAATTCTTAATATAAGGCGAAGCATAACAGACCTTGGAAACTCTGCTTTGCTCGGCCATCAAATTCACGTCGTTGACACAAACCCCTGGACTTGGGGTTTATATCGCCAAAACCAAAATCGCCGAGAACTTAATAATAATGCTGGTGCAAAACACAGACAGTAGAAGTTCACAGTTAAAAGTTTTCGAACCATCATAGTCTTGTACACTATAACCAAATAATAATTTTTTTATACAAAAATACAACAGCCAAGTTTGTCCTTTGTTCTTTTTGCTTGAAATTGCCTTCGCTCCTCAGAAGTACAAACTTTTGAAGACCAACGTCGGGTGATTGCCCTCTTGATCTAATCACATGGGGAGAGGGGTAAATAACGGAACAAAGACATTTCAACAATTACGATCTTCATCAGAAGAGCAATTGTTTTCCGCAGCCGGTACAAAGTGACCAACCGAAAACCAGGAATGGGCAACTTTTGGTGACGTCACTGGAGGACAGATTAATTATTCCTTTTTGTGGACCTATATCGCTGCCCAGGCATGACAATTTCGGGCTTCATTGGATGCAATTGTATGGCCTAGCCAGCTATGTCGCCTTCTAATGAGGTCTTCTGTGATTAGAGGAAGGTTCACTCTGTGGTGAAGAACAGAGTTCACGAAAAGTGTTAGATTGATTGAAAGTAGCTTGTGAAAACATGAAAAGTGGAGCGCATGATGAATTCCATAAAGAAAAAAGAAAAAAGAAAAAAGAAAAAGAAAGAAAGAAAAAGAAAGAAAGAAAAAAAGAAAAAAAAGAAAAAAGAAAAAGAAAGAAAAAGAAAGAAAAAAGAAAAAGAAAGAAAAAAGAAAAAGAAAGAAAAAAGAAAAAGAAAGAAAAAAGAAAAAGAAAGAAAAAGAAAGAAAAAAAGAGAAAGAAAAAAGAAAAAGAAAGAAAAAAGAATAAAGATGTTAATTTACCTGAGACTCTTTGCTAATCGCATGGCTTCGTCCTTTTGGCGTCTCTGAAAATCTCTTTGCATTTCTCGTGCACGACCAATTTCCTCAAGACGTTGATCCTCCCTCAATCGCCTTTGACTTTGACGCACACGTTCTCTCTCACGTTCAGCCTGATAGATGAGAAAAACAAAATGAAACTTAAATTTCCCTTTAACAAAAATAAAAATGTCTAAAAAAAATGTTAGATATTGAGCGTGGCAATCAATCCTCTGGTATATAATTTAATTAGATAAGACTAACAGGAAATGGGGTTAGCTAAGGTCAACTTGATGACCCAGAATTGAAAATGACTTAGACTGTGGGAAAGTACTAAAAACAGATATGACATCATATTGGGGGGGGGGGGATAGAAAAGAGGGTCTGTTTTGATGCATGCAAGGCATTTGGACGTGTAAGGACATGGGCTGATAAGATAAAATTAATTAGCGATTTCAATTTCTATCCTACCATACTGGTCAGTGATTTGGAACGAAGATCACGTTGAATAAATGATGACCGTCTTCTATCAGTTTTATATCTTTTTGAGAGTATGAATAAGCTTTTTAGTTTTAGGTACACAGAGGAAGAAAAGGAAATTATTGACAGTGGTTGTAGTTAGACAAGTTTTAGTTGTGAATTTTTTACAGGAGGGAAATATAGATTGGAGCTCAGTTGAGCACATATGAACATAACGATAAAGCAGAAAAAGACTAGCAACATCTCTTCTGCGAGGAAGTGGCTGTAGAGAAGAGAACATCCCCAACTAGACTTCTAAGTTGGTTTTGTGAAGGCAGAAAAGGATGCTTTGAGAAAAAGAGAGAGAGAGAGAGAGAAAGAGAGAGAGAGAAAAAGAGACAGAGAGAGAAAAAGAGAGAGAAAGAGAAAAAGACAGCGAGAGACAGAGAAAGAGAGAAAAAGTAAAGAAAACTGTATTTCTTACCCTAATCTGATCAAAAGATAAAACATCCTTTTTGGATTCTTTTTTCTTGTCTTTGCTCCCTTCGGCCGCTGTTGGGCTTTCTTTGGATTTGGCTTTTGGTGTTGTATCTTTTTCTTTATCGGCAGACATTTTACTCTTGTCTGTTCCGACATCTTCTTTGCTTCTCCTCTTCACAGCTTCTTTGCTCCTGTCCACACGGGATTTATCTGAATGAAAAAAGCCACAAAACAATATTTATATGATCATTTCAAATACAAATAAAAATTATCAAATTTTAGCCATTTATTCTAACCTTTTCAATATTAATTTAAAAATTCACATTGAACAGGTTTTTTTAAAAAGATTTCGGTCGGAGAACATTAGTGGATTCAACGAGGGATTCAGACACACAATTTAGTGTTCTTTACCATAGTTATTTAGTGTACTCTTACTCCTAAATTTTTAAAACATCTGATTTCGGCTCCCACTTAAGAGATATTCCTTTTTAACTCATTAGAATTTCTATATACTGTTTTGATTTTAACATTAAATGGCTTGTCTTTCAAAAATATGAAATTTAGTTTTTATTTCCTTAATTTTTTTACTATAGAGTAAGGACCAAATTTTCAGATTATAATTAAGATTTTTTTCCTTTTAAAACTATTTGTTTACTTTTTGGAAGAAGGGTGTATGTTTGCTATGCAAGTTTGTAGTAAAATGTCCCCCCACAACTTGATAAAAAAAAATCATTGTTCAATTTATAGAAGGGGGGGGGGGGAGTTTAAGTTTTCTAAGTATGTTTAAGATAAAAATTATTCTCTTGCTCGGAATGTCGAAAAGGAGTTTCTAAATGGGTTTATTTTTTTCTAAAGACCCAAGACTTTGATAATTTCTAGTTCCACTTCGTAATTCAGCTGTGTAAATAAAAACATTATTTGGTAGTTTGATTTGCTTATGGGTGTGCATGATAATGATGATGGTTTCTGTCCCATTCCCTCCAGTGTTTTTGACCCATTTATATAAAGAGAATTATGATCAAGTACTTTTTACGATAAACTTACGTAGAAAAGTGATGTTTTTTTTTTGGAAACAATATTTTCAGAAATATCGTTGGTTTGCAATAAAGGGACAATTAATTATTACTAAAAATGTTATTAAAATCTAAAGATCAATTGGACTTACCAAAAGGTCTCCGACGACTTGCAGAACTTGAATGGCGTCTGTCATCTCTTCTGATAACAGGTCTTCTGTCCTTTTCATCTTTTTTCTCCCCTTCTTTTTTTACACCCTCTTTTTTATCTCCATCTTTTTTCTCCCCTTCTTTCTTATCTGTAATAATAGATCAAATATATACCAAATAATTACCTAGTAATAAGTGTAAACACACACACATATATGTATGTGTATATTACCACACACATTATATATATATATATATACACACATACATACATTAGCTGGCAAAGCCAGCTCACTATTGCTTCGCAAAGTTCGCTACTTAAAACCAACATTTTCAATAATAAACATTTCATTCATAAGTTTCTTGCAAACACAAAACTAAATCTTTTGCATTTATTCAAATAAATAAATAAATAAACATTAACAGCTTGGTAATGTTGATACACATTTATTTATCTTTTAAATAACTCCCTAATGAAATCAAAAGAAAGAAATGAATTCGCTTGAGAAAAATATGGCGTCGTTAATGGGAGAGTGGAAGAGAGATAAAGAGAGAGATAGATAGAGATAAAGAGAGATAAAGTGAGTAAGATGTTTAACCAACTGACCTTTTTTCACTTCTGGTTTTATTTCAGTTTTTTTCACACTTTGCAATCCTGGATCATTTTTAGCCTAAAAAAAAAAAAAAAAACTGTTATAAGCATTAAATATTTCTTTTTACTGATAATAACAAGGGAAACGTCACCAATCAAAAGGGTAATAACAAGGGAAACCTCACCAATCAAAAAGGGTAATAACAAGGGAAACGTCACCTATCAAAAGGGTAATAACAAGGGAAACGTCACCAATCAAAAGGGTAATAACAAGGGAAACGTCACCAATCAAAAGGGTAATAACAAGGGAAACGTCACCAATCAAAAGGGTAATAACAAGGGAAACCTCACCAATCAAAAGGGTAATAACAAGGGAAACGTCACCAATCAAAAGGGTAATAACAAGGGAAACCTCACCAATCAAAAAGGGTAATAACAAGGGAAACGTCACCTATCAAAAGGGTAATAACAAGGGAAACGTCACCTATCAAAAGGGTAATAACAAGGGAAACGTCACCAATCAAAAGGGTAATAACAAGGGAAACGTCACCAATCAAAAGGGTAATAACAAGGGAAACGTCACCAATCAAAAGGGTAATAACAAGGGAAACGTCACCAATCAAAAGGGTAATAACAAGGGAAACGTCACCAATCAAAAGGGTAATAACAAGGGAAACGTCACCAATCAAAAGGGTAATAACAAGGGAAACGTCACCTATCAAAAGGGTAATAACAAGGGAAACGTCACCAATCAAAAGGGTAATAATAATATAAGATTTTAATTAAATGCTACATAGGAAGTTGTTTTAGATAAGAATCATGCATTCCTAGAACAAAATTCACTTGTAGGCAATATGTTACAAAAATTTCATTCAAGAAATTGTCAGAAAATACCAAGAGTTGTAATTGGCGACATCTATAAAAAACCCGGCAGTTATTCAACTTGGGGGTGGATGTACTTAAATTACAACCCCAAAAACAATTACTGAGAACAATTTGAGCAAAGGATTACTAAAGTAGCAAATAAAAATGTTTTTTACCTTTTCTACTGATATCATCTTTCCATGGAGTTCTGTTTGGTTCAAATGCTGAATGCACTTGGAAGCTTCCTCGGAAGAGTACATCGTGAGAAAGCCGTAACATCGTGCGCCTGGGCTACGGACATTTGTCACCACTTTGGCATCAACAACCTAACAGAGAAAATTATGTCAGAGGATCAAGACATACGTCGACATTTGAAATGAATTTTGTAAAACAGGTTTTTTTTTGTAACCGAATAATAAGTAACTTTAGACATAACATTACAAGATATTTACACATTAGACCTTTTTTTTTTTTTAAACAAAAATAAAGATTTCTATAAAATTATTGAATGTAAATACCTCCCAAAAACTTTCATTCTTAATATGTAAAGATTTGTTAAGAATTTTAAAGCTAGAAATGGCTTTCTATTCGACAGTTTAAATGCTTCCAACTTCTGTTCACATTTCAAAGGATTAAAGTCATTCCATTTTTTTTTTTCAACTAAAGATTCAAATGGCTGACTTTTTTTACAAAGAAACCGAAACATTCTGATTGATTTAATTTTGTAATTCTATTTTTTTAAAATAGGATTTTTAAAATTTCATTTTATGCTATTGCATTTTTGGTTTATTAGGACATAAATTTAAGACATCACATTAATTACAAATTATCGAACACAAGGCTTATATATAAAAAAAAACAAAAAAAAACACCAATTTCCTCATTCTGAGGATGAAGAGGTATGACAGGGTTATAATTCAATAGATTTGTGGCGTGCGTTGTAATGATAGAGTTAATTCCAACTCCCTGCTATAGAAGCTGAAGGTGCCCAGACGAGTCGGCTCTGCATTGCAATCATCTTTGATGGTATGGACATGTTGAACAAAGCTCCAGTAGGATAAATAGATGTACAGACATCTCAATTGATTGGTTGTTTTACGGCATATCAACCTTTTTTGGGTTATTTAATGTCGAATATGGTCATTTTGGTAGAAGTTTTTATGCTTCAAGTTTTTTATATCTTCAAATATTTATCAATGGTGTTTTGTTATGTTGTTTTTAGCTTTCCAGAACATGATTGAGTTTTGCAAAGAGAAAGGAAAAAAAACAATAACATCAATGTTTGGTGTATTTTAAGTCAGGAAGCCGGTACAGCTAGATCTGGTATCACCAGCATCTCAATTGAGAGTAACCAAGGAAAAGGCAGGCCAAATAAGACCTGGTACGACTCGTGAAAAGATGACCTCAAGCAATAACATATTGAAAGCAATGTAAATGTGTTGTCTGATGAGCTCTGCATAAATTAGGGGCAAGCGAGTGGTTGGTGAAGGTTGTATAGAAATGCTAAAGTCGTGTTAGAATTAGCAGCACATTTTCGAGAAGATGCACCTGAAGAAGGTTGGGGGTTACAGCGTCTGAAAAGTTGTGAAAATAACCACCAAGATGAGAATAGTAGTCCGAATAATTCAAAAATTAATTTTAATATTTATCACAAACAACTCAATCAAGTAAATCTTGTGTACAAGCTTTTTAACATTTTTTTATAGCCCGCCACCCCAGGTTGGGACACCCACAATGATTTCACCCCCTCCCCCCATGTTCTCTTCTTTGCTTAAACCTGACCCCTACCCCCTCCTTGCTTTCATGCAGAGGCTGATGATGAATTATTCACCGAAATGTAAAGGATCAATTTGGTGTTACAGAATCTTGGCCATTTTCTTTTTGAATAATCTAATTTTTTCTCCAGAATTACAACATGGCCGTATCGTCTGCGCTTGACATTATTATTTATGTCGGCACTCATGATCAGTTAAAAGAAATTCCGTATAGGTTCCAAAGTTTAAAAAGATGCACCTGAAGAAGGTCGGAGGTTACATTGGCCGAAATGAATGTTCTGAAAATAACAACCAAGATGACAATAGTAGTTCGAATAATCCAAATTTAGATTTTGTTTCGATTATTATTTCAAGTAATACTGTAATAATATTGAGGAATTGGAAAATTTCAATTTTTAAAGTAATTTCCTCAAATGACGTATAGTTTGTGTGAGTCTTTACTAAATCATCTATTAATATTAAGCGGACATTTTTCCATTCCAATGTAAACAAAATAAAACAAATAAAAAAAAAACTGAGCATCTCTTGAAATAATTATTTAACATTTTAAACAAATAAAAAATAAATGTTAACATGAATGAAATCATGGAAAATATTTTGTTTGTTAAACATTTGAATATGTCAAGTCGACAGTACCTTGCCATATTTGGAGAAAAGACTTTTCAGATCTGTGGCTCGGGTGTTAGAAGACAAACCACTGACCCATAAGTTCCGACTATTTTGGCCAGCACCTGAAAAACAAAGGTTCAAAGCAGGTTCATTATTTAGATAAGTAGAACTAGTATTTATTGTAAACTAGTATTTATTGTAAACTAGCAGGGCTACCCGGCATTGCCCGGGTCAAAAGTATAACATTTCTATTAAAACTTCTATCTTTTTACTTCTCTATCCACCTACCTTTTCTCCTCTCTCTGGATACACAC
This sequence comes from Sepiola atlantica, assembly GCA_963556195.1. Classification (NCBI taxonomy): domain Eukaryota; kingdom Metazoa; phylum Mollusca; class Cephalopoda; order Sepiida; family Sepiolidae; genus Sepiola; species Sepiola atlantica. The sequence goes on along the minus strand of OY744547.1, from coordinate 27,224,792 downwards.
AACTCCTTTTTATAGAATTCTCAAGGCATAAGGGAAGTAACCCCATGATAACAAAATCAGAGTTACTTCCCTTTAGTTAGTACATAAAATAAATGAAAAACAGACAACCCGGACAAAATCTGTGCCAGTTTAGGGCTAAAGAATGAATAATTGTTTCTTAATTTTAGATATTATTCATTTCGGGCAACGCCGATCAAGAATATACAAATTTTGTTGGTCTTTGTTTTGCCCTTTATATAATAGACTAGCAAAAATATACTCCCTACCGTCATATATTTTTGCTAGGCTGCCGCGTCAGAAATGAACGCTCACCCGTAAATTGAAGGCGTCCCAGTTATATTTCTTGGGTGGTTAGACATTGATTTTCTTTGTTTCGATCGGGCCAAAAATATTTTTAGTTGAAAGGGGGAAGAAGAAACCCCCCCCCATATTTTTAGTTAAAATTTTATTTCGACTCCCACCCCCAATCAAGCGCGAACGCAGACCTCCACACTATATCAAAGAACCAGTTTTGATACATAGCCTCGTTTGAAGATCATCCGTTGTCGCTAAGTAAAAAAGTGAAAAAAGCATTTCTTTAGCATAAGTAGTTAAATCAAAATGATTCTATTAACTTTGTGACGTTTGCTCAGTAGGTAGCGTGTCGGACAAAAATCGTCCAATTTACCTTGAGACGTTAAGGTTGCGAGTTTAAACCACAAAGTGAAATCTTATACTCATATAGGAATTACCAGTTACCTATAATATTCTATTTTTTATGAATAGCTATGCATTATTGCTAATAGTGGCTGACGGTCTATCTCTTACCAGAGTGCTCAACACACAAATTATTTACGAGCAGGTATTTCCCTGCATTATTCAAGACTGAATACGAACTTGTGAATCTGACTTCCAGCCCCGAATCCCATATTTTTAAATTTCTATAATTTTCACTTATAAATAAAATAAAATGTCTTTGCTCTTTATGAATGTCCTGTGCAAACAAAGACCCAACACTATAATTATAATTACCCCCCCCCCCCTCGCATTGGATTTCCCGTAAAATTTACGTCAAGTTGTGTTTGACCTTGGTATAGAACTTTGTTTTCAATTGCATCAGAAGGTTATACATCACCCACCATATTACTCAAACCTCACACCAACACATCTTTAGAAGTTTTTAAAATCATTTGAGTGGATTAAGACTTACTTCAAGAATTTTGAAAATTACGTTTTCACCTGGAAAAGGAAACTATGGATTTTTATAAACCCTTTCTCCTCGATGTGTGTCAGCAGCCATTATTTCTATTATGCTCATGAGTCACTACTAAGGTTAAAAGCCACCCGAGGATAAGGGTTGATGAGATTGGCAGTTGGATGATGAACAATACTATAATCAGAGGCTTGAAAATAAATGGAATGGACGAAATTTGATTAAGACAGCTTGACAGGTATTTGTTGGCATTGAACCTGAAGATGACCATGCTGTAGTCTGCAGGGAAGCTGTCTTGTGGCAATGTGTTCCAAAGATGGAAAGTTCTTGGAAAGAAACTCTGTTCATGGAAATTCCATTTGGTTTCAGGTACAGAGGAAGAAAGGAAATTTTTTGCAGTGGTGGTAAAACGAGTTCTTGCTGAGAATGTTTTATCGGGAGGAACCAAAGATTGAAGCTCAGTCAAGCACTTTCCATGGAAATAACCGTAGAGTAGAGAAAGACTAGCAATGTATCTTGTGAGAAAGAGGCTGTAAGAGAAGAGATACTCCACCATGAGATTGTGAAATCGATTTTGTACTCTTGTCAAAGAAAGAAAGAATGCTCTGAGTAGCACCTACCCAGGTGTGGCAGCAGTACTTCATCTTAGGGCGTATCTGACTTTTATACAAGTAGAGGCTTGCATCAAGAGTCAGGTACTTTCTGGAATGGTAGAATGATCCAACCATTTTTACAGCAAATTTAACAACAGATTGAATGAAGTCTTCCACTGCGGTGAAATGTAAGTAAGTAAACAAAGGAATATACTGAAACAATGTTATATATATGTGTTATTTGTAAACTTGTATTTTATACATCTAAAACTATAAATGATATTGCAATATTTGTAATTAGCAAATGTCTGAAATGATAATATATATATATATATAAAATAAAACTAGTTTTAACAGAAAAATAGCTGTCAGATATTTTTTTTTTTATATAAAAAACAGAGACCATCACTTTATCAAGGCCGAGGCCACCCGGGGACAAGTGTTAATGTGATTTCTATTTTATCCCCCCTCCAGGAGATTAGACACAAGTGTCATGTGGGTTTGATGGAAGCGTTTTCAGTGGAATGACTTAGATTTGAACCTGGCACACCCAGGTTCTCAGTCCACGTCGATACCAACTAAGCCACTGTGCCATCCCTGTCAGATATTATGCATCACCCACCATATCATTCAAACCTCACACCAACAGATTATACAAGTTTCAAAATCATTTGAGTAGATTAAGACCTACTTCAAGACAAGAATCTTGGAAATTAGGTTTTCAACTAAAAAAAGGAATCTATGGAATTTTATAAACGCTGTCATTAAAAAGCTTATTGACAGATGGAAAGAGTTCAAGGAGAAGGATGGGGACTATGTTGACAATTTAAATAAATCTTAAGTGTGTGTGTACTAAAAAAAAAAAAAAACAGGACAATGTTCATTAGAAGACAAATTTGGAAACGTTAAAACTCACCTTGTTTCACCACGGTTTTCTTTTCACCAGATTTAGTTTGGGATGTCAAGTTATTTTTAGCCTGGAAAGATAAACAGAAAACAATAGAAAATGATGGAAAATATATTTTATATATATATATATATATATTTTAATTTTTAATTAATGTATAAATTAATTTATTGTATAGATTTTTATAATTAATTTACAAATTAATTTTTGCGTGCACAAAAGTTTAGTTTAGTTGTTTTACGGCATATCAACCCTCCTCAGGTTATTTAATGCCGAATCCGGTCATTTTTAGTAAAAGTTTTTATGCTTCAAGTTCTTTATATGTTCATGGTGTTTGGTTGAGTGAAAGGAGATGGGGAAATTGTTGTTTATTGTTTTGGACTTTGCAGAACATTGAGTTTTGAAAAGAGAAAAAGAAAACAATAGAACATCAATGTTTGGTGCATTTTTGGATCAGGAAGCCGATATCTTCAGACAGCCTGATCTGGTAGCACCACTGCGTGCACAAAAGGTAGACATGGATGTGTATTTCTGGCTATAAGCCGTCATCAGCATGACTTTATCGGGCAGGGATCGAACCCTCGATGTTAATATTCGTAGTCTAGCGCTCTCACCCCTAAACCAGAATGACCTGCCACATTTCTGCTTGACTTTTTTATTGCCTATTTATTTTTTGTTATTGTTTTGGCGATGTTTTACCGGTGTGTTTTTTTATATACACATACATAACAAATTAATCTAGTTAGATTTTAAGTCGGACCCAAATAGCAATCTGTTTGGCATATCGATACTTGATTGAGACTAGCCTATTTTTTTTCTTCTTCCAGCCACTATGTTATATTGACCTGAATATAATTTAGTTCGCTTAAGGTTCTTTCTAATAATAATAATAATAATAATTAGGCCGGATCATTTTACGAATAAAATCTGATCCGATATTGCATATCCAGCTGATCATTGTCCTGTCATTTGCGCTGAAGACAGGCAAGTGAGGACTGGGTCGGGGTCCAGTACTCACCTCCATACAGCATCACACTCCTATCATAATTGATTGAATGAGTGTATCCTATTTTAGATGTGTCTAACCGCATCTCTATTAGAGAAAGTTGAAATAGTATGGTCAGCACGAAACAGCGATTGAATGGACTCATTTTTGTTTTCTCTTACCATTGATATTGACATTTTCTTGCCATGGAGTTCTGTTTGGTTCAAATGTTGAATGCATTTGGCAGCTTCCTCTAAAGAGGACATTGTGAGAAAAGCACGATTTTCTGCTCCTGGCGTACGGAGATTAGTCACTATCTTGACAACAACCACCTGGCAAATATACATAAGAAAAAATGATGATATAAGATTTTTGAATGAAAAAAATACACACTTATAAACAATTTGCCTATGAGAACTATATATTAAAAAAACAACATATCTACATAATAAAGGTTAATTTTCCCCGTCTGCATTAAAACATAATAACCAAAACCTTCATATTAGGCATGTGTGTTTCCAGAAATTATGCATTCGTTTTGTCTTCCTTTAATATTTATTATATTTTCTCCAGATTACCGGACACTCCTAAATAAACCCTTCAAAGAGAAGGTGGCACCCATTTTTACTCGCTACTATTTATCTATTTTCACCGCCACCAGATCCACTGTGTACTCATTTTTCATGGAATGAAATTAAACAAACACCAGCCATTCCAGAATACTTAACGAAAGCTTCACATTTGCATTCTTGAAAAACAACAAATGTTCGCCAAGAGTTTAGCCGTTTGTGCCAGTAAGCTTTTTCAAATATTTTTTAATTACAGTTAGTTTTTTGCTTCTCGTATTCTTTACGTCAAGCAAAGAATATTCACTATTTATTCAGAATTAAAAACTAAATTTGGTTCACCCTTGTGTCAGCACATTCTGTAAATGTTTTTTCACATTCCAGAATAGAGTGGAATATACCAATTAACAAACAGCTTAACATGGCGGCTTCTGCTGTCATTTTTCACGTACCTAAATTATTACAAATTTATACTTTTTTGGGAAGGCAAACTACACTTTGGTATTTAAAAAAAAAATTAGTTAGATCGTAAGAAAATCATCTCTATACAAGCGCTGAAGAAAGATCACACGATGGTTTCTTTGACTTTTTTTTCTTTTACAGAGTTTAACCCCCACAAAAAAATCCGATTCCACTATTTGAGGCAATTACATGTAAACCGGTAAGGTAAGTTTCACAAATACCTTTTTGGGTCATATTTACTTAAAAAATTTTTTATAGTGCAGTAGTTTTTATTATTACGAAGATCTTGCGCTATTTGAAAGCCGAACCCATTTCACTAAGTAATTCAGGTGATTGAAATAGGATTTATTTTATTAGCCCTACTTAAAACTATAGAGAGGGGGGGAGCAGTTACCCAAAACGTAGAGAAATCTATTTGCTTGATTTATTTGATAAATCCTATTTTAATCACCTAAATTACTTAAAGTGAAATGTTTTTATCTGATTTTCATTTTTTTTTATAGAATTAATACTCTCAGAGAAAACAATTTAATTCCTAAGAATTATTTTGTTGTATAAGAATTTTTTACAAACTTTTTTATTACAAGTTTACACCCCCTCCCACTTAAAAAAAAATCATATTCTACTTATTTTGGTCACTCACATGTAAACAGCCTGAAAAAATATCCGCAAAGAAGGAATTAAAAAAAAAATAATTTAAACATTTTTTTATTATAGAGTGGAGATCACTTTCCTATATACATTTAACGTCAAAACGAGCCTTTACTTCTTGGTGAGTTAGCGGTAACCTTATTCCTTAATTTTGTTTGATTTAAAATAATAAATACTTATTAAACAAATCTTATTTTAATCACCTGAATTACTTAGAGTGAAATGGGTTATTTTCTGATTTTGCCTTTTCAGAATTTATACTCTAATACTTAGACTTTTTAAATTATTATTTTACATTTCTTCCGGGCAACGCCGGGACATGGGTCCTGCTAGTATATAATAAAATGTCAGGAAAAATAAGTGTTGTTTTTAGAGTGATAGTTGTAAGGTTGACAATACCTTGCCATATTTAGAAAAGGCTTCCTTCACATCGGCAGCTTGTGTAGTTGAAGATAAACCACTGATCCACAAATTTCGGCTATTTTGGTTATCACCTAAAAAAAAAATGTGAAACTTTAAGGACAGACAATAAAACTGGATATAAACTTCTTTTTTTTTAGAGCACAAGATAAAAAAAAATGCATAAAAATAATTTGATTTGTCAACAAATAAAAAAGCCTATATTTTTAAGTGATAAAACATTTCTATGACTAGCAGAGGGTAAGATCTAGGTTTAGAGTCGGCAGCCAAATTTTGTAGGAGTTTGGTTTTTAAAAATCAACTAATGACGGGAACTTTGTGTGTGTGTGTGTGTGTGGGGGGGGGGTGTCAGGTTTTGTTTTAAAAAAAGAAGCCTAAAGTCAGATGTTTTCATCACCCAACTGATAAAATTTTGAAAAGTGTAAAGAGAGAGTGGAATGGGGGATAAAAGCATTAGATGTGTAACTCGAAGACAAGTACAAAACACAAAAGAAAATGGAGTGAAAGACTGAAAGAGGAAGGAATTTTGAAGAGTAAAATATTAAGCTACACAAAATAAACATATCTGATATTTTAACGGAAGTCATCTCTGTATTTTTCACTACTTATGAACTTGTACACAATTTTTCCGAGATATATTTAGAATATTTTACGTTCTAATTTGACGAGAAGTATTAAAATTCTTTTTTTCTTTTTTTTTTTTTTTAAAGACGCTTTTAAAACAAATATTAACAGAAAATTATTTTTTAAAACCATTTATGTAAACGGTTTTGGTATTTAAGGTGCTGTGAGTGTCTCGGACTCTGGGGTGGGCAACATCATACACCGGCTCTCTATTACAGTAGTGAGGAAGTGATAAAAATGGACTTGAGGAATAAATAAACACCTGGCCAGAGATAGGTTACTTTGGAAGTCAATGTCTTAAAGTCGTCCAAGGCATGATCTCTATTACAGTAACATTTAACACTTCAGCGGCAATATGCCTGGTTTTTTTTTTGGGGGGGGGGGGGGGACCAAAAGTTAAGAGAGAGAGAGAGAGAAAAAAAAAAAAGAAAAAAGATCCACTTATTGTATTTCACATTTTTATTAATGATAATTTTACATTATTCACTGCTGGACTTTTTCTGTATTGGCATACGTCTGCACCTCAACTAAATATTAAAAAGAAACAATATATTAACTCTACAATTGATTACTTTATTTATCCTTGCATGTAATTAAGTTATTCCATTTCAATCTCGCTTTTACATCTAAGCATGTCTTATTTTATTAATTATTTTAATCATTCACTGCGGGATATCTTCTTCCTTTCTTATATTTTTTAAGGCAACACCTTTGTAGGATTATGCACATATCATCATCATCATATTCGGTTTAACATCCATTTTACATGCGGGCATGTGTTGGACAGTTTGTAGAAATTGACTTCCAAACCAACCTATCTCCACCCAGGTCTTTCAACTCCATGCTTATCACTTCCTCTCATGTTTGCAAAAGGACAGCTCATTAAGTAACTATTAATTTGTATTTTCTAATTCAATGATTGTACATTAAAATATTGAGTACTCTAAAAAACTAGCGAGATACGTGGCATTGCCCAGGAAAATTGAGGAAACCAAGAATCGCAAACCTCAGAAGTAAATTGACTGGAAAGGGTCGGAAAGACTATTTTCACCCAAAATGCTAAACATTAACCACAGTATAAAAAATATTCTTCAACTATGTGTTATATTAAAATGAAAAAAAAAAAATCATTGAGATGTCCTTTTGCAAAGGAATATGCAAAATTAGTTAATCACATTTCATATGATCAGTATATTAGAAAGCTATTGGTCTTCTGTTGTGAATATGAAATTAGTGTTTTAATCTAACAAATATAGAATATATTGTTGTATAAGATCGACAAGGAATGCTGTGGTCTTTTCACGCTCTCTCTCTCTCATGGAATGTAAGGAAATTTCTGATAGCTGTTTCAATGGTTTTATTTCCATTTATCCTAGCACTTTCTTGGCCAGATTTGATAATTTGAAGAGTTTGAATTACCTACTAGACACCATCCTCGAGTGTCTTCAGTCTTTCTGTACAAGGGTTTGTCAGAACAACCTGACATGAGAATACTGCCCCCCACCTACAAGTAAACCCTGACCAAATATTGAAAATAACATAGTATTCTAAGTTCAAATAAGTTCCCCTCAACACAGCTATAGACTGGCTTATACAAGGGATGGTGAACCTTCTCTTAGTGATGTTACTTCAAGTAACATCACTTAGCTGGATACTCCACCGGACTAGATGAATCCTTGTCTTGGAATCCGGTAAGACCAAGAGACCACTAGAAAGATATACTATAACATAGTAAACTGGTTAATTGGGGAGAAAAAAATTAATGTTCTTCACTTCTTTACTAACTCAACGTTTGAAAGAACTTTAATGAAATATTCGAATATCTATGTATCTAATATAAAGATCAAGTGTCAGCTCCAGGAAGGGGGACCCTTGATTTCTGAGATTTTACACTGAAGTAAAAAAAAAAAAAAAAAAAAAAAAAAAGGTAAATAAATTTCACAAAAGATTACAATGAATATTATAATTGATATCAAGTATTGCTGATATTTATACCCTTATCAACACAATTCTTCAAATAAAAAGAAACATTGAAATATTAATTGGAAATTTCATTTTATTCTACTAAGAAAATAAAAATTACTAGCAGGGCCACTCGGCATTGCCCAGCAGTTTGGTTGTTTTGTTTTACGGCATATTAACCATTTTTGCGTTATTTAATGCCAAATCCAGTCATTTTGATAAAATTTTTATGCTTTAAGTTCTTTATATCTTCAAATATTTATTTATGGTGTTTGGCTCAGCTGTTTTGTAGAGGAAAATTGTTTTTGTTTTTGACTTTGCAGAAAATGATTGAGTTTTTCAAAGGGGAAGGAAAAAAAAAACAATAACATCAATGTTTGGCGCATTTTAGGTCAGGAAGTAGTATTTTCAGACAGTCTGATCTGATAGCACCAGGATTGCCCAGCGGACATTGATAAGAAAGGATAAGAGTTAAAAAAAAGTATATAACATCTTTCTTTTAAAACCTCTCTCAAACATTGCAACTGATTCAATATAATAGATAAAAAAAAAAGTTAAGTCATTAGCAGACATTTGTTTGGCTTAATTTTTGTCTTCTTTTTAAAATATTTACTAGTAAGAATGAAAGAAAGTAATTTTTCATACTCCCCATGTACTAGTTTGGTTCTTACTGACTGAAGCGAATAAATATTACAGCCTTTTTTTTTTTTTACTATAACAACCTGAGGTCATACTGAATCGAAATATGTAAGCTTTGTAATTGTATCTTTGGTTGTTTATGAGTTTTAGCCAGACACACAGATAGATATAGAACTTTCTTTTATATAATAGATTAGGAGAAGAAAATTTCTTGGGTTAGGATCAGAATCAGAAATTTAAAAATTTCAGAACTGAGTCTAGTGTTAGGGCTACAGATTCACAGTTCTTGCTGACTGTTGAATGTAGGACTCTAAAAATGTTATTGATAAAAAGGAAAAGTTTTGTTTAAAGAATTAATTTTTCCACAAATCTGCAATTACACTTAAACTACTTCTATTTCTTTTTGGCCTACTACAATAAAAAAAAATAAAAATATGGTTGGTTTATTTTTTCTTAATGCTATTAAATATTTTTAATTTGAAAATATTTTAATTTATTTAATTTTTGTCAAAACTTTGCTGGGAAAATGTTAGTTTTAAATTCAAGCCATACACCCACACCACCTCCTTTAGTTACATAAATATTATTTTTACTAAATAAAAATATACTTTGTGAGAATATTGCATTACACATAATGTCTGCTTATTTACATACAAACATAAAAATCATGCATAAAACTTAAAATCAGAATCTTTTTTTTATTCTTTTCTCCAAGGTGAAAAAAAGTTAAAGCTTGCCACAGGCTTCAAAATGCAGTTTTAAATATTTAAAATAGCCTTGAATGCTTGTGTAAGGGACTTAAGACAAATAAATGAATAAAAATAACAAAATAATTAAAAAAAAAACAGATTGTCAAAAAAAAATGTTGGAAGCAAATTTATCTGCCATCACAAAATCGCAACAGAATTTGGTCTTTTATATAACTTTTTTTTCTTTTTTTCTTTCTTTCAAAACTTAATATGGACAGACATAAGCCATTTTCACAAATATCAATTCTCATTTTTCTGATCCTTGCAAGACGAGGGCTAGCTATCAGCCTGCAACTATAATAAATAGTACTTGACTATTTATTGTGATCTGCACTGACCAGTGATGACAGATTTTTTTAACAAGTAAAAAAAAAAACATTAACAAGAAAATATTTTTATTAAGAAGAAAAAAAAAAGGAAGTGATGGATTCTCTGGGAATAATGTTGACTCGTCTATTTTGAAATATTTAAGTTTTCATTTCAGGGATTATTGCTGATAGACAAATAGTGTTGATGTAGAAATTGGAAACTGAGACATGAAGATCCAAGCAATAAGTTTAACAGCAAATAAAGCAATTGTGTGTAAATCAAAAGTTGGAGGGGGGGGGGGTGAATGTACACCAATGAACTGTCTCTTTAAAAAGATTTTGTAAAGAAGTATGATGAAAGAAAAATGCTATCATGGTGCCCAGAAGAGACTCACTAATCACACAATTTAGAATTTTTACTTAATAGCCTTTATGAAACAACTATGGCTCATCTATTACAAAGATATATATATATATATATATATATATTGTAAACAGAATTTCCCAAACATGAAAACGGTATGAAGAAAAATTTGGAACGGAAAAATTGACATTTTTTTTTTACTAAGGAATCACCATGTACTAAGGCTCGGGGGTTACTCAAGAATAAGAATTACAGAGATCGTCAGTTGGACGATGATCACCACCACAATGGGTGGGATCGCAGAAGATTACTTAAGAGGAATTGATTATCCAAGAGGACGGCTCATTAAGTATCTGTTTACATTAGACTTAAAATGACCATGCTGTAGTTGGTTGGGAAGCAACCTCGTAGTATCTTATTCCACAGATGGTATGTTCTTGGAAAGAAACTTGTTCATGAAAGTTGTTTGGTTTTTAGTGAAGAGAGAGAGAGAGAAAGGAAATGTGTTTGGGGGATCAGGGATTGGAGGTCAATCGAGCACCTACTATGAACATAACGATACAGTAGAGAGAGTCTAGTAACATCTTTTCTGTGTGAAAGAGACTATGAACGACCCTGCCCCCCACTAGATTGTGGAGTCGATTTTGTACTCTGAAAGAAAAGAGTGTTTTGAGCGGTACCTCCCCAGACATGACAGCAGTATTCCATCTTAGGATGGTCTTTGGTTTGTGCTTGTCTTTATTTACTTATATTTGGTTTGTTGCATTCTCTTACATGAAATAAGAAGGGCCAATATTTGCAAGATGCCGACCAGGTCCCCCATGTTGGCTTTCAAAGGAGCCCCTGTTGATCATGATGCTCGGATCTTTCTTCTGAGCCTCACGGCATTTATATTTGCATGGTGTCATTTTATCATGGTTTTGTCGGTGTATCTCTCAGGTCCATTTTTATTACCTCCTTCCATGTTTTCCTTGGCCTTCCCCTGTCAACTCAACCTGCTACCTCAACTGTTATACATCTAATAACCCCAAAACTTGGTGCTTGTTCAGTGATTCAGCCATACGGAAAAATTATTTATTTATGAAAACAATATCATGTACTTACTTAGTGGTATTTTATTGTTCAATGTTGAAAATTACGTGATTATCTGCCCTTGCAAATTATGTCCAACGAAACAAGATGCTATAATACGAAAAATGAAAAAATACTTGTAATTAAAGTTCTAGTGGATAATTTTTCCTACTTTTTTCAACATTGAACAATAAAATACCACTGAGTAAGTACATAATATTGTTTTTATGAATAAATAATTTTTCCGTATGGCCTAAGCACTGAACATGCACACAAAACTTTCTTAACTAGAAATTAAAAAAAAAGAAAAGAAAGGTGTCTTTTCAACATAAAAAAAACAAAACAAGCATTCAACACAAATATATAAGACAGGCAAGTTTCTCAGACATTACTCCTAGTCTATTTACATATTAACTTGACTAGGAGAAATTAGAGGAGATGCTGAGTAAGAGTGAAAGAGACAGAGTGGGGGAGGGGAAGAGTGGGGGAGGGGAAGAAAATGTGTTTGTCAATGGGGGGGGGGGAAACAGTGCAGTAATTATTAACAATTAAATCAAATCAGAACACAAAATATCATGAATTAGTGGGACATGAAAAAACAAAGACATTTTTTTCTTTTTATTTAATACTAATGAATCAGCACTTAGCAAGGCCAAAAGCCATTTGAGGATAAGGGTTACTGAGATTGTTAGTTGGATGATGAAGAATCTTATGAGAAGATTAAAAACAATGAATGGAATAGAGAAAATTTGATTATTTAAGAGGACGACTCAACGAGTGTTTTAAGACATTACACACAGTCGATATATTAGCTTAACACAGAGGAATTAGATGCTGAGAGAGGGTGAGAATGTGTTTTTCAATAGGCATTGAAACAAGTGCAGTAATTATTCAAAACAAAATCAGACCAAAACAGAAAAAAATGTTGCATGAGTAGAGATATAAAAAAAATTACTGACCTTTGACAACCTTGAGTTTTGAAACAGGTGAACTGTAATTGCAATAACATTATTATTTAGAAATTGAAGAAAATTATTTATTCATAGATTAAATTGTTTATAGCATTATTTCAATGGAACTTAGAAAATCTTTTTTTTTTTTCAAAATTAAATTAAAATGGTATCCAGTAGAAAATAATTTATGTAAATCTATTTTTAGTGCTTTTAAGTACCAGTTGAAAATTTCAGAAAAAAACTTATGCATAGCTAATCATAAATGCAGGTTAATTCTTAGTCATTCGTCTTCTAAGATCTTCTTTCAATTAACATTAATCAGAGGAATAACGTTAGAATTTAATGAAATTTAACAGAAGAGAAAATCACACAGAGTGCAGACAGTATCTGTTGGCAATTTCCAACTGCTAATTCTATGCATCATTATCACCATCATCATATTCGGTTTAATGTCCTTTTACATGCTGGTATGTGTTGGACGGCTTTCAGAAATTGACTTCCAAACTAATCTATCTCTGGCCATGTTTATTTATCTTAAGTCCATCCTTATTACTTGGTTTCCCTTGGTTACTCCCCTGCTATCTCAACTGTTTTACATCTAACTATCATGCATTCTTTCAATGTAGCCATACAGGCAGAATTCTGTACACATCTACCCAAACTGTTAAAATTTATCCTTCCTCTGAAGTCATCAGATCTAAGCCGGTCTATAAGACTCACAGCAGATATCCATCGGATCATTCTCATTATCTCTTTCCGTGCAATGCATGTCCCCAACTCTCACTTCTATACACTGCGTATACATGCCTGATAGACTCTTCTCTTGGTTAATAATGACCTGAAATTAATGCACATTTTAAATATTTAAAAAAACTTTTATTGTTAATCTTTTTTTAAAATTTTGCTTGAAAACACTGATCATTTTTACATTCTTTCTTGCAAAATAGCAATATAGTGAACTATAGACAAATTTTAACCTCCAATTTTGTGCAAAAAAACGTTGGAATCTGTACCGGAAAGAAAAACAAGGAGATTTCAAACTTCATCAGCAAAAGTATGGAGGAAAAGGTTAGATAAGATGTGGAGGATTAAGAATTTGACTGCAAATAGAAAACCTAAGCTCAACAATTGATCGATCCAGAGGTTGTCGTACTGGTCCAGGAGATCATAAACAAGTCGCTGCATGCCATAGAAGGGAGAAAGGTGTAGGTTAAATAGTAATCAGGCTCGTGGTACATGAGGATATTTGCTGACTTTCTTATGAAGCCAGTGACAATTTCTATCCAAGGAGATACAGGAAAAACAACTCGAGCAAATGATCAAGTTGAAACACATGCAGTTGTTTTTTCTCAAGCAAAAAGACCGTCACAATATGCTACAACTCATGCAGATAAGTTTCCAGTGACAATCATGGTCTTCATTGTTATCAGAAATGAAGGCGATGTCATGTCACTCCACTGTAGGGTAAATTCGGTGTTCTGAACAAGTTCTTGCAGTCCTGGATCGACAGGGTAATCACAGTAGTACAACTCAGTGACTTGTCACACCAGCAAGAAAGTAATTTTAACCACATTACAATTTACATTCTAAAATCAACTCACTGTAATCTTCTCTACTTATTTGTGATGGATGCAGGGGAATGAGATATTAACAGATCCACCTCCAACATGAAGGAAAACAGAGCTAGAATCACCAGCAACTAAGTCGGGAGACTGCCTGGTTCTGATAATGCTGCAAAGCTGTCATCACAGCCAATAATAAGGTTATTGCATGAGATCAACGGGTCATAAGAAACGAACTGAGCTAAATTTAGAGGATATATCTAAAAACAAAATAAAAACTGTTTTATCCTCCCAAACAATAATCTTGCAGACAAATACCACCTACACCCTGTATATTTAATGAAATGCTTTTAATGTTTGTAAAAGATTCAGAGAAACAAATTCCTTCTGTTAACACAACAAAAATTGTTGACAGGAAATGTATTGTTTATCTTAAATTGTCTTGGATTGGTAATGTTAGTCTCATATTTTTTCAAATTACAAAAGAAGTGACATGTTTAGTATTCAACACTATTGTTCATTTGGCATAATGGGTAGAGTATTCGCTAATGGAAGGAGAGACCAGGGGTTCAATCCTCGGTTGAGTCATACCAAGAAGAAAGAAAAAAAACAAAGAAAAAAGGTACTTGATGTCCCCTTGCTAAACACTTATAAAGATGAGGATCAAGGGTAAGTGGAGTAATCCTGAGAAAGGAGCAGCTAGCCCCCTATACCTTGGTGTAGTAGCCAATTAAAAGGGAGCCGTCGAGTCACCCTCGACTATGGTTGACCACTTTACTTATTTAACACTAAAGCGACTGCCATCTTTTTGTAAAAGATGGTGCCCCTGTGTTTGAAAAAAGTCCATTGATTTGTTTCAGATGTCGGTGGGAATCTTACTATATAGTATACACTTTTCAACAAACGTTTGCGCGAATCAAGCAGCATGTTACATCAAGTGGGTGAATATAGTAATTCTTAATGAAAAATGTCGACTTCTAAAGCAAGTTAACATTTACACAATAACCCTGTTTACGCTGATCGCTACAGATAACCTCCTTTAAAATCTTCAGCTACGCTCTGTCGCCTTTTTGTTTAAAAGTTTGGGAGGCGATTTATATCTCCTATCAACAACATTTGTTGTCTAAATAGAAGGAATTTGTTTACTCTTTGAATCTTCAAAGCATATTTGGTACTTGTTTAGAATAGACATCCATGAATTTAACGGAGATTCCAAGGTCTTGACAACAAATTCTGGACCTGGCTGAGATATTCAGACGATAAATTAGAACATCACCCACCTTCTTGCTTTTTCAGCATAATCACTTGCTTCTACTTCTTTGCCTGTGCATGCATCTTGTCGCCTGGAGGGAGAGCTAATTTGTGATGACTTTATATTTTTAAAATTTAAAAATAATTTTATAAATACAGAAATAGAGATTAGTTTTGTAGTTAATAAAATGTCCTTTCTCAAAACCAATATGCAAATATCAGGAAGTTTCATCGGATGTCTTGCTGGCTTGGCAGGCTGAGAGCAGGCTCAAGGCGTTTCCATGAATAGTGGTGACGGTGAAGAGCTCGTAAAGTCAATTCATGATTGTCCTTGGCGTGGCACATCATTAACAGACCAAGGCTGTTAAGGAAGTCGCGCGTGGCGGGGCCTATCAATCAACAGCGATTGGTTAGAACACAAATACGTAGACAAGACTGGCATATTTTGATTGCTTGAGAAAAAAAAAAAAGAAAAATAAATTGTGATGTCATCCTCCCTACCTATCTGCATGGGTGGCACAAGCATATCGGTGGACAGCTGACGACCTGGGCAACGACCATCAAGGAAGACTTAGCCGAGCTCTCAGGTCCACAGGCGGTCGGCCTTTGACAGTGGAATCACGATTAGTTAGCAATCTCGTGCAACCTTGCTCAGGATAGTTGTGATTCAGGGAAGAAGCTGGCTCAACTTGACCAGGGTGAACGCTGTTTCAATAACAACTGGTTTACTTTCTAATATTTTGTAAATAGGCCAAATTTAAATTTATCAGCCTCTGGCCTTCATATGCGAATAAAAAAAAGCACTGGAACCCTACCACTAAGCCTAGGTGGTACCCCCTCCCCCCAAAAAAAAACTATATAAAAAACACAGTTTATCAGCTTCTGTTCTCCATTTGCAGTCACCCGCCTCTCCCAAAAAGTTTGTTCTGTTCTCGGAGCGTTCAGGTAGCTACATATGTCAAGATTTGGGAATCTTCATAAGTACTGAAATTCTTTGGATGTCTATTCTGCATTAGCACCGGACATTGTACTGATTTGATCAAATGTATAATTTTGCTGTTATGTTTAATTTCATTTAAATTCTAGCATTGTTCTTCTGATTAACATATTTGCTGAAAAAAGATGATCTTAGACATTCATTAAAGATATACTCCTTTTTATTAGATTAAAAAAATGTTGAGCCATCAACATTTATAAAAATGAAAGAAAAAAACAACACTTACCTGATTTAAAAAAAAACAAAAAAAAACACCCCCACAAGTAAAAAAAAAAATTTAAAAAAATTAGACACCTATATAAGTTAGATTAATAAAAACGTCACCTTATGTTTTGTCTTAAGTGAAATTCATTTGCCTAAGTTGTCATTAGATCGGAGAATAATTTTTTAGTCCAATGTTAAGACATGCACCATAGACATACTTTTTGAGGAGAAAAAAAAAAAAAAAAAAAAAGATCTATTATCAGCTAAAAGACTCATGATGATAAAGAGGCCAGCAGCGGAAAATAAAAGTTACGCGAAATAGCTAGTGTGAAGGCACAGCGCTTTTTCCGAAGGTCTCGAGATTATCTTCCGATTTAGGTGAAAAAGGATATTTTTGAAGCCAATTCCTCTGTCGAACTTAAGGTTTGCTCGTTGATGATGTTTGGTTCTTGGGTTGATTCTTCCGTTAATCCTTTAGTAAATGATGAAGATCACTTCCGTCACTTCAATTTTAAAGACATCAACTCAGGAAATCAAAAGGCGCCATTTTCAACGTTGAAAATTCCAATTGAAATAAAAACATACGATGGAGTTCATTAAAGATTTATCCTGACCTTTTTTCCAATGACCACCAAGAGATGAAATTTAAAATTGCACATGAGATATTATACTTTAATTTGAAGGATTGACTATTTCAGAGATGCAGCGAGATATGTATCCTGCATCCCAATTGACGGCAAGGGCATAATATAGAAGAGTTTGTACTCTATAGAAATGAATATAAAAAAAAAAAAAATCAACATTAATCTATCTTTTTCGGCTACCAGATGAATAGTTACATTTGTTTACAATAAACTATTTATTTCGTACATAATATTTTCTTTCCCTTTTAGTTTCTCCTACACGTGACATTAATTCACAAACATGATTACATAAAATTAAAGTACATAAAACTGACTTCCGTTCATCTAGGTCAATTTATTTCTCAAAGTTTAATATCAATAGCCTCGAATCTGATAGATCAATAGTTGTTTTTGCCAATAGGGGTATATTCTTTATACTACCAAAATGCTTTAGTTTCTTAAAAAAAAAAAAAATTATTCCGGCTAGGAAGATTGTTACAATGGAGACATTTTTCAATAACGACCTAAAAAAATTGCATACAACGTTCGACATTAATCTATCCTTTTCAGCTACCAGATAAACTGTTACATTTGTTTACAATAAACTATTAATTATTTAATGAAGATCCATAAAAATGATCATATTCGAAAGGCCTCAAAGATAACCACAAACATACGAATTAATACTGTCAGCAACCCTAATTCGTAGACTTTCTATAAGTGCATCAACCGATGGGAAAAGAGTGGACGCTAAGCAGAGAAGGACTAAAGTGCCATCCAATGGAAAATAGTCAAAATAAATCTTTAATGAATGCTCCCTTGTACATTTTTTCTTGCCCGTGTTGAACATCCACTCCAGTCTCCTATCCCGTCATCTGCTGACCCCTTTACATTTCATGAGTTTCAATATGAACTAAAATTTGCCAATAACATCAATTCACTTTCAGAAGAAACACTGATCAACGCATGCAATTGTGCGTTGCATTTTTTGAGTTTAAAAGCCACAAATAACAAACACTAAAACATGTCACACAATCCTTACGATAAAGATGTTATTTTAAATGTTACATTATTTGACAGCTTTGGAGCTGATGTCAGAAATACTTTTACTTAATCACACACGCAAAGATAAATATTAACTTAGCAGTAACTTCTAAAAAAGGAAAACGATATCAGACTACGTAAGTGAGATATAAATATGTATATTTTAACTAATCGAGTCTAAGTGTAAGTGTCTAAGAATTCCTTTCTTTCTGTCACGTTGTGTTTCAAGAAAAGTAAGAAGACATGAAACAAATGACATCTGGAGTGAAAGCAGTTGGGGGTAAGGAAGATGAGATGAAAACCAACCTCTTCAATTTCCCATCTATCTTCTCATCTTTCTTTTCATCGGGTTTCTTCTCGGTCTTCTTCGCATCGTCCGTGCTACCTTTATCACTGCTCACTCCTACAC
Organism: Sepiola atlantica; assembly: GCA_963556195.1. Classification (NCBI taxonomy): domain Eukaryota; kingdom Metazoa; phylum Mollusca; class Cephalopoda; order Sepiida; family Sepiolidae; genus Sepiola; species Sepiola atlantica. The sequence continues at coordinate 27,206,256 of OY744547.1, read as the reverse complement.
TCCCTCCTCCACCACCGGTTTCACTTCCGGCTTCTGGCGGGTCGCTTCCGACATCAGACTTATTTCCCTCAGTCTTACCAATTGTTTTTTCCTTTGCTGCTTGCCTCAATTTCAATCCGTTAGCTCGAGAGGTCAAAAGGTCAGCATCAAGATCATTTTGGGTATCGTCCACATGTACAATCAGGGACTCGTTCTCTTCATTCTGCTGAGCAGACGAAGTGTCCATACTTATAGTGTCTTTCAGAGTCAATGGTGCTACACATGGCACACTTGTTGGCGACGGAGGTAAAAGGTCGCCGACAGGATTCTTCTCTTCCTTCTTGTCCTCGTCATCATTCTTCTTGTCATCAGTGGTGGCTGTAGGAGCAGGGGCATCATCATCTTGTTTAACCTCGTCCGATTGATCCTCCTGAGTGCTGGCCACTGCGGGTTTGTCTGCATCCTTCGGCTCGTCTTCCTCCTTTGTGTTAACGTCTTTCAAGGGTGTTGATGATGACTGTGGTGGTGGCAGTGCTACAGAAAGTTAATTTAGAATGAAACAGTTGATAGGAAATGAAAACTTACTAAACTTCATTGCACAACAGCAGAGTGTTGTGTCGTGAATTGAACAATTAAGTAATAAAAATACACAAGAATCTTTATTCTTTCTTTCACCAATATTATTAAATGATAAACTTGTCTTTTTTTATCAAGCTATCAGAACATTGAATAAGGAAAGACAAGTTTCACACTCTCGTATGCTGCGAATGAGAAAGAAAGCGAGAGAGGAGGGGGTCAGAGGGACTGATCTGTTGAAAACAGAGACGACTACACATTAATCGTCTCCGGTTAACAGCAAATGTTGACCAGTTTATATGCAGGTCCATCAAAATCTAATTGGCATAGAAATAGACACTTCAAATCTATATCAGTAACAACGGTGCCATATCAAGTACATTATTAAGGCAGAGAGGGAAAGGGGAAATATTGAATAACAAAAAAATCTTCAAAGAAAAAAAAATCTTCAATAAAGTTTGGTTAGTAATTTCTGAGCGAAAAACCAAAGATTTTCACATGTCACTTGAAATGAATGCCTGGTAGGTGGAATTGTTGTTATTCCAAGGATGTGAAGAAGTTTCATGACAACTTTGTGTCCCATCAAAGCTCTTCTTTCTTTCACGTGGTCAAATAACTGCAGCCCAGGGCTCAAACTGATGCTGCCAACAATGAGGCTTACAATGAAACCACCACCAACAACAACAAATTACTTCAAATGATTTTAAAATATCACCAATTTATTCACTAATCATTATCACAAATAACAATATTTATTGAAAGCTGAAAGCGGAGAAAAAATAAAAACACCTGACAGAATTTGAGGTTTTTCTTACCAAAAAGCATTGGGATCGTAACAAAAATGGATAACTTTCATAAAAAAACATAACAAAAAAACAAAACAACAACCTACTCTGCAGGTGATAAGATAGCAAAAGCTAATTTAGGTATAAAAATTATAAAAGCTCAAATAAAAAAAAAAATTATTTGTATGATCTGCTTTTTATTTTTCATACGGCATATTAACCCAAAGAATATTCTGTAGCCTGTAATATTGGCTATGTTCAAGAAAGGAACTCAAGCTTGCAACTACATGCTGAATATACCAGGCCCTTGTTCACACAATTCTACTTCATGGGTCCGAAACTTTGCCACTCTGTGCTGTAATCATTCAGAAGCTGGATGTGTTCAATTACTGATGTCTTTAATACATCCTCAGGCCTTGCGTCTCCAACTGCATCCTCAACATTACGATTCGCCCAAAATGCCAGATCTCCAAACTCAAGAACTTTCTAACAAGGAAACTCGGGTGGTTTTGCTGGTCTCTTTATCATTCTCCAACCGACCTGATTCATAAAGCAACAGTGCCGACCCCATTACTGAGATGGTGCAAGAGGAAACGAGGTCACTTGAGTACTTGGCTTGCAAAGGACAAAGCTGACTTGGAAGTTGTAGCCGGCCCGCACGTATTCAGCGTTCAACAATAAAACCATGACTGATTGAGGTTTGCTGAAGAGATTTTGATGGGCCGCCTTGATTCATTAAACTGCAAGTTTACTTGGTGCTGGCTCAACACACCCTGGGCGAATGCTGTCATAGATTCAGATCAACCCCATTGATGTTGAAATATAAACTACCAAATTCTTAATATTGACTTATTACTAGCAGGACCTGTGGAAATTCCACGGGTGTGTCCTTCATCTGTTGTATATTGCTGCTGTGCTGAAAAATATTTCCCGTTTATGGACGTTCGGCACGAACACAGACCCCCACGATATCATTGTACTACCTTTGTTTAAACGGAACCATACTTATCTAAGTACTCTGGTTAATGTAGTTTCAGAATATATCTGGTTATGGGGGAGTCTATCTCCAAAACTTTTCTAAGAGTTTGTAACATATTTTCATTCTATGGACGTCTGGTATGAACGGAAACTCCATGATACCATTGTACCATCTTTGGACAGAACGTATACTACACTTTGATCCTACTCCGAAGGCCAAGAAAGTGTATTTTAGTTAGAGTTTCACATTCGACACAACAGCGACAGATAAAACGTTTTTTAAATTACTTCTTTTGCATTGCATGTTCGGCGATCCTATCCTTTACAAACGGGGTGGAGGGTGATAATGTACGTACGAACATGAAATTGCATTAGCGTATTATTACATAGATTTTGTCTTGGTTTGAATGTTTGAGCTTTTAATGTCGAAACATAATCACTATTGAAAATGATTCATTCAAGACAAATCTTCACCAAGACGCCCCCCCCCCCCTAGTACCTAAGTGTTCCGACTAAATATTAACCCTACTTGGTGATTCCATAATTATCATGCCACTTGCATCTCTCAAATAATCTGCAACGTTTTTCTAATAAAAATATCTTATGATAAAGGAAGACTGATTTTGTTAAAATCTCTCAAAATATTTTTGCTATTATCATTGATGCAATTTCATAAATGGTGCACATGATTCTAGTATGGTTCATTTTTAAAACAAATGTAAAATCATCATAATACAAACAGATCCATTATTAGGATGTATATTCATCTAATCTGAGCAACCAGCAACGAAAAAGCTGGCTGTTTACAACATAAGTAACAGATCGACAGACAGAGACCCTTTATTCTTTACTCCAAATATATGTTGGGATTATTAAAACCAACAATGAATATTTTTAAGCTGCAATCATTCAATCTGTGTGTTTAGCGATGAAAATGCTAAAACCTAACTGACCGACTGTCAGACATTGTAGAGATGTGTAGATTCATCTGGAAAAGCTTTTACAAACGTAAGTGCGACCAAATTTCCGATAAAGATGCTTGGCTGCGCTTAAAAATTTAAAGCATTTCTTGCACTTTCAGGCGGTTTTTTAATAGTCTGGTACATCTCTGTATTAGATTCAGAAAATCTTCATATTGCTTTCAAGATGACAATACAATATTTACGAAGAGAAAGCAAAGAAAAAGATGCGTCCAGCAATCTTACAGAAGCTGATAATAATAATTATATGCAAACGATGGACATAATTTATGCAAATGAATTTTTGAATGAAATCCAAGTAGAATAAATAGTGGCAGTGGTTCTGACCCAATGGGTCACGAGTATGTCTACCAATCATTGTATGAAAACGATGGATATTTTACATGAACTACTTAGAAATGAAAAGTTGCTTTCCTAAATTCTTTTAGTGTGGTTCTGTCGAGTTTAAAACTAATCATTTGAGAATTATTTACAAAAACTTACAAAATTCTTGAAATATTTTGATTAAAAAGAAAAAGAAAACAAAACACATACCTGGAGGATCAGTGGATACAGGAGCAGTTTTAACCTGAAATAAATAACAGGCATTATTAAAAATAACATTCTTAAATCAACAAAATTGTTTTACGTACGGAAAATGATCTAAATGTGGAATTAAAAAGCAATTGTGGAGGGAAGTGACAGCTCATTGACTTTTCATGGGTTATTCAGTGCCAACTTCGGATTCTTAAATTAATTTGTGTAACTGAGCTATTATGGAAATACCATACTAGTGGGTATATTGGATTTTGTATATGTTGATGTTTTCAAAAATCCTAAATGGCAGACCAGACTTATACAAGCAAGAAATAGCCAGCTAAAGAAATATCTTCCTAGGCAACAACTATCCACAGAGGATATCAGTTCCAATGAAAACAAATGGACAAAGAATAAGCAGAAAAATATCATGGTATATCCTATCTCTCTTTTTTTTTTATAATGATGATTATAAATTCTATCAACAAAATTTTTTTAAGTACAGAAAATGATCAGAATATTTACCTAAAAACAATTGTGAAGGGAATTAATGACTCATCAACTCTTTGTGGGCCATTCAGTGTCAACTTCGGATTCTTAAATATATAATTTGTGTAACTGAACTATTGTGGACGTATCATAGTAGTTGGTCTATTATGGGAAATTAATGTAGATATATTTGTAGATAATTTAAATTGTATATATCAATTTTAGGTTTTAGATTTTTAAGTATAGTTGCACTTCTTTTTAGGTAGAATTGGATTTTTATATAATATATATATATATATATATATATATATATATGTATACATACACAGGGTGATTCATAAGTCACTTCACTTACCTATTTAAAATGTCATTTACAATTGAAGAGCAAATTTTTATTGTTATTCATATGGCCAAATTTGATGAATCTCCCACACTTGTTGAAAGGCAATGGAAACGTGATGTGAACAGAAAGCCTCCTTCGCACAGCAACATAATTAATCAAATATGCTACAAAGAGTCGTAAATTCCTTGCAAAAAAGAATGGAGCTATGCATGCAGAACGAAGGTGGAAATTCTGAAAATTTGCTGTAATTTTAAACTCCCATAAATGAATTTGTTGAATAAACTTTGTTTTGTATTACCGTATTTTTTAACTTTAGAATTTCAAAAATAAATAGCTAAGTGACTTATGAATCACCCTGTGTATATATATATATATATATATCAATGTTTATAAAAGTCCTAAGTGGCAAAATAGTCATTTTAGAAATATTATCCAATACAGCAGCTATCCATAGAAGATATCAGTCCGAAAGAAAACAAAAGAACAAAGAATAAGCAGAAAAATATCATAGATGCGCATTGACTAAACATTCTAAATATCTAATTCATGTGACATCAGAACAATATTCAAAAGGTAGTTTTGACTCTTTTTGAAGACATTTCTTCTGAGTCGGGCCTCCAATAGAAGAGAACATGTATTCCATAAAGATGAAACCGGCTGTGCCCCAAAGATAAGGCTGGGCAGGCGTTGAAAATCTGTAGTCCATGATAGAGACATTAAAATCAGGTATAGCTGATCATGTATGAAGGGAAAAGGGAGGTCATCAAACTATGTGTAATGAAATGGAAATATTCTGTTTGAACAATTCGAATAACTATCATCTCCATTGGTCTTTCGAATTCAGTGAGTAGAATTTTCTTTGGTTTAAAACTGACATTGAATTTGAACTTCAATGAGAAAAAAAAACATATGCAATCATTGGAAGAGAATCTAGTTTCTGATACTCTGCAGATTAAAAAAACAAAAAGTAAAATCAAAGTGGGTGACTTAAAGACTTTTTTCATTAGCTAATACATTGAGGTGTAGGAAAGGGTGACACTCCTTTTCCCAAGATTACTCCACTTACCCTTGATCCTCACATTATAATGCTCAGTGGGCATCAAGTATAATTTTTTTTTTTTTAAGTCTTTGGTATGGCTTGACCAAGGATTCAACCCCAGCCTTTTGGCTCATTAGTGAACACTAACAATTATGACAAACGGGTCGATCACACTTTTTAAAAGTAGATTTTATTAAATTCAAAACAAAAAATAATAATAGCTGAACTCGTGTAAATTACACGGTATTATTAGTTTTCATATCATCCGCATCTGAGTTGACTTTGCATTTTTATCTTTTACATGAAAAAGGGTATTTCGTTAATGTTGACATTTCTACAATGATCTTGTTAATTGAAACCTCATAGTTAATTTCCATACTAGAACACCATAATCACCAGTTGACTTTTGTTTGGTTTGTTTTGTTTTATGGCATATCAACCCTTTTCGAATTATTTAATGCCAAATTCGGTCATTTTGGTAACAGTTTTTATGCTTCAAGTTCTTTATATCTTCAAATATTTATCTATGGTGTTTGGTTGTTTTGTAAAGGAAAATTGTTGTTTTTATTTTGAGCTTTGCAGAACATGATTGAATTTTGCAAAGGGAAAGGAAAAAAACAAAATCAATGTTTGGTGTATTTTAAGTCAGGAAGCCGGTATCTTCAGACAGCCTGATTTAGTAGCACAGGCTTTTTGTAAGTTCTACAAAGATAACACTAAGATAATAAGAGTCAACCATCGATAGTGGTCTGTATAAGTAACAACACCCCCCCCCCATAATTAGAACAAAGACCCAAAATGAAGCCATAAAAAAGACATTTTTTTTTTAAGTTACAGAAGAAAGATTATAAATTTTTCTCTCAAAACTTTTCTCATGTAACTTATTTGTTTAACAATAAAAAAGAAACCCCCTCTTTAAAGCAAAACTTTCTGAAATATTAGGTTGGAAAATAAAACTAAAAAAAAGAAATCTTTTAGAAATAGCAGACGTAAATTACATAATTCTTTGCATCTAGGCAAGTCTATTATTCAAAATAGGGAGTAACAAGTGACAATGGCTGTATTATTAATGTAGAAAGAGGCAGAGAAGTTCCCCCTTTACATCAAAACGAAAGAGTAATTTGAATCACAATCTTAAAATTGTTTCTTTATCTTTTTTTTGGGTATTAGTAAGATAATAATATTAAAATGTTGAGGAAATAATATTAAAGAGAATATAGTAGAAATCAAATCGGGTCACGTTTAAGTGAAATTAATCATTTTTCTTATATACATTTTCTTTTAATATACAAACATGAAATACAGAAACTTTACTTTTGTCCAATGTGATTACATATGAAAGCAGTTTGAACACTGAAGAAACAACAGGAAGCATCACTTGACGGAACATACGCAAGGATGTTACGAGTTATATTGGACATCAGCTAAATGAAACACCTAACTAAGGAACTATTACATGGACACGTTTCTCCTATCTCAGTCGTGCTAAAAGAGAGAAGGCTTCAGCTTGCAGGTCGCTCTCGGAAAAGTAAGTCAAAACTTTTGAGTGATACTCTCCATGGATAGTGCTCTAGTATAAATAGCGTCACTTTAAAAAAAATTAGAACGAAGACCAAAATAAAGGCATAAAAAATGAAAGTCTTTTTAAAAATGAATATTTACCGGTGAACTTGTGTCCTTTCCATGCGTGTCATTGCCGGGTGTTTTTGGCGTCTCTTCCGATGAAATTGACTCTTCAGTGCTGATTATGTCTTGCACCTCAGTTTTAACGTCATCAACAATCGGTGCAGCATCTGTACTTTTCTCGGAATTTTCAACTTCCGAGTTGCCGCTCAGATTAGCAGAATCATTTGGCTCAACAGATTTGTCATCAGTTGCGATGCTCTGACTTGCATCTTCATCTTCCTCGTCCTCATCTTCCTGATAAATTTGGAAACGGTGGAAGAAAAAATGCTTAAAAAGGAGTCATTGTCAATTACGTACGTCTTCATTATAAAAGTTATTAAGAAAGCAAAAAATATTCCTTTTATCTTAGCTCAGTGGTCTTTCTTTTCATAATTCCACCTTCTCCAAATATTTTTAAATAGTCATAATTTTTTTCTGCTTCATTTTATAATACTAACAATATAGCCCAGTCAATGTGACAAAGAATACACTCAAGTCCAGTACTATAATAAGGTTTTAGTTGTTTGATATGACAAGGGCACATTCGAAAATTAATGTTTAGTACAAATGAACAATAATAATAGGCTTTAAACTTAAACTCAGAAATTACTTTCTATTCTCCAGTTTAAAGGATTCAAGATCAATTTCGAGTAGTCACAAAGTGAACAGATGCTGGCCATTGTTTTCATACGTTAATAATGGATTAAAATGGCCTACTTGTTTATGATTTCTATTCGAAAATGAATCCTTTAAACTGTCAATTAGAAAGTAATTCTTAGCTCAAAGTTTAAAGCAAAACTCAATTTTATTTGTGTTCTTAAACCAAAAGAAAACAAATTTTCGAACGCGCCCCTGTCGTATCAATGGATAATGGATACAGATTTATACATGTAGTAATATGCCATGTGAGATTAATTTCAAAGTAAAGCTTTATGCGTGTTGTTTTATTAATAAATATTTCTTTAAAATTAATAAGTAAATAAATAGGGGAAAAAAATAGTTTCATGTTACCATGACAATACGACTTTTGGGACGAAAACAAGAAATCGAAAAGTAACAAAAAATAAGTACAAAATATTTTGTGAATTAACTTCCACAAAATGAAAATCTTGCTCAGACCATAACTTCAGTTGTGTAATCTCTATTTTAACATAATTTTTATTATATCAAAATGTTTTTGATTACTTTGAAGAATTTTGGACTGATTTTGTCGCTTGCATTTATTACATGTGTTTCATTTTTATTTTTATAAGCAGTCAAAATATGTCGGTCTTTCATAGATTTGTATTCCAACCGAATTAAAGACTAATGAGAATCGTTTGTAGGGAAGTTTGTGAAATCCGTAAATCTTGTGAGCGTCTCCAAATTGACATGTATGGAATTTCGCTGAGACTCTTAAAGTTGGTTGCATGACTCATCACTTCTGACATAGTGAAACCTCCCAGATCGTGGAAGAATATCTACTGTTCCTTGCTTTTAGAAATGATGGTGCTTATTTATATTAATTTACATACAAAATATGGCAGATCAAAATAAAATAACAGTAAAATTTATGGATTTACTGATCAGTTGGAAATATTAGTGTACATAAAAAATTACGGAAAATTATCGAGTAGAATTTTTATAAAAATTAAAATTTATTTACTATTCAGACTCCACGAACTACCAACGACAAGCACACGTGTTATCTTTATATTAGAAGGGAGATAATATTCTATGACAAGCTGGCTTGACGCGAATGTCGTTGGGAGGTCATGGAGTCAGAATAGTAAATTATCTTTTTATTTAAACTCTAATCGATAATTTTCCCTAATTTTTGGTGTACACCAATATTTTCAACTGATAATAAGTATATTCATAAATTTTCCCCAAAATAACTAGTCCAGATCTATGGTCTTCTTCGATTGGAATCTTGAGTAACCTTTAGATTGCAGATTAGAAATCAAACACCGTACAGCTTGTGTGGAACTGATTCAAAATGGCGTCTGGATCACAGATAGCCAACACAAGTACATGTTGAGTTGGAAAGGGTGGGGTTGAGGCTTACATTAATAAAAATGTCAACATTTTCTAAATATTATTTTTAAGTCGTATGTCGTAAAGCATAAAGGTTGGGGTGGGTGGTGTAGTTTACATCAGTAAAAACACAACCATTTTATAAATCTAATTTCTATTTTTAGTCATATGTCACAATTAACACAAACGTATCTAAGATTGACATGGGGCAACGTAAATCCATAGTTTAGAAATGACAATTTCATTCAAATCGTATCAAAAAGTGAAACAAAAATCAATACGAACCTCGTCATCTTTCGCCTCCTTTTCTACTGCACCTTCTGCAAGAGAAATTTACACGTTACAAACAATTCTAGTTATTATTGAGAAAGGCTTACATTTTTCTATCTTAATCTTATGTAGAGATTTTGTCTGTCTGTCTACTAGTCACAAATCTTTTAAGACATGATAAACACATTGTGGAATTTGTTTCATTTCGAAATATCAGAGATCTTAACTACTTTTAAAAAAGGGAAAATTTTGTATTAATAGTAAATAATAAATTCCAACAAATAAAGCGGATGGCATGACAGGAAATTGAAACCTTGATATCTTCAGCCTGGGGTTCTACCAACTGTGCTATTTGGACTTTTTTTAAAATAGAGCTTAAAACATTACCATAACAAAATAATTATAGCTTTGGTATGACCTCAAAGATTTATATCATGTTTCAAAACATGAATTCAAACATAAGTGAAAATAAAAAGTAAATAAATGAATGGGTAAACAGTATCAATAGCGTTGAAAATTATTTTAATAGTCCAAAACTATTTATTTTGCTTTAACTAGGCATTGGCGTTAAAAAAACAATATATACTAGAATTTAGGCCCATAATTCTAGTAGCATTACATAAAAAGCCGATAACGTCTTTCCGTTGGACATCAGCAAAATTTCACACATAATGTGCTTAAAACAAGCCATATTTTTCTTATTTATGGGCCAATTTTTAGAACAATTATATAGATAGAGAATAAATTTTATCCAATCTTACCCCCCCCCCCCCCCCGGAATATTAAGGAGGAAATATATACAGGAACTTACTGTGAAGCACTAAAACTAACCTGCCACAATCTTGTTGAAAGAAAATTTTAGTGCAGTGCTTGAAAAAATGGTTTGTTCTTGAGTTAAAACAGATATTAATAGTGCGGTTACTGTTATACAGACACTATGTAGTGAGTTAAAAGAAATTACAGCCGTATTGAAATACCTCACAATCTATATGATACAATGTGCCAGTTTTAAAAACTTTCAAATTTACACAATTTATAATTCATGGCTAAAGAGATACATTAAATCTGACTGCATAATCAGAAAGATCACAATTTTACATAAGAGTACCAAGTTTAATAAAAATTGCTTAAAAAATAAATGGTGGAAAAATGACTGAATTTCTTCAAATGACGAGATCCATATTTTGGCCCACTTTTTTTCAAAAAAAGGATTATAAAAGAAAAATGTCCAATGAAAAGCGCAAATTTTAGCACTTTACATTCTTATAACTTTTGAACCACTGATTTGCATAATTCAAACGGTTTTGAGCTTCTTTTACACAGCTCTATTCACCAAAGTTGGTAAAATAATTAGTTAAAAAAAAAAAAAAAAAAAAAAAAAAAAAAAAAAATCAACTTGTAATCTTAAAAGCAGAAGTTTACAAAATCCTTAAAAAAAAAAAAAAAATCTTTGGAAAATATTTGAGATGAGGTACTGTCATTGACATGATTTATTTTTTAGGTGGGGGACACAAGTCTGCAAGGTAAGTTCTTTGCACCCACCTCCCCGGATTCTTTTCTTTTAAATCTTCAAAATACTATACAAATTAAGGGTGGCACTTTCCCGGCCGCCAGCGGCCCCCAGCACCAAATGGCTCAACCAGTCATTTAAAAATAAAGAATAGTCTTCAATATTAAAGATAAGCATATAATTATCTCCCTCCCCTCAAATACAGTTTTTTTCAGTTTATTTTTCTACTTTTCCAGCGGCCGCCAGCGCCAAATGGCAATCGCAGTCATTTAAAAATAAAGAATAGTCTTCAATATTAAAAATAAGCATATAATTGTCATTTTATTGCCCCCCCCCATACAAATTTTTTTAGTATCTTTAATGTTATACTTAATGTTTTGCACTTTAAGGACAGCGCTGATATAATAACGTTATTATTTAGAAACCCATTATAAATAAAAACAAAAAACAAACACCCATTATAAATTAAAAAAACAATATTTCACATAAATAAAAATAAACCGAAAAAAAAAAAAAAAAACTATTCGAGGGGGGGGGGGGGTAGAGACAATTATATGCTTATCTTTAATATTGAAGACTATTCTTTATTTTTAAATGACTACGATTGAGTCACTTGGGCCATTTGGCGCTAGCGGCCGGTGGAAAAGTAGAAAAATAAAAATAAACCAAAAAAAAACTGTATTCGAAGGGGGAGGGACAATTATATGCTTATCTTTAATATTGAAGACTATTCTTTATTTTTAAATGACTGCGATTGAGTCACTTGAGCCATTTGGCACTGGCGTCCGGGAAAAGTGCTGCCGTACAAATTAACAGCCAAATATAAAAAAACAATTAAAAAAAAAAATTACTATTCAATTTTGAGTCAGTAATGATCATGCTTGTCTAAACAGCCATCATATATATTGTTTTAATAAAGTTGAGACTTCTTCTATGAGTAACTTGTATTAAAATTGGATAACTAATAGAATTTTTGTTTCTGAACTTTTGAGATGGTTATTGATAATTTGGATTATTAGGACTACTGTTCTCATCTTGAGTGTTATTCTCACAACGTTTCAGCCGATGTAACCTCCAACTTTGTTCAGGTGTATCTTATCGAACTCTGGAATCTGTACGGAATTTCAGAACGAAACCCTTTATTTAATCCACAGGGTTAGCATGCTCTCGTTCCGTCAGCCGTGACCAGGTAATCTTAAATAATTCGCAATTGTATTCTTAGTATTGCCCGCACTGAGGATTAAACCTTCAACCTCCAGAAGAGTGTCACTTAGTACTTTATCTGTTACACCACGGGTTACATCGACCAAAATATTGTGAAAATAACAATCAAGATGAGAACAGTCGTCCAAATAATACTAATAGAAATTTATTTCTTTTTAGAGGTGGGAGCAGGAAGAATCTATCATCAGGACCCATTGGTGGTCATTTGAGCGAGTCCAACTAAATTTCTGAAATTGTAGGGAAGATGTATACAACATGGGTCTCTCTAAAATATTGAATTGTTTAAGGGGGGGGGGGGAGAGGGAGGAATTCTGATTGTCAATGCAATTCAGCACTGAATTTCCATATAACAAAGGTACAATTTTAATTTTCATAAAAGATTCAGTTTTTTATGTAAGTTAAAAATTTTTTTGAATAGACTCAAGTTTTCAATAAGCCAAAATAATCCTGTTTACAAACGTCTTTTCAGAATTTTGTCAAGGAGTCATTTTATGTTAAATGTGCAGAGTAAACTTGACTGTCCACCTCAAAATTGAATAGTAATTTTTTTTTTAATTGTTTTTTATATTTGACTGTTAATTTGTACGGCAGCACTTTTCCCTCACGCAAGCGCCACATAGCTCAATCGCAGTCATTTAAAAATAAAGAATAGTCTTCAATATTAAAAATAAGCATATAATTATCATTTTATTGCCCCCCCCCCCCCCGAATACAATTTTTTTTAGTATCTTTAATGTTATACTTAATCTTTTGCACTTTAAGGACAGCGCTGATATAATAACGTTATTATTTAGAAACCCATTATAAATTTAAAAAAAAAAACAACACCCATTATAAATTTAAAAAACACAATATTTCATAAAAATAAACCGAAAAAAAAAAACAAAAAAAAAACTGTATTCGATGGGGGGGGGGGGGAGGGAGGGAGAGACAATTATATGCTTATCTTTAATATTGAAGACTATTCTTTATTTTTAAATGACTGCGATTGAGTCACTTGAGCTATTTGGCGCTGGCGTCCGGGAAAAGTGCTGCCATACAAATTAACAGCTAAATAAAAAAAAAAACAATTAAAAAAAAAAAATTACTATTCAATTTTGAGGTGGACAGTCAAGTTTACTCTGCACATTTAACATACAAAACAATAGACCAAAACAAGTTAAACGTTAACAGTAAACTATTGACTTAAGTTAATCTCTGTAAGAACAATTGCAGTCAAGTCTGGTCTGCTTTCTTACCTGCTACTAGTACCATATAAACTAGTATCAACTGCTCCTAGTACCATATAAACTAGTATCACCTGCTCCTAGTACCATATAAACTAGTATCACCTGCTCCTAGTACCATATAAACTAGTATCACCTGCTCCTAGTACCATATAAACTAGTATCACCTGCTCCTAGTACCATATAAACTAGTATCACCTGCTCCTAGTACCATATAAACTAGTATCACGGCATCTAGCAGTACGTTAAAACACCGAGATTCTCCTCTTATTTGCTAATAGCAAAAACTAACCCCCTCATCCCCTTTGGGTATAATTAATCAAGCTGTAGTCTTTTTTACAGAAAAACAATGAAACAATTTTCAATTCACATTTTGGTAATTTGGAGAAAAAACAAAAAGATGATTGGCCAAGAGCAAAGTGTAGTATCTGTTCTGATACTACACTTCATCTTTTTTGTCCTTGTCAGTAAAGGAGAAATCCTTCTTGACTGAGGCAATTTTCATTTTTGTTCCAATCCAGAGTTCCCAATTTTGAGGAGCTGGATTTTCCCCACATTAAAAACTGATCTTATGTCTAACTCTGCCCTTGTGGTAGGGGGGGGGGGGGAATAAATAGGAATAATAGATGATTGTCATGGTGTTATTTGATATATTCTAATGCTGTGGAAGTTTACTGTGTATGAACATAGTAACATTTTATTAATTAGGAAAAATAACAACAAAAAGATTATTTTATTTCATATGGTCTTTTCGATATTCAAAGTTGAGGGATTTGAATTTGTATAAGCATAAAACTGAACATAAATTCCTCATGAAAAACGGGTCATATAATGAAATGAATATACGAAAAAGCGGCACATCAATTGGTCAAATAAAAAAATTATATATTACTGAGTAATTTGAAATGGTTACTTTATTATTAAAGACAGAAAAATAAAATTTATAGCTAATTTAAAAAATATTGTGTATCATTGAATTAAGTATGTCTCAAGTCTTTTGAAATGGAAAAAAACTTGCATTTATTCATGTAGATGCACACTAGATCTGCAAACAAATAAGCTCTCATATATTTATTTCTGTGTTTTCGCTTGTATTTTTGTACATTTTATAATTCATACTAAAGTTCAACATTGTCAAGTTTACATAAATAATATAATGAATCAAAGTTGGAAGAAAGTGTGACAACGAGTCCATTTCATTTATCTTTTTTTAAAGTGTTGTTAGTAGAAAAAGAAGTAAATACTTACTGGAAAGACGACCTGTAGATTTCTTTGTTTTAAGTTCATCTTCGGTAAACAAATAATCAGCAGAAACCTTGCCTTCACTTTCAAGTGCCTTTTGAAAAGAAAGACAAAAACTGAATAATACATCGTTTTCAAATACATTCTCTCACAAATCATAAACATGTAACCGAATAGAGTTATGGAAACAAAAAAGGACAATAATATTAGGTCTGTTTCTGTGTGTTTAATAGAAAACCATGAAGACAAATGACTTGCATAAATTGTGACCTTTTTGTCATCTCAAAATAGAGGGGTTTTTGCGAGTTTTAATAACAATGTAAGGTGAAACTAAAAAAATGAAAAACGTTTTCTTTTAAATGTTTTTAAAATTTAAAGCGATTGGTATGAAATCACTGATTCTGACATTTTTACAAACTCACTTTGTTGGTGCGTCTTGGCATACCAATCGTTACTATAAAAATTTAAATAAGATTCTAATTTTATGCATACATTGTTTTGATATTGGAGTAAATAGGAGATTTTACCATTTTCTCATTTTTCCGAAACATGTTTGTAAATGGACGAATTTAAAAAATAACTTTTAGGCAAAAAAGCAACTTTCTTTATCAACAGTCTCCTTCTAGGATGATACACCGATTCCAACACTTCTTTCACAATCCGACGCCTTTTTTTGTAGAGCAATTTGTTTTTGGCCTTAAAATATGTCTCAGTTTCCAATATCACTTTTTCATTGGAGCCAAATCTCTTTCCCTGGAGCATTCCTTTGAGGTCTGCAAACAGCTAATAGTCACTGGGAGTCAGATCTGGAGAATAAGGTGGGCGCGAAAGCAATGTATGTAGTTTTGCCATCGTTGCGATCGACTTGTGCATGATGCTTTGTCTTGGTAAAAGAACACCTTTTTCCGTTTGTGGCCGTTTTTTGACAATTTCTTTCTTCAAGCACACCCAATAATGCTACATAATATTCACTATTGATGGTTCTTCCTTTTTCAAGGTAATCAATGAAAAAAATACCTTGCACATCCCAAAATACGAAGGCCAAAACCTTGTCTGCTGATGCTTGTCTTTGGTTGTTTTGGACGGTTTTCATCTGCTGACTGCCAATTTGAATCCAGAGTGAAGTGATAGATCCATGTTTCATCCATTGTCACATAATGATGCAAAAACTATTTGTTGCATTGTTTCAAACAATGCTCTGAATCGTCGACGCGATGTTTTTGATTGACTGTGAGCAAACGTAGCACCTACTTTGAACACAGCTTTTTCATGAATAAAATGGTGAATAAACTGCGTTTTGATATCTTTAACTCCTCTGCTATCTCACGCAACTCCAATTTACGATCGGCCAAACCAAGTTTGTTGACGTTTTCCAGGGCAACTGCTGAATTTGGGCAATCTGAGCATCCAGCATCATTTGTGTCTGTGCGACCACGTTTAAAAGTCAGCATACCACCTCTTGCCCGTTATTTCCGATGGAGGTGAGTCTGAACAACACTTGTCAAGCCATTGATTTGCTTGAACAGTACTTTTCTCCCATCAGAAAGAAATGCTTTATCAACAAACGAAATTCAGATTTTTCCATTGTTTTTGCAACAGTAGCTTCACTTAACTGTAAACTAATAATTCGATTGGATTCAAATTTTGATACATGCTATTTGAAGACTAGTACTTTAAAAATTAAAAAAAAATTTTTTTTTATCATTAGTGGCACCATATATGGCAGGCCTGGAACTTATTGAGAGAGGTGTTAAAAGTATTTTTTTTAGCAGAATAATCTCTTTTAATGCCTTTTTTTAAATTTATTTTGAGTTCACTAAACCATCATCAAAAAGTCTAGTACTATGGTTCATTTCCACTCCTCGACCAAAAAAGGAAAAGTTTTTCAACCGTGTCACCATATTAACTCAATAATAATAAGATAATAGGCTATATTTTAAATGATTGATTTCCATAGGAAAATATGAACAGAAATTCTTTTTCTGCCTAAGGTACCGCCAACCGGGGTTACAATAACAATCCGATGTGAACCTGTATTTTTCGCTTTTAACTATAACTACTAGTACTTAGCCCACTCTTTTTTATAATTGCCCTTGACGAGTTGACAAAAACCTGCAAAAATGGTGCTCCATGGGAGATTCTGTATGTGGATGATATCGTTATCAGTGCACCCAGTGCGACAGAAGTGAGTACAGCATTTAACAGGTGGAAATCAACACTTGAAAGGGGCGGCTTCGGGGTTAATATGACAAAGACGAAGCATATGATATCTGACACGAGAGATGATATCTGTTCCCCAAGGCAAATACCCATGAAGCATCTGTAAGCTTGGAACTGGCTCGAACTCCATCAAATGTGGAACATGCAATAACTGGTGTCACAAAAGGTGCACCAACTTGCCGGTTTTACATGTAGCAGATGTAACTAATTTCATTTGCAGCACCTGTCGAAATCCGACACATATGAAAAGAGAAATTGTTGCAGGTTTCGAAAGAGTCAATAAATTCACTTAAGTAACACAATTGATTCGAGTGAGTGAACTGACACAACTATAAGACGATGTATATCTGCCACATGGAGTCTTCAGGCAGCTGTCAACAATTTTACAAAAAACAGGAATTCCATTGTATGCGAGAGTGGCAGCATACAACACACATGTTCGACCGGTACTCTTGTATGGCTGTGAAACATGGTCAATGACGAAACGTCAGAATGACACAATCCTGGCTGCAGTGAATCGAATGGAGAAAATTGCCGGTCTCACTCTACCGGCCTCCACGAGCAAGTATGTCGCACAACGACGTCTCAACTCGTTTGGCCACATCATCCAAAGTGTGTCCCACATCAACGTTGATGGCCCAAACGCACGTCGTTGCCACTTAACACATGGAGGAATCAGTTGATGATGACCTGATCCTGGCAAAAGACGGGGAAAAGTTGGAAGTCATTTACGAAACATCTAACCTCAAGCTTGAGACAAGACGGCCAAAAATGAAAATAGTAATATAAATAATCAACCTTGATTTGTTTGACTCCTAAAACTGGGCTGTATAGTACAACTTTAATATATTTTATGTTTCCCGCCAATGCTAAGCAAGTGTAAGAAGTTCTTGGAAATGCAGTTGCCAGTATGATTGAGGACTATTTTTCGCCAAAAGAGAAAACATCAAAAACGTGGACCAAAGATAACTTCGGTAATAGGTGTTTCATTGCGCGGTCTTACCGATTTGCCTCCATCTACGTCTGGTGTGAGAAAGCGCAAAAGCGTCGCTGATTATTTTAGTTGTGCTTAGTCATCTTTTTCTGTTCCGAGGGATGTTTATGTGCCTTGTTACAAGGTGAGGTTATAATGGGGTCGTATCACGGAGCTACTACGATAATGTATTATAAAATCCATTATCATAGTAACCCTGCCCTATGATAATTTTTAGGCGATATATATAAAAAAAAAAAGCTGAAAGAAATGTTCTTAATTTTTTTTTCTCAGACGATCAAAGCCTAATTGTTATTCAATTAGAAAATAGTCTTTTTTGCACAACAAGAGTGACACAGTAGGAAGAAATGCCTCAAAACCTATCCATAACACCGGTTGTCGGTATATAAAGGTGGTAAATTCCTATTTTAGTCACAAAAACCATTTTGTGTACTCCGAAAAAGGGAGATAACTGATGACATGTTTCTGAAACTACCACTTTGACATGGACGCTATTTCTCTACACGAAAATTGAACGTCTCGCAGACGCATAAACTAGCTACAAGTTAGTTTGTACAAATCTATTTTTTATGCTAAAAACATGGTTTTAAATAACACTAAGTTGTTTGAGAATATCGCCAAAACACATTTCGCTCTTGATAATTTACGTGACTAAAATAGGAATTAAACTATGAAGGTATCACCCCCCTCCCCATCAAATCTATATTTTTATACTTTTGTCATTTTTTTTTTTTTTTACTAAAGATTAAGGAGTGAACTATAAACTTAAAAAAAGAAAGAAATATTTTTTCCTATTTAAGAGGTTTTCTTTCACTATATAACGGTCTTGTATAATAATTCCTGACAGGGGGGGGGGGGGCACCTTTTAATGCTCTCCTTGGCTCTCCAATAATCACAATTAAGGATTTGTCTCACATGACTCAAATTAACCAATCAAGAGCAATCCCTTGAAATTGAAGAAAATTCGTCTGCTATAAATTTTTAAAACATTTCTACGATTTAAATATTTGCCAATTTTACAATATTTTTTAGTAACTGTTTTGATACTATACTTTTTCTGTCCCCGGTCAGTTAAGGAGAAATACTTTTAGACCGAGAGAATCCATACCCATGGCTCTCTTACGTTTGACTACGTCCTCTCAAGACAACTTGGGTTTGCCAGAGGTGGTCTTCTCTGCTGGCACATTCAACGGCAATCCAGCCATTGCTGCGCTCAACGTTCCTCAACCAACGCAGTCTGCTCTTCTGCATGATATCAGCAAGGCTTTTCAAGTTGACTTGTGCGAGTAGAAAAACTCAAAAGGTATACTCTGTACAGGCCTCACCAAACAGACCCATCTGACCATTGCCTTGTCATTACGGTGCAGTTTCTTTAGTGTGCCGGCAGTATGCGTATATATATATATATATATATATATATATATATAGATATGTGCGAAATTTTCTTACGCAACAAATGTCAACAATTTAGGGAAGAAGTTTTACTTAATTAAAATATGGGGATTTTATTTAAAAGGTTTATTAAATCTATTTTTAAGTGAACTTAAAGTTTTCCACATGTAAAAAAACAAGAAAAGAACGGTATTTGTTACTATAATTAACAGAAGAAAAAAGGGGTGTAAAACAAATATGCAACAAATAAATGTTACCAACAGCAAGATAAGTTACTCTTCTACCTACTCGGATAAGTTTATTTGTGTTTTAACTTATTTTAAAGCGTTTTTGTTTTGTTCAAAACTAACCTAGTGTCCACTGTTAAGTTAGAACGAAAAAAAAAAGGCTGCATGAGGATCCTTGAAAATCGCCCCAAAATTGAGAATTAAACAAAATATTGATAGAAAATTACATTTTCACACGATTGGTAACATTTATGGATGGGTTTCAACCCGAATTTTGTTGTATTTTCGAGCGATTTTCAAATGGGTAGCCATTTCTTTTTTTGTTCTAACTTAACAGATTGGGCACTAGGCTTGTTTTGAACAACAACAACAAAAAAGAAACGCTTTAAAATGAGAAAATAAAAGTTATCTTGGGGTTGCCGGGGATCAGAGAAGAGCCGGGTGCTTTTGGCTTAGTCGAGTCGAAATATTTATTTTGCAATAAAAAATACTTAGTCGAAAGTGAAGAATGATTTTAACTCTGTACTTATAACTACACCGGAAGATAGTAATTTGCATATCAGTGATTATTTAAGAGCTTTTTTCTGAGGTAGTCAGTTGTTGTACGTTCTGGCGACAACTACACGACGTGAGAGTTCCTCTTTTTTGTTACACTATTAAGAGTTCTTGCGAACCTTTTCTTTTTTGGTACTTGACTCCTGACAGAGGGGGGTCGCGATTTAGCAATATTTCGCAACGTTCTGCACCGACCCTACTCTCATCTACAAGCTACCCCTTGGCGTCGAAGTATTTTCGACAAAAATAAGTTAAAACACGAATAAAGTTATTCAGGTAGGTAGAAGAATAATTGGGTATTGCCTAGAGAATCTAACAATAAAAAAGGGGTGAAAAAAAAACCAACAAACATTAAAAAAATAACTTACCATAGACAATTACAGTTACTTTTTTACCTACCTGCCTATTTTTTTTTTAGTTTTAAATTATTTTTAAGTGCTTAAAAATAATTTAAAACTCAAAAAAATAGGCAGGTAGGTAGAAAAGTAACTTTAATTTCCTATAGTAACAGTTATTTTTAACACTTTTTTCTTGCCTTTGGTAACATTTATTTGTTGCCTATTTGGGGCATTTTTAACGACAGCTAATAGAACAAAAAGAGGGTAAAAAAACAAAACGTCAACAAACAGATGTTACGAAAGGCAAGATAAGTTACTCTTCTACCTACCTGGATAAGTTTATTTGTGTTTACTTATTTTAAAAGTTTTTCTTAAAAAAAACAAAAAAAAACCTAGTGTCCACCTGTTCAGTTAAAACGAGAAAAAAACAAACAAACAAAAAAAAACAGAAATTAGTTTCGATAATCGCTCAAAAAACGAAAATTAAACAAAATACTGGTAGAACATTACATTTTTCCCCACGATTGGTAACTGGCATATTAGATATGTTTCTATCACTATTTTGTTTATTTTTCACCGATTATCAAAGGTCTCCGTGCAGGGTTTATGAACAGCAATTTTGTTTTTCTTTCTAACTGAACAGGTGGACGCGAGGTTGGTTTTGAACAACAAAAAAAAGAACGCTTTAAAATAAGTTAAAACACAAATAAACTTATCCAGGTTAGTAGAAGAGTGACTTATTTTGGCCTTGCGTAACATTTATTTGTTGCCTATTTGTTTTTTCACCCCTTTTTCGTTTTGTTAGCTACAGTAAAAATACCCCTAAAATATTTGTAATCTTGTAGTGATTTATACCGAAGCTTTAAGATGGCAACTTAGTTATAGTTTATAACAGTTTGGTTCAATAATTTAATGACCAAACTATGCCCTATGACTTAGGTTATATTATTACGGTATTGTTTGGTCATTAAATTATTAATTAATTAATAAAATGCAGTTTACGGACGGGGCTGAAATTATTATTTAGAAACCCATTCTTAACATGCGGAGTGGGGGGGCGGGCATCTTTTACGAGACTCAGCAGAGTAAAAACGCTAAAAAAACAAATATACAACAAATAAAAGTAACTGTCGTCGATAAAAGTTAATTTAAAACTGTCCTGTGATATTTGTTTGTATTTTTAAACCGTTCCAACTGCTAACATATACCCGGGGGGGGGGGCTTTATTAACTATACTGTACTTTCACCTAACAATTTAATAAACAAAAGATACCGTAAAAATTGAATTTAACTTGAAAATCCTATCTAAAAAATAGCTCGGTCCGTAAACTGCATAAGCACCCCGAATTATTATGAAACTAAACCAAATTTGGTGTAAATGTTGTTTCAATGACAGCCATCTTAAAGCTGAAATCTTCAATATAACCGGTTAATTTTTAGTCATAAAAATACATTTTCTTTTATCTCAATCTTCTGATGTCCGATACTGTACAGATAATCAGGGATCATTTTACAAGATATTTTGCGTAAGGAAAGCAAATTATTTTTATGCCTTATATAAGAGAGGGGATGCCTTTATATATATTAGAAAATTTACTAATTTAAAACAAATATTAATATTTTTTTCTAGTTAAAACGATTTCTGATAATAAAAAAAAAAAAATGAAGAATTGTAATCTTTTTTTTTTAACTAAAATTTAAAAAAAGAAATTCATTTATTTTTGTTTTACTGTCGATTTGGGGTTTTTGTGTGTCTCGATATAAAACTGGTTTCTCTCCGTGTTTGTTAATCTTACCTTTTCCAAACGTTCCATTAAGACAGCTTTCACTCCAGTCTTGTCCAAACTTCTTTTTTCCAGTTCGGAACGAAGTTCGATGACTTTCAATTCCGACAATTTCTTACCAGAATCGGCAGCAACACGCGTTTCCACGGTGGAATCATCATCGTTATTACTGGACATCTTTTTTCACCCTCTCTCCTAGTTCTATTTTGATTAATATACGACTTGAAAATCGATTCTTATTATGCTATGAAATAAAACACAATGTCTTTACAAAGTAATCTTCTTAAATTAAATCCGAAATATTTTTATCTAGTCTTTTTTTTCTTTGTGTAATGAAAAGCCACTCGATTTATTTCGTGCGTTCAAATCAAAGATGGACGTACGAATTGCCCGGATGCGTGAGATGGCATTTAGTTCACTCTTCGTCCGCCAGGGGGAGAGAAATTTTAAAAAGTAACTCTCTAGTCTGTATGTATCTCGACTATTTTCTCTGTAGAGTCCGTCGCGTTGAAATTAAGTTAATTTAATTAACATCTAGATGTAAGCCATATTTTATCTTTTAGTTTACTGCTTCATTTTTAGTATTCAAAACATATTTCGGTACTTGTCCAGATTTTGAACCTAATTTCCGTGACTGCCCGGCAGCAGCGAGCCGACAGCTAACGGAAGCGTCCGAGACCTGCCGAGTCGGCAGACGACAACAATGTAAGACGATGAATATACGAAAAAGAAATGCATATATTTTTATACAAAAAATGAAATAAATGAACAACACATAGCTGAAATAAACTTTTTTTCGCTAAAATAATAAATATTGTTTTTTTTGTAACTTTTAAACGCTACAACAATAAAAACTTTGTTTTTTTACTTTTTTTAACCATTTTTTTGTAGCTTTTTTTTTTTGCAATTACGCATTGTTTTTCATTTTTTTAGCTTTTTTTGGAAGGGTTTTTTTCTTTTTTTTACATTAGGCATTTTTTTCCTTTATTTTGTTTAGCTTTTTTATGGGGGGGAATTTTGAAGATTCTTTTCCTGGAGGGGTAGGGCTTGTTTTTTTTGGGGGGGGGGGGGCGCTGGAGAATATGGCCGACGTTATGTTTTCTACGGTTGAACAGACTCTCGTCTATCTCAACCGTATGCCCTGGGCCTCCGAGTCGTCTGGGGTTTCGCGCTAGATGTTCGGTGCACACCTCCCGCAGAAAATTCTTCCAGTCCACTTGCGTGGTTCGAGACAGTACGCTGCATTCTTTTTGTAGGTTTTTACTGGTCGCCATATCCTGGGACCACAGGTAGATCATCTTTTAGAATGGTCGAAATTTCTAATTTTGATCGCGAAAAAAAAAAACGTCCCCGATCGCAACGAAATCCAAGCCCGGCATTCCTGGGTGGAGCATCTCTAGGCATATTTGTCCGCCACAGTCTTACCGGCAGAGTCGCTTTCTGCTGACAAAAGTTAATGCACTCCTCCGGAGATCCAATCGTGCGACACAGTACTTCGAAATTAATTTTTTGCAATTGGTTAACAAGCGTCTCTCCTTCAAATCGCTATCGGCTGCTTGACGCCAGTCTCGTTTTCGACTCGGCAGGTCTCGGACGCTTCCGTTAGCTGTCAGCTCGCTGCTGCCGGGCAGTCACGGAAATTAGGTTCAAAATCTGGACAAGTACCCATATTTCGTAATTGCTCTATTTATGGTATAGAGCACCTTTGGATTCAGTATATACCACTTATTAAAAATTTGGAAATATCCTGAATATTTTCTATCTCTCTCTATATATTTATTTAAAATTATCTATCTATATTAAATTCTCTCTCTCTCTCTCTCTCTCTCTCTCTCTCTTATATATATATATATATATATATATATATGTATATATATATGTATATATATATGTATATATATATATGTATATATATATATATGTATATATATATATATGTATATATATATATATGTATATATATATATTATTATTAAACCTTCCTTACACTAAATTTAAACAAACATACACAACACTAAGCAAATAACGCGTCCAAACGAGAGTGACACGTGACTTCACATTTCCGAAATAGATGACAACAGAAGCTGAAGAGAGCCGGATGGCTAAGTCCTTCCGTGCTTAAAACCGACGGTACGAATGTTGTACTAATTTTTCTGTACCAATATATATATATATATATATATATATATATATATATATATATATATATATATATATATATATATATATATATATATATACTAGCAAATACTATCCACCCTTTCTATTTGACATTTTGGTAATTTTTTGAGAATTTATTTTTTAAAGAATGGCCATGTTTCGATTTTTATTGAAAACGCTCAGTAATAATAATAATGTTTGTGAAATTCGTTTGTAACGATTTCTAGTTTTGGTTCAACGCGCCTAAAATGATTTGGGCAGACGACAGTTTTCATTGAATCTCTGGCTCGTCCTTTGATTGGTCAATTTGAGTGACGTGTCAGTTTCTAATGGTAAACAATGCTGATTGCATTTTTCTCGCTAAAATATTTTGAAGAAATTATCTTTAGATAAATTCGAGATGTTGACTTGTTAACATCTAATTTGTCTCCGTGGACAGAATTTTCTTTCCTTAGGAAAATTGTGCCCTCGTTAATTAACTAGATAACTCCCGTTTATGTGAAATCGACATTATTATGTCGAAAATTAATTTAACTAATAATTAAAAAGATTTATTAAAAATAATGTAGTGGATTTGAGTATTTATCTCTTAGTTACGATGCATATTTAATTTGGACTACAGACAATATGTTTTTAATTTGATGACTATTTTAATCATAATTCAAGGAAGAGGTCCTAGAATTATAAGGTTGTATTTGAAAAACTCAAATATAAACCATTGTTTATGAGAAAAACTTATGGCGATAAGTTGTTATTGAAAAGTTTGATCACGACAAAAATTCGTCGATCTTACTTAGTCTAAAAGAGAAAGACTAATTGTTTTAAAGGATTGATTGAAAAATATCGACATAGGATCGATAATATTTATTATTTAGTCAGAAGGACTAAGATTTTAAAAAGATTTATTGAATTTAAGGCACATGTTCGTCTTTTCTCACAGTCCGTTTTTCACAACTTTTTAATGACCAGTTTTTTTTTCTTTTTTCGGTGTACACTTACCTATCAGGCTGCTAGAGAATTCCGGGGTTTTTGGAAAAAAATTCAAATATTTTACATTTTAGAGGGGGAGATCAGTTTCCAATGTTAATTCAACGTAGACTGATCCCCCACTTTTTGACCATCTCAATTTTTTTAAAAGTCTTTTTCGGTGTACAATTACCTATCATGTCAGTAGAGAATTCCGGAGTTTTTGGAAAGAAATTTCAGAAAATTTAGATTTTAAGACGGGGGATCAGTTTTCAATGTAAATTCAACGTAGACTGATCCCCCTCTTTTTGACCATCTCAAATTTTAAAAATTATTCTTCTGCTTACAAGTACCTATCATGTCGCGAGAGAATTCCGGAGTTTTGGGAAAAAAAATTAACAAAATTTACATTTTAAGACGGGGGATCAGTCTTCTTCGTCTTTTCCCACAGTCCGTTTTTCACAACTTTTTAGGTCTTAAAATCTCAATTTTTTGAAATTTCTTTCCAAAAACCCCGAAATTCTCTCGCAACATGATAGGTACTTGTAAGCAGAAGAATAATTTTTAAAATTTGAGATGGTCAAAAAGAGGGGGATCAGTCTACGTTGAATTTACATTGAAAACTGATCCCCCGTCTTAAAATCTAAATTTTCTGAAATTTCTTTCCAAAAACTCCGGAATTCTCTACTGACATGATAGGTAATTGTACACCGAAAAAGACTTTTAAAAAAATTGAGATGGTCAAAAAGTGGGGGATCAGTCTACGTTGAATTAACATTGGAAACTGATCTCCCCCTCTAAAATGTAAAATATTTGAATTTTTTTTCCAAAAACCCCGGAATTCTCTAGCAGCCTGATAGGTAAGTGTACACCGAAAAAAGAAAAAAAAAACTGGTCATTAAAAAGTTGTGAAAAACGGACTGTGAGAAAAGACGAACATGTGCCGAATTTAATATTCGTTTATCAGAGAGGTAAACGAAAAAAGTCATCGTGGGTTTGTTTTGATTGGATAAAAAAAGGGAGTTATAATTATTTATAAAAATTAATATAAGAATTAATTAAGTTAATTAAGTTAGAAAATAATAATTATTTGATTTTCAGAAACACGAGTAATATTTGTTAAATTATTACTTGAATTAAAAAAAAAAACCCGAAGAAAGTCGGTTTCCAGAATTTTGCCTTTTGTTCAATATCAAGATGTCGTCTGCTCGGCGTGTTTTTCGGAGAAAAATGAAAGAACTCTTTTCAAGACAAGTTTTATCGCCACTAATGAGCGAAATAAGAAAAATATACCAGAGAATGTCAACCTCTGTAAAAGCAGAATTTCCACGTCTGTAAAAAAAAAATATATATATTTATTGTAAATTGTGAACTGTGAGTACTTTTGTTTGTTACTATTTTCTTTTTGAATGACATGAACATGCATGTCTACCTATTTTCTTATTTTAACCTTTTTTCTTCCCATTTTATTGTTAATAAATTTTCGATTCTTTGATTTTGTCTGTCTTTTTTAACAGGAAAAAAGAGGTGTAGAGATGAACTCGTCTTGCGCAGCAATCAGTTAGTTTTTTTTTTATTGTCATTTAAAGAAAAAATGTCAGAGAATTTATCATTTAAATTTAATTTAAAAAATTGTAGAAGAAATTTAAAAAATTGATGATTGTCGTAGTGTTATTTGATATATTCCAATATGGGGGAAATATACTGTGCATGAACATCGTCAAATTTTGCTTTTTAGGAAAAACAACAAAAAAGGTCAATTGATATGGTCTTTAAGATATTCAACGTCGATAAATTTTATTTTGTTTCAGCATAAAAATTAAAATGAATTCCCCATTAAAACTGGTTATATAATGAAATGAATAAACATAAGGGTGGAACATCGATTGGTCAAATAGTCCACTTTTATATTACTGGTAATTCGAAATGGTTAGTTTGTACTTTTCACCTTTATTATAAATTCAGCATAAAAATTAAAATGAATTCCCCATTAAAACTGGTTATATAATGAAATGAATAAATATAAGGGTGGAACATCGAACTTTTATATTACTGAGTAATTCGAAATGGTTAGTTTGTACTTTTCACCTTTATTATAAAAGAAATAAAAATATGTAAAGAATATCAAAGAAAAAAAATTTTTTTTGTAATTTAGAAAGATTAGAGTAGGTTTATTTCTTTTCTATGACAAATCGTCATCATCATCATCATCATCATCATCATCATCATCATCATCATCATCATCATCATCACTACCAACATGTTAACTCCTTGGTCTTTTGGCTAGGATCAAAATGTAGTATCTGTACTGAATCTGCACTTAGTTTTCATGTTCCTTGTCAGTGAAGGAGAAATCCTTCTAGACCGAGGCAATTGAAATTTTTGTTCCAATTCAGTGCCCATTTTGGGGGAGCTGGATTCTCCCCACGTTAAATATTGAGATTGTGCCTAACTCTGCTCTCGTGGGAGGAAGTAAATAAGAACAGCAGCAACAACAACAAATTTAAAAAATTAAAAAACGCATGTAATTTGATTATCCTCAGATTAGAAAATATTGATTCATTAGAAACTTAAAAATAGATAAATATGCAAATGAGAGACTGAAAGGATGATATCATGATAAACGAACTACATACACTGACCCCCCCCCCCAAAAAAAAAGGAGGGGTTCATGCCTGGGAGGATGATATAATGACAACAGAATAGATAGTACACTAACTCCCCCTCCCCCCACACAAAACTGATAATTCTGAGGAAATGGTATCGTGAGGAACGAATGTGTACTGAACGCCCCCCCCCCTCTGAAGAGGAGGTAATGCCTGGGAAAAATGTATCATGACGAATGAAAATATACTACACAGAATGAAATACGCATAAACCGTTTTAATGTCAATATAGTTAGAATAGGTGGAAAAACTTTTGCATTTATTTAGATGACATTAAAAACCATGGCAAGTTTCATTGTCCACGTGAAACACTTAAATGAAAATTGTCTGGAAAAATATAGTCGCCATCTTTATAAACAAAGATGAATATGCTGGCTAAAGAAGAACGCCAACTTTCATAATTTTCTAGTTAAAAAAGACATGTTTATTATAAACTTGAGTTATCGATCTTCCTGAGCTAGTATTATGGTGAACGAACACATACTACACTGACCCCCCCCCCCCCAACATACACACCCAATGACAGACGATAATATCATGATGAACGAACACGACTTCCCTCCACCCAAAGAGGAGGAAGTCTTTCTTGCGTGGACGGTCTTATGAGAACAGAACCGATACTTGTCCAGTGTATAGTATATGCGTTTAGAGATGACCGTTAGGATATCCGCAGTAGACTGTGATATATAAAGCGCTACCGCCCTAGCTTCACCTGCCTTGTCCAGTGTATGGTATATGTATTTAGAGATGACTGTTAGGATATCTGCAGTAGATTGTGCTTGCCTAAATCCATACTGATGGTCAGAAAGAAGTTTAACATTAACGAGGTGATGGACTAGCGCTAGATTGATTAAGGATTCAAAGATTTTAGCGAAGAGCGGGAGTAGACTGATGGGGCGACAATTCTGAGGATCAGTTCTATCCCCAGAATTCTTGAAGACTGGTACAACAGAGGCAATTTTCCAGCTATCACGGAAGCAAGATTCAGCTAGGCATTTGTTGGAGAGGACAGGGGCTAGTTCAGCAGAGCATTTCTTTATTACTATTACAGGTATAAGATCAGGCCCACAAGCTTTGGAAGTGTCAAGGTTTTTTATGATGTCCCTGGGATGGGGTGATGACCAGGTTTTCAAGTCTGGCTTCAGTCCGCAATGAGAATTTAGGGAGGGGGTGATTTGATGAGTCCAAAGTGGAGTTTAAGGCAAAACGCTGGGCAAGTAGTTCAGCCTTGTCAGTTGCTGTGCAAACGACATCATTGTGGTTTGATAGCGGGGTAATCGTTGATTGTCCATTGTTCACCACACTATTGTAGATTTTCCAGAAATCGCGAGTACCCAGCTTCTGTGACTGAATGCGTTTTTTGGTTATCTCTGTATACCTTCTCTTTGCTTCACCTAACACTGCCTTACAATTATTTCTTAATTCTATAAATTTCTGTCTATTCGCAGTTGACCTATGTCGGCCGAATTCTCGGAATGCTTGCTGCCTTTCAGCAATGGCAGCTGCACATTTCGAGGTGAACCATTGAGGAATGTGAGGTTTGCTGAAGAATTTTCGCATGGCGACATATGCTTCAATGCCTGCTTTGACCCATTCAGTTAATTCATTTGCACACTGATCAGCAGGGAGTGAGAAGGTTTCGCTCCATGGGGCATCGCTGATGTGATCTCTGATGGACTCGGAATCAGCCTGCTTGTAGTATCTCGTCGTTTTGAGCAACGGCTCATCAGCTTTTGGACAAGTTTTTAGGGTGATATAAATCATTACCACAATATGATTAGCATTCCCAAGCAGACTATGGGCTTTCGTCATACACGCTTTGAGTAGTGAGGTCAAGAACAGGTCTAGAAGTGAGGCTTGCTGGTCTACTCGATCAGGGATGCGGGTCGGAAAAATGACAGTCTGTGAGAGGGAGTGAGCTAAGAAGAAATTATACGTAGAGTTGCCGGCTGCGTCAGTAAAGCTGGAGAATTTCAACCAGTTACGGTAGTGTGCATTAAAATCCCCAAACACATGTATTTGGGCATTCGAGTTGAGTGAGAGTGCTCTATTTATGCTATCAGAGACAGAGTTTGGCAGGGTACAGTCCTGGGTCGAAAATGAACGGTATAAGAAATAAAAGTAACTAATGCTGCGATGTAAAGCCAATCTAAAGCACAGGTAGGCTTGGTCACCTGATTCTAACCTATGTTCTCTAGTCAGGGGAAGGGTGTTCCGAACATAAACTCCTAGCCCGTGCATGTTTGTCAGAGTCTTTACTGTAGAGTGGGAGGTAGTCATCATGTCAAAGTGGTGAGAGGAGGTTGAGGTTAGTAGTAAGATATCCGGGGAGTTTGTCAGGAGAAAAGTTTCTACGTCATTGATGTTGGTTCTAAGTCCCCGGATATTAGTGAATGCAAGCCTCAAGGCGGAGGCGAAGATGTTTTTTGTTGGGTGTCTGGTTTAGGTTTGATTTTATTATTTTGCAATCTCATGTTTGTTTTGATATAGAGTAGGATGGGCAAGGTTGGTGCTTGTTAGATGCCAATAAGCTCACACAACCAGTCCATTCATCGCGACCTGGTCCATGGGGGTTGTGGCCTCGAGAAAGCCTACCGGGGATAACTGTAGGGTCCCTTTCCATGTGCGACATGGCACGTACTGCTACCCACGGTATTATACAACTGATGATGGAGCCGCCGTTCTTAGCGCTACCTAAGAGTTTGGGCTCCTGTCCTGTCAGTCGGAAACAGAAGCCAGACAAGCTGTCTAACCTGTACCCTCAACCTGTCGGAACAAGAGCGACTCAGACTTGTCATGTAAGACTTAGTGACGAAAAGATTTTTCCCAAGTTGCCCAGATAGAGAGAAAGAGAAATGGTGTTCATTGTCCTAGTCAGGAAACAAGGCCAGGCACTGGGTGCCTTTGAGGCGTCCCAGTGCTGGTACCTCTGTGATAGGCAGAACCCATCTACTCCTTAAGCAATTTTAGGTTTGCAAACCGGATATTTTGTTTGAGTCTCCAGCTCTAGGAAGTTTGCCGATCAAGACTCAGGAGACCTCCCTCACCAACGGTTTGCTGCCACGGCGTAAGTAGCAAGGTTTTATTTTAAGAAATTTCCTTCTCTTAGATGGATGATCTGACAAGGTCTATGGGTCCAACACATCGAGAGGGGATAGCATGCACCCGTGTACTAATCGGGTGTTTCCGAGCCCCAACAGGTAAAAAAAAAAGAAAGATAAAGCTTCCATGTATATGTATATATGTAGATATAATAAGTCTAGACGACGCCTTCTATGAAAAGCAGTAGAAGATTGAAGATGAGTTCGCCTCTCATGAGCTAGATTTGTTGTAGAGGCATTACTTGCTGGTAAGTAATATATATGGGGTGCTAATTATATTTCATACATCAGAATAGAGAACACCTAGCTGCAACGTAATAGTATAGAGGACAATTTAGAAAGTACGTTGAGGAAAAACTAGTATAAAAAAGTAAATAAATATATATATATATATATATATATATATATATATATATATATATATATATATATATATATTTGAAATACGTAAAGAAAGAAACACAGAATGACACAGAATTTAAATAAAAGTAAAAATTATAATTTTAAAATAAGAAACAGATACAAGTAGTAAAAACAAGATAAAAATAAAACGAAAAACTTATTGTAATTAAATATTCTTAATACAATTCCTATTCCTTTCAATTCCTGTCTTGGGTTTCTTATTTACTTATTGTTATTCTTATGATATATGTAATAGAATCGTAAGCATACGACACGATTCGGCGAAGATTGAAGAAAAAGATGTGGCTCAGGTCCGATATGCCAGAAGAGACGTTTAAAAAAATAGACATTTGAAACCTATTCGTCACTACGCAGAAAGCACACAACGGCGGAAACCAAAAACATGGGAAAACACACAGAAGCAGAAACCAGGCACATGTCCTTCATGTTTAGGATTTCATATAAAAGGCAGGTGTCCCTTTAAAACAAAATTTGGTATTTTTGTGGAAGGTTAGGGCACGTAATGCATCTGTGTAGAGAAAAAGGTCGAGCACCAAGAGTTTTGTAAATGCTGTAATTTCCAGAAAAAACGGCGGCAGCCATCATGAAAGAAAATTTGTTGATATAAAAATGAACAACAAAAATATTCATTTTCAGATAGACACTGGTAGCGACTTGTCTATAATCAGTGAAGACTCCTGGAAAAGAATTGGTAAACCAACATTGGTTCACAGCAAAAAGGTTGCAAAAGGAGTAACTGGCAGAAAGCTGAATTTCATAGGATACTTTATGTGCAACATTTCTTTTGGAAGTAAGACGTGTAAAGCGAAAGTCTATGTGCTGACTGGATGGCTTTATTTGACTTGTGGGATATACCGATAAGCTCATTCTGCAACTCGGTAAAGGCCCCCTCCTTAAACACAAATAGTAAAAGTGAAAAACTTAAGAAGACTCTGAAAAAAGATTTCCCTGAGATATTTTCACAAGGTTTGGGCAGATGCACAAAAACGAAAGTAAAATTGGAGGTAATGGAAAATGTTACCCCAATTTTTAAACCAAAGTGTAGTGTACCCTATGCAGCTGTAGAATTGATAGACCAGGAGCTTGTTCGCCTAGAACAAATGGGGGTACTTAGAAAAGTACAATATTCAAAGTGGGCGTCACCCACGATTTACATAAAAAATAAAAATATTCGTGTGTGCACGGATTTCTCAACAGGCTTGAATATGTGCCTGAAAACGCATGAATATCCATTGCCCAGCGCAGAAGACATTTTTGCTAGTTTAAACAGCAGAAACATTTTCTCGAAATTAGATCTCTCAGATGCGTATCTGCAAGTAGAAATCGAGGAAGAGAATACAAAATTGCTCATTATCAATACGCATAAAGGGTTGTATTTGTTTAATCATCTACCTTTCGGAATGAAAGTAGCACCAAGTTTGTTCCAAAAAATGGTGGATAACATGTTAGCGGGTTTGGATTACACTATGGTGTACTTGGACGATATATTGATCAAAATCGATACCGTTGAACAACACATTGAACATGTGAAGGAGGTTTTTAAAAAAATTGCTGAATATGGGTTTAAGCTCAGCGAGGATAAATGCAAATTTTTTATGTCAAAAATAAAATATTTAGGACAAATTATAGACATAAAAGGCAGAAGACCCGATCCAGAAGGGTCTAGTGCAATTAAAAATATGCCTGCCC
The DNA here is from genome assembly GCA_963556195.1 of Sepiola atlantica. Taxonomy (NCBI): domain Eukaryota; kingdom Metazoa; phylum Mollusca; class Cephalopoda; order Sepiida; family Sepiolidae; genus Sepiola; species Sepiola atlantica. Next base: position 27,172,903 of record OY744547.1, on the reverse strand, counting down.
CGACAAATGTTGCTGAATTGCAAGCATTTCTAGGTCTTGCTAATTATTATCAGATATATAAAAATAATACGCATGTTTTATGTTCACTGTTGAACGAATTGTTAAAAAAAGATAAAAATGGCGATGGACAGAAAATCGCCAAAAGGCTTTTCAAAAGATTAAGGATGTGCTTACATCAGAACTTTTTTAACACATTATGATCCGAAATTAAAAATAATTTTGGTTACTGATACGAATAATTACAGCATCGGAGCCGTACTACTCCATAAAGACAATTTAGGGGACACAAAAGTATAAAAAATCCTCTCATACTATTTTTCATCATTCAACTGACAATCAATCCATCTCATTAACCCTTATCCTTGAGTGGCTTTTAGCCTTGATAAGTGATGACTCATTAGTATAAAAAATCCTCTCATAATATTCTTCAACATTCAACTGACAAACAAAGTATTCATCTCATTAACCCTTATCCTTGAGTGGCTTTTAGCCTTGATAAGTGATGACTCATTAGTATAAAAAATCCTCTCATAATATTTTTCATCATTCAACTGACAATCCATCCATCTCATTAACCCTTATCCTTGAGTGGCTTTTAGCCTTGATAAGTGATGACTCATTAGTATAAAAAATCCTCTCATAATATTCTTCATCATTCAACTGACAATCAATCCATCTCATTAACCCTTCTCCTTGAGTGGCTTTTAGCCTTGATAAGTGATGACTCATTAGTATAAAACATCCTCTCATAATATTCTTCAACATTCAACTGACAATCAATCCATCTCATTAACCCTTATCCTTGAGTGGCTTTTAGCCTTGATAAGTGATGACTCATCAAAATTGAAAAAAAAAAGAAGATTTTCTTAAAATTTGTTACTTTACTGTAATCTCTTTGCTCTTTTATTTTTTTAAATTTCATTATATCGCTAATTATCTGCATGTTCCTGTTAGTAAACATTCTTTTATTCTCCCAGACCTAAGCTCAGGCTCTCCTTCTTGCATTACCTCCCCTCTCAAGGGAGGATTAAATGTCTCACAAGTTACAATCAAATAAAATATAAGGGTCATTATCAATGCAATCATAAATCATAACAGCATAAATAAATCCTACCTTATGTCGGCCACTCCTCATATGATTAGCGCCATGATATTAATGTTTCAGAACAGTACAAAGAAACAAAGAAATACTTGAATTTGAAGAAAGGACCCTTTATTGGGATGTTAGCGTTGCCTTCTATTCTGCCAGTGACGGGGGGGGGGGGGCTATTTCGAGCTACGGATATTTGGGGCCACTTAATCATAACAGCATAATTAAATCCTACCTCATGTCGGCCACTCCTCATACGATTAGCGCCATGATATTAATGTTTCAGAACAGTACAAAGAAACAAAGAAATACTTGAATTTGAAGAAAGGACCCTTTATTGAGATGTTAGCGTTGCCTTCTATTCTGCCAGTGACGGGGGGGGGGGCTATTTCGAGCTACGGATATTTGGGGCCACTTAATTTATCGTCGATCTAAAGTCATTTTCTACCCGACTGCCTACTCTTCTTTCACTCTCCACCTCTTTTAGCCATGTGATCTCACGCCCACTTCTGGTACACAGGAGGGCAAGCTGACATCCGAGTACACACTAAGCTGACACCGACTGAACCCTATTTTCTGTTATCCTCAATTAACAAAAATTATACTCGCCCAATATTTAACATCTTTACGTGAGACTTTTTCACCCCTCCTCTTCCTACTTTATTTCTTATTAAAGATCAACAAGAATAAATTATTTATTAACAATTTTACAACCACAAAAATTACTATGAAATGAAAATGAAGAGCTTTTCAACTGGCGCTAAGTCAATGGCGGTAAGCGTCTCCATTGAATTTTCCTGTTTTGTTATCGTCTGGTCAAATCCAGGGGCAGATAACGCTGGATAAATCAATCAATGCTTCAAAATCGCTTCTGACAAGGGAGATAACTTTAGGATACAAGGAGTTATTTCCCTTGAAACATTATTTTCTAAGATGGAATTTGTTATCTATTTAACATAATTTTGTTGTCTTTAAAGTAAGTAAAAATTTTAAAAATGCCAGATGAAAATAAAATAGCAGGAAAATGTTAGTATATATTTACTTTTGATGAAAAAAGAAGTTGAGTATATAAAAAATTTGGGAAAATGAACCAGTAGAAGTATAACTATATATAAAACTTTTTTTAATACTATGTGTGAATTTATGTTGGATTGACGCCATTTCTATTCTCTTTTTCAAAAGAGTTCTGTCGTGGGAGGCAATGATTGTAATTACGTAATATTTTTCACGGCTTTCACTTTTCCTACGAAAATTTACATTAATGACTTACCTTTAACTCCTACCCTATCCTACCCTACCCTAACCCTAAAGAAACCCTAAATTTCAATTTTATCTAGAGAAGTATCATTTTTGAAAACCGTAACCTAACCCTAAAACCCAATCCTAAAGAAACCCTAAATTTCAATTTTATCTAGAGAAGTATCATTTTTGAAAACCGTAACCTAACCCTAAAACCCAATCCTAAAGAAACCCTAAATTTCAATTTTATCTAGAGAAGTATCATTTTTGAAAACCGTAATCTAACCCTAAAACCCAATCCTAAAATAACCCTAAATTTCAATTTTATCTAGAGAAGTACCATTTTTGAAAACCGTAATCTAACCCTAAAACCCAATCCTAAAGAAACCCTAAATTTCAATTTTATCTAGAGAAGTATCATTTTTGAAAACCGTAACCTAACCCTAAAACCCAATCCTAAAGAAACCCTAAATTTCAATTTTATCTAGAGAAGTATCATTTTTGAAAACCGTAACCTAACCCTAAAACCCAATCCTAAAGAAACCCTAAATTTCAATTTTATCTAGAGAAGTATCATTTTTGAAAACCGTAATCTAACCCTAAAACCCAATCCTAAAATAACCCTAAATTTCAATTTTATCTAGAGAAGTACCATTTTTGAAAACCGTAATCTAACCCTAAAACCCAATCCTAAAGAAACCCTAAATTTCAATTTTATCTAGAGAAGTATCATTTTTGAGAACCGTAACCTAACCCTAAAACCCAATCCTAAAGAAACCCTTTTCAATTTTATCTAGAGAAGTACCATTTTTGAAAACCGTAATCTAACCCTAAAACCCAATCCTAAAGTAACCCTAAATTTCAATTTTATCTAGAGAAGTACCATTTTTGAAAACCGTAATCTAACCCTAAAACCCAATCCTAAAGTAACCCTAAATTTCCATTTTATCTAGAGAAGTACCATTTTTGAAAACCGTAATCTAACCCTAAAACCAATCCTAAAGTAACCCTAAATTTCCATTTTATCTAGAGAAGTACCATTTTTGAAAACCGTAACCTTACCCTAAAACCCAATCCTAAAGTAACCCTAAATCTCTATTATCTTATTTTCAACAACAACAAAAAAAATGAATTATCTCCCTTGAAGTTCCGGACAATGGCTGAAAATGATGCATAAGATTAAAAGTTGAATTTTTTAAATAATAAAATAAACTATTGGATTATTTTCTGTAAATTTTGGTGTACACTAATATTTTTCCATCACAAGTAAGTATTTCCATAAAGTTTTCCTGTTTTATTTTATTATGCTAGTTAACTAGCATAATAATTTTGGGGGTTGATTTGTACAAGCGCCTAAAAAAATGTTATTATTATCATACGATGTTAAGAAATAGTAACATTTTAGTATCTTAAGATAAAGAATTAAAAAATAGTTTGTTATGATCACATGGTACCAAAAACATTCAGTGCTATCGTATTATTGGAGACAGATGACATTTTCATTTTTATTTTAGCAGAGTCAGTTGAAAAGGGAGATAATTCAAACTGTTTTACTTTGTTGTAACCATATCATATAAGGAAAATCCAGAGAATTAGTAATAAAAAAGGATCAAGACTACAATAAGGACCCCAGATCATCAACACAAGACGCGGGACATGTTTTGGAAGTCACTGGTTGACCTCGCAATACACGTGGTCTCTATTTACAAAACACTTGTAAATAAATCTGTTATTTATTTTACTAAATGCAGTATATTTCAGAATTTTTTTTTCTTTTAACATGTTAATATTTATTTTAAGGCAGAGAGTCCATAAATAAAACAAATAAAATATTAACATGTTTTCTTTTAAAACATGTTTTTGTGTCACTATTTACTTGCCTCCCCACCGTACTTAAGTAATCTTTCGTTTTGTAGGGAAAAATCAAGCTTCTCAAAAAGGGTCACTCTGGATCTTATCTCAGTTTAGAAGGATTTTTCCATACTACACTTTGCTCCTAGCCCGAGGAGGCAAAACGGAAGATTACGCAAATTATTTTAATAAATAAACGAAATATATATGCTTTTTAAAAAATCGGCTGACTTGTAATCTTTCGTTTTGCCTCCTCATGAGGGTGGAGTTAGACTTCAAAAATCAGTTTCTAAACGGAAGCAATTTAAAGTTTATGAAGTTTTTGTCCTTTTTTTCTCTAAGCAACAAATGAAATAAGATTTAACAAATACGAAGTTTTATTTATTTGTTTATAATTGTTGCTTACAGAAAAAAAAGGAAAAAACTTCATAAACTGATTTTTGAAGTCTAACTCCGCCCTCATGGGGAAGCAAAAGTGTAGTATCTATTTTTTTGATACTACACTTCATCATTCCTATCTGCGGTCAGTGATAGAGAAATCCTTCTAAACTGAGGTAACTTTAATTTTCATTCCGAGGTAATTTTAACCTACCTTGTGTCTACCTTTGCCCTTGTAGGGAGGCGAGTAAATAGCGAAGTTTTGTTTTTTAATAACAAATAAGTTATAAAAAGATTTGTAAATAAAATTATGTATTTGTTAAATCTTATTTCATTTGTTGCTTACAGAAAAAAAGGACAAAAACTTCATAAACTTTAAATTGCTTCCGTTTAGAAACTGATTTTTGAAGTCTAACTCCGCCCTCGTGGGGAGGCAAAACGAAAGATTACAAGTCAGTCGATTTTTTAAAAAGTGTATATATTTCGTTTATTTATTAAAATAACTTGTGTAATCTTCCGTTTTGCCTCCTCGGGCTAGGAGCAAAGTGTAGTATGGAAAAATCCTTCTAAACTGAGATAAGATCCAGAGTGCCTCTTTTTGGGAAGTTTGATTTTTCCCTACAAAACGAAAGATTACTTAAGTACGGTGATAAATATTTCATACCCCCCCATTTCTGCCCTCATGGGGAGGCAAGTAAATAGTGACACAAAAACATGTTTTAAAAGAAAACATGTTAATATTTTATTTGTTTTATTTATGGACTCTCTGCCTTAAAATAAATATTAACATGTTAAAAGAAAAAAAAATTCTGAAATATACTGCATTTATTAAAATAAATAAAAGATTTATTTACAAGTGTTTTGTAAATAGAGACCACGTGTATTGCGAGGTCAACCGGTGACTTCCAAAACATGTCCCGCATCTTGTGTTGATGATCTGAGATCCTTATTGTAGTCTTGGTCCGAAAAAAAAAAAAAGAAAAGGGTACTTATGCAGTTTACGGACCTAGCTTAAATAATGTTATATTTTAGAAAGCCATACTTAACATGTAGTGGATTGATTAACTATTCTGTACTTTCACCTAACAATTTAATAAACAGAATAGTTAATGTAACAGAGAGTTAATAAAATAAAGACTGAGTTCAAACGGGACGCCGAATTGTCTTTTTTTATCTTTTCACTACCAACAGTCCAAACACGCACGAGAACGACACGATATTAAAGTGATTTGATAATCAAATCACTTTAATACATCTCTCTCAAACTTTACCCGTATTTTCTATTTTTTCGAAATCTATATATATTTTTGCTTTTCTCCTACTCTTCCAACCTACTTTTCCGTTTGTTTCATTTTTCACACGTTTTGTCCACCACAGCACTTCATTTTCACGAGTTATCATGTTTCTCACCCCATGCATGCGTGTATGTGTGTGTATATGTGCGTACATGTGTATACATATATACTGACTGTCGTGTGTAAGACCCTTTATTACTCTTTAAAAACCTAATTTATGATAAACTCATCATGATTAATCTTTTGGATTCTGGCGTCCATCATATCAATTTAATGCCCACCCCTATTTGTTCACCCTGGTCAGCTACTCGTACCATCCCGCCTTCTGTCGCCTCTCTCCCTCTCCCTCTCCCTCTCCCACCACCTTCTCCATACTAGCTCATTAGGTGTGGAAATAAAAAAAGAGAAAGAAAATAAATAGAAATATAAACAGAAGAATAAGAAACATAGTAAACTGTGCCACCCACCCATCATTTTTCAACATCACCCAAGTTCTTCTTCATATGGTCCAATCAGATCATCCTCTCATCCCATGTATGTGCCTTCAAAATAAAACTATTTTCAATACTTCATTTCTGAAGACGTTCTCCAACAGAACGAAACCGGTCAAAATCTTTTGTTTTTGTTTTTGTTTTTCTCCTGCACGTTAACTTGTTTTTCCGTTTGTCATTTTTTGTCACACACACACACACACACACACACACACACACACACACACACACACATATATATATATATATATATATATATATATATATATATATATATATATATATATATATATATATATATTTCTGAGTTTATATACAGAATATATATTTCTAAGGTATATATCCCTTATTATATTATCCAAATTGTTTCAGATTACAAGCTCAAGGAAGTTATTTTTCCGGCTTCAGACCATATATATTGATTGGTTGCATTCCCCTGACCAAAGAAAAAACGTCAGTCCACAATCATAATTTTTTCGCCGAAATAAAAAAATAAATAAAAAATTATGATTGTGAACTAACGTTTTTTCTTTGGTCAGTGGAATGCAACCAATCAATCAATCAATCAATCAATCAATATATATATATATATATATATATATATATATATATATATATATATATATGTGTGTGTGTGGGTATACGTATAGTGCACGAGAAGAATACTCGTCCCAGGATGGGTAAAATGAATTCCCTGAACAGAAAAGTTTTGCACTACTTTTATGTCCCCTTATGAAGATTAAAATCATGATATAATGATACTAAATCCTTATTCAAAGTTTTATCAAAATTTATTACATAATTTTTCTGCCCATAATTTAATGCTCAAGCAGAAATTCAAGTTCATAGAATCTTGCTTAATTGGTGTCCAATCACTATGGATCAAATTCAAATGGGAGGTTGTGCCCATATTATGCCACCTAAAAACCCTTTAAAATATTCCAAAGAAACTGAAATTTGGGGCATATTTATTTATTAATGTCTATCCCTGTTATAGTCTTAAAGAAATTCTCTCTTGAGCTGGCTCTTGTTCTTTCCAAACCTTACAACAAAATGATGATTCTGTAGCAAAGATGCTGATTGCTTGCTCTCTCTCTATCTCTCTCTCTCTCTCTCCCTCTCTCTCTCTCTCTTTCCGAATAGCACATTTCCTCTTGCATTCCTCAATGCGTGCAAATTCAGCAGCCGTGGCCCCTTTGTGGCTTGCAGTCCGCCAGGAACATATTTTCTGAGCCATATATGAGTTTAATCGAAACTTTCGTTTACAGTTTATTTCGTTATATTTAAAATAAATATATATATATAAGATAACATTACATCTTCGTTGGATCGTTTACCGTAGGATTAAGCGTAAATATTTGGATCTCTCTTGCACTTAGTTCACCGGGTATATTCGCTAGGTAGTTTTTGAAATTCTTTTCATGAGCCTAGTAGCTCCTATGATTTCTGAAATTAAGGAGATCTTCTTCGCATCCTAGTTCTTTTTCATATCGTACACAAGACTTTGGTATTTAGTTATCTTCTCCTTCTCACCTCTGCACCATTCGTCATATGAACCAGTGATTTTGGTTCAGTTTTTCTGTTTTTGTGGTGCATCACATCTCTGGGTTGTTTAATGTTGAAACGCTATAATTATTGTATACGAAATTGTATGGTGAAATAACTGTATCAGTCTCGCCACGCTCTTTGCTAAAATCTTTGAATCATTAATCAATCTAGTGATAGTCCGCCACCTCGTTAATGCAAAACTTCTTTCTGACCAACAGTATGGATTTAGAAAAGCCTGTTCTACTGCGGATATCCTAACGGTCATCTTGAAAGTATCTGTTCCGATGGATACCGCACACCTGTCCTGTGTAGTTCTAGGAGGTCCACCCTCCCAGGCTTCGCCTCCCCTCTTTGGGGAGGAGTAAGTTTATTGCTTACTGTCTGAGGCGCCCCTACCGGGGAATGCCGACGGAGCTGCCCAGGCAATTTTTAAATGGCCAGAGTGCTCACCTCTCGAGTGCTGGCTTTTAACCCCACTTGCTCGACCCGATCTTGGGTCACATCTTACTTGTGGGAGTAAGATAAAACTGGCCTTGTGCCTAACTCCGCGAGGAGTAAATAAACATCTTGAAACACATTTTCCATACACTGGAAAAAACTTGTTGATATAGGGAGTTAGCGCTTGATATATCCAAGGCTTTTGACAAGGTCTGAGATGAAGGTCTTCTCATGAAAATTAATTTGCACGGTATTTACTGAATGAATAGTTAATATAATCAGATCCTTCTAAACCAAAGAAAAGATCTCAATGCTCGTTCATCTAAACAACATGACATAAATGCGGGTATGCCACAGGGGTCGATCCTTGTACCATTATTATTCCTGATTTTCATAAACGACCTCTCTAATGAAATTGTGTCCGAGATGGGTATATTTGCTGATGACACCACACTCTATTCTTGACATGTGGGCAAATAGAATGTGCACATATCCAAGACGATGCTGAATCCTTAGAAAATAACCTCCAGTCTGTAGTGAAATAGGAACATAAATGGATAATAACATTTAATCCTGATAAAACAAAGCTCTTTTTGTTTAACAATCCTAAAAGACCTTTTCAACCACCGATTGTCATGACTAATAGCATCCTACCTGAAAGTCCATCATTCAAACTAATCCACCTGACATTCATAATATAATTAAATCCTTCGTAGAGAAAAGAAAGATCCAGGTTTTCCTAGATGGCTGTACATCCAAACAACATGACATTGATGCGAGTGTACCCCAGGGGGCGATCCTTGGACTTTTATTGTTTCTGATTTTCATAAACGACCTCCCAGATGAAATTGTGTCTGAGATGGGTATATTTGCTGACTACACCATGCTCTATTCTCGTCATGTGAGTAAAATGAATGTGCACATATCCAAAACAATTATTGAATCCTTAAAAAATAACCTCCAGTCTGTAGTTGAATGAGGACATAAATGGATGGTAACATTTAATGCTACTAAGACAAAGATCCTTTTCTTTAACAATTATAAGAAATCTTCTCAACCATCGATGTCACCTACCCGAAAGTAAAACATTCAAACTCCTCAGCCTAACATTCACAGGTAACATGAATTGGAACAAATACATAGAAGACATTGCCAAGGCTGCTGCAAAGAAAGTAGGCTCCCTCTACCGAGGTAGAAAACTTCTCACACCTGACAGTATCCTATATCTCTACAAAGCCACCATCTGCCCATACATGGAGTATTGTTGCCATATCCGGGCTGGTTCACCAACCACTACCCTCTCCCTCTTAAACAAGGTAAAAAAAAAAGCCTCTAATCTAATAGGTCCCGCATATCTAAAAAGCTCGAGTCCTTGTCCTATTGCCACAATGTTGCATTCCTGTGTTTGTTTTACAAATACTTTAATGGAATGTGCTCCGAGGAACTTGCTGCACTGGCGCCCCTTTAACGTAAATAGCAGTCAGTCAGCAAAATCCTCCCTTCACTGTAGAGCTTCCCAGATGTCGTAGGGTTTTCTACTCTAAAAACTAGTTCTTCGAACTGCTAGCCTTTGAAATTCCCTCCCTGCTTCCTGTTTCCCTGACTGTACCAACATGCAGAAGTTTAAATGTAATGCGAACAAACATCTCGCTGCACAACTCCTTACTTAAGATGCCCCTAATTCACAGTAGCCCCTTACATCTCAGTGACGATATGCTTTGTTTGGGGTGAACGAAAGTAAAACAAATACTTATTGGTAAAATTTCACAAAAATATAGCCCATATTAGGACCCTGTATGCCTAGCAGCTGTGGTTCAAAATTCATAATGATTGGTTAATAAGTTTAGGAGTGAATCCTGGACATACAAAATATATAAACATATACACATACCTAACTTTATATAGAGATATTTATTATGTCCTTGGCTGATGAACCAGTCACATTTGGTATCCTTAACCCTGCGGGTTGAGTTTTCAGTGTTTCCGTGAAACTGAAGGTACCGATAGATGATCATAATAATGTATAGTGCTCATTATATATATATATATATATATATATATATATATATATATATGTGTGTGTGTGTATGTATGTAAAAAATGACAAACAGAAAACAGGTTAAAATGCAGGAGAAAAACAAAAACAAGAGATTTGACCGGTTTCGTTTGTGTTACCGGTCAAATCTCTTGTTTTTGTTTTTCTCCTGTATTTTAATCTGTTTTCCGTTTGTCATTTTTCACACATTTTGTCTACCACGGCATTTCATCTTCATGTCTTATCATGTACCTTACCCCCCCCCCCCCCACACATATATATATATATATATATGAAAGAGGGAGATACTTATGTGTTATAGAAAATCAAACGCCTGAAGTTAGAAATCTTAAAATAGCATCATAAATAGAATCCTGATTTAAAAAAAAAAAATTGTGTTTTCAAATTTTTTAGATGAGGATTGATAATTTAGATTACTTGGACTACTATTCTCATCTTGGTTGTTAAATTCACAATGTTTCGGCTGATGTAACGGTAAACTCCGAGCACCTGAAGGGTGGAGATTGCATCAGCTGAACTTCCAACCTTCAAGTGCTCGTTGTGAATATAACAACCAAGATTAGAATTGTAGTCCAGATAATGCAAATTATCAATCTTCATCTAAAAAATTCCGAAACACAATTAAAGATTCCCAAGTTTGACTATTATTAGGTTTCCAAGTTCAAAAAGATGCACCTGTAGAAGATTGCGGTTACATCGGCCGAAACATTTTGAATATAACAACTAAGATGAGAATTGTAGTCCAAATAATCCGAAATAAAAATTGACCAAAATTTCCAAATTTGAATTGATTTCTCTTTCTAAACAGATCAATGTGTTAATTTTTACAATCAGAAAAAATCAGAGAATTATTTTAATGAAATTTTAAGGAAATTTTCAGCATTTATTCAATAAATGATATTTTTCATAAGAAATGCAAATTTTCTAAATTTAACACCATAAACAGATCGATTTGTTAATTTTTTTCAATCACAAAAAATCAGAATTATTTTAATGAAATTTGAATGAAATTGTAATGAAATTTTCAGCATTTATTCAATAAATGATATTTTTTATAAGAAATGCAAATTTTCAAATTTAACACCGTAAACAGATCGATTTGTTAATTTTTTTCAATCACAAAAATCAGAATTATTTTAATGAAATTTTAATAAAATTCTAAAGAAATTTTCAGCATTTATTCAATCAATGATATTTTCTATAAGAAATGCAAATTTTGAAATTTAACATTGATTTTCAAAAGAGTTGAAGTTTAACAGAATTTTAGCTTGAGCACATGCGTATTAACTTATTTTTTGTTATTCTTATGTTGACAATTTAATGAATAAACTGGATAAATTCATAAATAATGGTAAACGAATGAATTTACAACCACACTTTTGGGGTCTCTCTGATGAAATATTTAAGAAAATGTAATCTGTATATTCCTATTGGATATTGTGTTGTCATAAAAAAATTATGCCACGTTACTTTTAACAATAGCAGTAATTTATCCCGATAATATTTTAATCAAGGGGGACAAAACTAAAGAGACCTGTCAAGTACTAGCGAGACATCTGCCGCCTTGGCAAGTGCGTCCCTCTCCGGTTAAGTGTTTTGGAGGTGGAATACTTTCAGCTCTTTAAGCTTCAATAAAACTGTAAAATGTATTTCTGGGTATATTTCCTTATTTTATTTTTATTTTAATTTTTTTTTAATTCCAAGTTTTCAAAAGCAAAGAAGTACTTACCATTGTAAAAAGGAACTTTTAAGCTGTTGCGTTGGGACTGAATACATTTATGGATTGTGTCTGCCTCCTTTTGAAACTAACTGGAATTGTAATTGGCTTCTAACTCACTCCTGATTTATTCCAATGCTAATTGGAATAAATCACATATATCAGAGAGAGAGAGAGAGAGAGAGAGAGAGAGAGAAAGAGAGAGAGGGAGGGAGGGGGAGGGGGGGTCAGTGTTAGTTTACATATCATTCATATTTTTTGCTTGCTTGCACAATGTTGACATATTTACACAATCTCAAGCCTGTCAGTCAGTCATCAATCAAATATTCCTTGTACAAATCTACAAATTCCCTGTTTACCCTTCACTCCTTCCAAATATTCAACACCCACAACCACCCTCACCCTGTTCATTCCTCTCGCCACTACTCCTACCTTTTTTACTCCTCCCACGACCACTCCTACCTTTTTTACTCCTCCCACTACCACACCTACCTTTTTACTCCTCCCACTACCACTCCTACCTTTTTTATTCCTCCCACTACCACTCCTACCTTTTTTTAAATTCCTCCCATCACCACTCCCACCTTGTTTATTCCTCCCACCACTATTTGTACTGTTTTTTCTCCCACCACCACTCTCATGTTTATTTCTCCAACCACCACTCCCACCCTGCTTATTCCTCTCACCACCGCTTCCACCAGCATTTGTACCCTGTTTATCCCTCCTACCACCACTCATACATTGTTTATTTCTCCCACCACCATTTGTACCCTGCTTATTCATCCCACCCTTGCCCTTACCTCCAATTTGATTCATTATTCTACTTTCAATCTAGCTCGATGATTCATCACTCCCCATGCTTTTGAGGGCCTTGTTCGTAATTTGTTAAAACTGTATCACTATTCTTTTAGCAAATAAATATTTGAAAAAGTGCCAAAGTGGGTGCTTACAGGGGGTCACAAACTGTTAAATAATAACAACCAGAAATTGATATGGTCAGTTGATTGGCGATTTGGGCCCGACAAAAAACACCTGTCGAATTTCCGTGCATGCGTCTTCCTTCTTCACTAACCCACCCTCCATCACCGCCACCAACAATAAAGATATCATCATACTTTCATATATCAGTGTGTCGTCATTCTTTTAAGCACAGCAGAAATACTACAATCACTTATTAAGGCCAAAAGCCACCCAAGGATAAAGATTAAAGAGATGGAATGGATTGTCAGTTGTAATTATGAAGAATATTATGAGCGGATTGAAACTGATTTGAAACGGTTTATGACAAGTATATTTTGCCGACCATACAGATGGGAATTTTGTTAATGAAAATTTTGTTTGATGTTAAGCACACGGAGGAAGTAAGGAAAGTTCTTTGCAGTTGTGGTAGGAAGACAAGTTCTCGCTGTGGCTACCTTACAAAGAGGAACCGGAGATTGGATTTCAGTCAAGCACTTTCCATGGAAATAACGATAGAGTAGAGGAAGACATCTTTTCTATGGAAAAAGAGAACAGAAGAAATCATGTGCACCATCGAAAACAATTTCAAAAACTAAATCTACCACACAATTAGATCTTCTTTTTTATAGAGAGATATACTTTTGGAACAAGTTCTCTAATCAAATTAAAAACAACGCAAGTGTAGAAATGTTTATGAATTAAAAAAATAGCGGTAAAAGAATGAATTGATGAGGACATTTTTGGGGTCCATCTGACGAAATATTGAAGAGAATTTCAAAAGTTGTGTTCTTTGACTGGGTTGCATATTTCTATGCCTATACTCACATTGTCACTGCTGGTTTACAATTATTAGATGGGGATGGTTTTCAGAAGAGACGTTGCTAGTCTCTCTTTACTCTATCGTTATTTCCATGAAAGATGCTCGACTGATCTCCAATCTCTGGTTCATCCTTGTAAGACATTCACAGCAAGAACTCGTTTTGCTACCAAAAAAAAAAAATACCATTGACTGCCTAGCATCAAGCGTGACTTCCACAAAGAGAGCTTCTTCGCAAAATGTACCCCGTCTGTGGAACATATTACAACATGGTTGTCTTTAAATCCAATGTCAACAGATTCCTGTTATGAACTGTCCTCACAAAAAATTCAATCTTTCTCAATCCTCTCATAAGGTTCTTCATCTTTCAACTGACAATCATTTCATTTCATTAACCCTTATCCTCTAGTGGCTTTTGGCCTTGATAAGTAGTGATCGATCAGTAAAAAAAAAAAAGAAAGAAATTATTTGGGTGATGTACAGCTATAAATATTATCTGATAAAGTTTACAGCGACCTGTGAAGCTGTATTTTGATATCTGAAAGGTTATGTTCGCTTACTTGGTTGCATATTTCTATTCCTATCCGCACATTGTCACCTCTGCTTTACTATTATTAGATGGGGATGGTTTTCAGAAGAGATGGAGAAAGATTATATGTCACTTGGGTGATCTATATCTATAAATATTAAAAAAAAAATGTTTTTTAACTTTTATTCACCCCAAACATATTACCACTGAGACGTAAGGGGCTACTGAGAATTAGGGGCCAGTTTTATGGGGGGACCCTAAGTGAAGAGTTGTTCAGCAAGATATTTGTTCACATTACATTTAAATTTTTGCATTGTGGTAAAGTCAGGGAAACAGGGAACAGGGAGGGAATTCCAAAAGGCTAGCAGTTCGAGGAAAGAAGCTATTAGAGTAGAAAGCCCTACGACATCTGGGGACCTCCACAGTGAAGGAATGGGATTTAGCTGATTGTCGGGTTGGTCAAGTGTATTTACGTCGAGGGGGCACCAAAGCAACAAGTTTGTCAGAGCACATTCCATTAAAGTAGATGTAAAACAAGCACAAGGATTCAACATTGACACGGACAGGGCTGGAGCTTGATGGACAATGCAGGACCTATTAGATTAGAGACTGTTTTTTAGACCCTGTCTAAAAGGGTAAGACTAATGGTTGTTGCGCAAGCCCAGATGTGACAAGAATACTCCATGCATGGGCAGATGGTGGCTTTTTGTAGAGATATAGGATACTGGCAGGTGTGAGAAGTTTTCTAGCACAGTAGAGGGAGCCCACTTTCTTTGCAGCAGCCCTGGCAGTATTTTCAATATATTTGTTCCAATTCATGTTACCTGTGAATGTTAGGCTGAGGAGTTTGAATGTTTTACTTTCGGGTAGGTGACATCGATGGTTGAGAAGATTTCTTATAATTGTTAAAGAAAAGGATCTTTGTCTTAGTAGCATTAAATTTTACCATCCATTTATGTCCTCATTCAACTACAGACTGGAGGTTATTTTCTAAGGATTCAGTTATTGCCTTGGATATGTGCACATTCGTTTTACCCACATGACGAGAATAGAGCATGGTGTAGTCAGCAAATATACCCATCTCAGACATAATTTCATCTGGGAGGTCGTTTATGAAAATCAGAAACAATAAAAGTCCAAGGATCGACCCCTGGGGTACACTCGCATCAATGTCATGTTGTTTGGATGTACGGCCATCTAGGACAACCTGGATCTTTCTTTTCTCTATGAAGAATCTCATTATATTAAATATTCATCCAGTAATACCATACGAATTAACTTTCATGAGAAGCCCATCATGCCAGACCTTGTCAAAGGCTTTGGATATATAAAGCGCTACCGCCCTAGTTTCACCTGCCTTGTTCAGTGTATGGTATTGTTAGGATCGAGGGTCGTGTTCCCCCGATTATAAACGTGCAAAGTTGAATCAAGCAATGTTGCATGCAAAGACAGAGTAATAATTAATAAACAAAATAAGTTAGTTCAAATAACGTTTATTGAACGTGTGTGTACGTGGAATGATGAAGTGTGTGATGTATGCATGTGTGTCGATGGAAAAACAGTTCTTGAAAAGGTATAAGAAGAAATGAATCCGGCGTAGGAAAAGTCTTTGAAAGCCGTACACAAAGAAAATGAGTTGAGAACTCTTACCGTTGTTTGACCACGTGTGTTGGTAGTTGTTATGCCGATGCCATATGAAGAGAAAAGCATTAGACGAAGCGCTAGTGTATTAGCGTCGTTCTGTCGACCAGAGAAGAGAGAGAGAGAGATGGAGCGCTGGTGCCAGCGTTGTTCTGCCGATGCTGGTCGGTGAAAGAGAGATGGATTTTTCGTTTGCAACGGTTTTTATAGTCAGAAGGGCAGATAACTCTGGTGTCGCTTTACAGTGCCACCTGTCGGTGAAAAAGCGACACCTACCGGCAAACCGGTGTAGTTATGTTTTGAAAGGAGGAGGTAACTGCTACAGTATATGCGTTCAATGACGACCGGTAGGATATCCGCAATAGAACATGCTTGCCTAAATCCATACTGATATTTGATGTAGTTTACAGTCTGTGATGCTGTATTTTGGTATGTATAATATACATTCTTTTAACATAGTCATAACAGAAGGCTTTGGTCGTCTGTCTATGTTGAAAGAATGAATGATAGTTCTTGGGTTAGTTGGGTTAGTAGGTGTAGAACAATTGAGGTAGCAGAGTCAGTTCACAGGGGGGGGGGAATGACAAGGAAAAGATGGGAGGAAGTGATAAGGATAGACTTGATAGGATGAGGGTTAAATAAAGACCTGGCCAGAGATAGATTAGTTTGGAAATCAATTTTTAAAAGCCATCCAATGCATGTCAGCATGTAAAATGGATGTTAAACCGAATATGATGATGATGATGATGATGATGATGATGATGACTAGCAGAGCTGCTCTTAATTTCCATAAGTTACATAGATTATAGAAAATATAAAATAAAAAATAAACAATCTGCTTAATATTGTAATTTGAGATGTCAAAGTTCATTTTGAGACAAAATCAAAGAAAAAATAATTATGCCCCAGTTGAGGTTCGAACTCACAACCTCTGTCTAAGTAATTCTTACTAACAGATTGAGCCACCTCAGCAATTAGTAAATGGTGAATCTATTAACCACATAAACCAAAAACAGGTGGCTTCCTTCTTTTCTTCGCCCTGTCAGCAGGGCCTAGAATTTGCCCACTGCAACCCGAGGTGACCTGTAGGCTGTGTGCGGCAACCTGTGATGTCTTAGGACGGGATCCTGGTGGCCTGGTTATATAAATGGTCACATGATCTGCAACACTCTACTGTGGCTCTTACTTCAGCTAGACGGGAAGTCGGAGAGGCCCGATCTGATCAGTCGGCTAGTCACGTCAAGCTCGAATACTTAGCTGTATAAAACTCATCTACATCAAACAACATAACCCATCAGACACTACACAAAATCCACCCGACTCTTAACTACAAACAAACGATAGATCATAAGCAAGTATTAGAAGGCGGTGGTGAGGGTCAATCTACTAGTAAGAACAAGCTGTTACAGATTAGATTAGGATTATAACTGACGTTTTCATCAGAAATGGTCCGGGGGGGGGGGAAGAGAAACCTAAAATGCTAACAGCCACTTACTAGTGTGAGTATACCTTCCTTGTATCCCTGGGATAACAGGGTGAGTAGGTTTCCCCCCTAACATCTCCCACTGCTGGTCTCCGAAGAGAGTGGGGAGCAAGGAAGGTGAAATTTATAAAAAATAAAATTCATGGCAATTAATAAAAACAAAATTGCACAGAGATGCAGACTGAAGCCACAGTTACTCTTTTTTTCTCTTTTTTCTCTCTCTTTCTTTGAGTTATCTATATATTGCTCAGGGACGCCGCTCACTCTCTAGTGATTAAAACTATTTATAATATTGCTTAATGTCTCTATGAGCATTTAGAGAAAGAGTTACTCTCTTTTTTAATTTACATACGTATGTTTATACATACCACAAACACATATGTAAATTTTATAACAACCTTAAGCAATTTAACTCCTATATAATAATAATAATAATAATAATAATAATAATAATAATAATAATAATAATAATAATAATAATAACCATTCATAGGCTGGACCAAAGAAGAACTCAGGCACCTTGACCAGAGGACTAGAAAACTAATGACTATGCACAATGCATTGCACCCAAAAGATGATACGGACAGACTCTACATGAAAAGAAATGAAGGAGGTAGAGGACTGGTAAGTATAGAAGACTGTGTGGAAGACACCAAAAAAGAGCTGGAGAAATATGTAACCCAGAACACGGAAAGACTGATCACCACAGCAAGAGACACCAGCCCAACAAACAACTCCGGAAGCACTGAAACCAGAAACAAAAAGACAAGAAAGGAAAAGTGGGAAGAAAAACAAATACATGGACGCTTTATAAGACTCACAAGCGATGAAGTCAATGAAAACAGCTGGGCATGGCTAAGAAAAGGACACTTGAACAGAGAAACGGAATCTCTGCTGACGGCCGCACAGAACAATGCGATTAGGACAAACTTTATTAAAGCAAAGATAGATAAAACCCAGGAAAACAGCAAATGCCGATTGTGTGGACAAAGAGAGACGAAACGATAAATCATATAATAAGTGAATGCAGCAAGCTAGCCCAAAAGGAATACAAGAACAGACATGACAGCGTGGGGAAAGAAGTACACCGGGAAATGTGCAAACAACTGAATTTCGAATATGCAAAAAAACGGTACAAACACAAACCAGAAACTGTACTAGAAAACGAAAAACACAAAATCATATGGGATATGAATGTACAAACAGACAAACCCATAACAGCAAGGAGACCGGATATGATAATAATCAACAAGAAAGAAAAATCCTGCAAAATCGTAGACTTTGCCGTTCCAGCGAACCACAGAGTGAAGATCAAAGAGACGGAAAAAAGAAGCAAATATACTGAACTTGCCAGAGAATTGAAAGGAATATGGAACATGAAGAAAGTCAGTATAACACCAATAATCATAGGAGCACTAGGAACAGTCCCCAAAAACATGGAGAAAAGACTAGGAGGAATAGGAATCAAAGGGATAACTGAGACCATACAAAGGACAGTAATGATCAAAACAGCTACAATCCTGAGAAATGTCCTCGAATGCGGAAACCAACCCACATCAGCAACGAATGGAGAACAAACACATGGAAGCACAAGACAACCGCGCGAGAGAGGCGCAAGCATAGGCTGACACCACGAAAATTATGGACAGAGGGTCGAGGAGGGAAAGCACAAACCAGACCTCCACTGGAAGAGCGCGGACAGCTCTGGGACGTTGGGGAGGCTTGTTGCCACCTGGGCCCCAGAGGGGACCAATGGCCCTTATCACCGTGAAATCGGTGGTAGGTGGCTGTTGCGATACCGCAAGGTCATCAGCGGTGATGAACGAAAAGAGGTGGAGCATACTGGAAGTCTGAGGAGACTTGTTGTCACTCAGACTCCAGGGAATACCACAGATTGTTGGCAGTGGGCGATCACTGACGATGACCAGTGTGATAACTCCTAGTGAGTAAATAATAATAATAATAATAATAATAATAATAATAATGATTAATATCAACAACAAACAGAGCATATGTCAATCTTGAGACTTCATACCTGCGCCTGAGAACATAAGTTTAAATTCGTCAAAATATCAACTTTGACCGAACTATTCCAGGTCAAAGGTCAAAGGTCAATGTTAAGTTAATATAAGTGGCGGGACTTCATTGGTTACAATATGGGCTAAGTAGAAACCCCCTACGATTCAGAAAACCGATGCTATCGCCAAATTGTGACTTTCATCCTTTTCTGTCATCTGGACGTTTGACCTAGATATCCCAGAATTAAATCACTTCTAAGTTAGACCATGACCGATATTTTGACCAAGTTTTTTGACTTAGTGGATGTAATAATATAGTAGAAAATATAACATGCAGTAAAGGAACTTATTATTTTAGTTATTCTTAACCAATATATCACATTTTCGAAATCCTCGAATGAAATCAATGTAGAATCACTAGTGTTGTTAGTTGTTACACAAAAGATCACGTGTACATAATATATATATATATATATATATATATATATAGAGAGAGAGAGAGAGAGAGAGAGAGAGAGAAGAAAAAAGAGTGATAAACATGCGACGATTGTCCAAATTTATTTCAAATTTCAATTGTTCAATGCAAGGTGTATTCAGTAATAAACTAGTGTTTATTATTCTTTCCTTAAGCCAAGGCTTTTCAAAGATCGAGATCTTATCATCAGAGGAGAAATACAGATAGATAAGTTGGCTTTCGAATACTCATAGATACACATATCATATTATAAGGATATATAATCTATTATGGCAATTAAGATACACAGAAGTGTTCGTCAGGCCTGACGCTTCCATACGGGGATGAAACGGTAACGAGCCTGCTTGGACATGTCGCCATACATATATTTTTATAACTAACTACATAGCTCTAGTCACGTATTGAGCACTGTTGAAGTAAATACTGAAAATCTATACATAATACATTATATATCTTTATAATAGTATATGTGGATACATGAAATATTAATAACTATATATATATATATATATATATATATATATATATATATATATATATATATATATATATATATATATATATATATATATATATATATATATATAATCCGAGTATTATATAGATCCACAGAGTATAAATCCAGGGGAGTTGAACCGGGTTTATGAGAGTGCTCAATAAAAATATAGAGCAGAAATATAAATATAAATGATAATTTATTTCATTTTGACTACAAAATTGATTTTGTTTCACGAGAGCGGTTTGTGTGGCTCCCGTTCTTCAGGTCTTAAAATAAAATTATGCCTGTTAGAATAAGTTCACAATCACACAAAGTTTTATGACAGGAAGTTAAAATAAAAATTGAATATAGATAGAAAAGAAATAAAACAAAAAACAAAGACAAAAGCACAGACAAAAATAATGATAAAAAAATAATGATAAAAATAAAAATAAAAACAACAATAAAAACAAAGGCAAAAATACAATTGAGAAGAAAAGAGAAAGGAAAAAAGGAAAAGGAAAAGGAAATATTAAGAAATATTAAGAGCTACACGGGACATAAAAAGGAAAATGGAGAGAGAGGAAGAGAAAGCATATTTGACTATATATATATATTTATATTTTGCTATCTTGAAATAGAAGGAAGTGATAATTTCAGATGGTCGGAGGTTACAGTTACAGAATCAGCCTAGACTCCGCAAGCTAGCGCTCTAACCTCACAACTACGGGTAATTACAACATAAAGAAAGGAAATAAAGTTCTATTTGTGCCTAAGAAAGCAGGCAACAGACAGTAGACTATCAAGAGGGTTCAACGAATGTTGCCGGAACCTTGTGTAAAGCTAAGTGACAGCTAATTTTTAACTCCCCGAACAGGGCTCAACTTTAATTTCTTAAAGGGGTTTCTATATATATATATATATATATATATTATTTGTTAAGCCGCCGTATAAAGTGTTAAAATTATCACTGTTTATTCGCTGTTCAAAATTGGGCGAGTGGTTAAGGCGTCGGATTTGAGTTGCAAAATATTCGTGATCCGGGGTTTCGAATCGCATGACCGGTAGTGAATAGTCATATCTCTATGCTGATGAGTCCCAATTATTAAGGACGAAACGTATACGTACATAGATAATAAACAATAACAAATATTATATATATATATATATATATATATATATATATATATATATAATGTTTAATTGTTCAAAATCGACTTCGCAATTTTTTGTCGATGATCTCTTCTTAGTCCTTTTCTTAAAGAAGAGGTGTTGCTAGTTTTTCTCTACTCTATCATTATTTCCATGGAAAATGCTCGGCTGAGCTTCAATCTCTGATTCTTACTTGTAAAACTTTCTCATCAATAACTCGTTTTCTACTACCATTGCAAAGAACTTTCCTCCAGCAAGAACTCATCTCTCTACCACAACTGCAAAGAACTTTCCTTTCTTCTTCTGTATACCTAACATCAAACAGAATTTCCATGAACAGAGTTTCCTTCCAGTAACTTCCCATCTGTAGGGAGTAAAGATTCACCCACCTTTATTTATGATTTAAAAAAAAGAAATATTGTCAGAACTGAATATTAAAATTGATTGAAAATAAGATTTTTGTTTTTAAAAATATGATCCAATATTTGGCCAAAATCACTAACGAAATGGATTTTTTTTATGTACCTTTTGTTATTGAAGCTATTCTTGTCAGCGAAATAGGGGAATTATCATCTTTACTTTATATATAAGAATTATGAATTGAAAGATCAGTAATGATCTAGCTAGCAGAATATATGTTGTACCTTGTCAGTCAACAAAGAAAAAAATGAGGTGAATGCATTTTAATATTAATATAATTGCCCTCGATACTATGAATGGGGGGGACTAGAGATTTAATAGTCAAAATATTTGTGGTGTCCGAATTCTCTACAAGATTTCAGGATAAGTAAAGAGAAATAATATGTCTCTTACTAAATATTTGATTTTGGTGCTATGGATTTCAGAGTGAGTAGATGTTAGTTAGAGGAGAAAAACTCCTTCGACGTTCTTTATTTATGACTAAAAATAAATTATTGATCAGGACTTAAAATCAATGAAATCGATTAAATATGAATTTTTTGTTTTTTAAAACCTGGACCAATATTTGGCCTAAATGACTGATGAAACAGATTTTTTATTATCTTCCTTTTGTTATTAAATCAGTACTTGTCCAGATTAGGACCCAAGCTAAAATCGACTTGGCGTCGGTAGTTTCCAGATGTTTACATAGACGGCCCAAAAAAAAATGAATGAAAGTCGGTTGCCTGCATACAAAAAATCCAAAACGAGGCTGGATGTACAACTGGAAATAATGTTTTTTTAATACGTAAAATTTTTTTTAAAGAAAAATATCCCTGAATAAGTGTTAGGTTAGGGTTTGTTAAAATTCATTATCGCTTTGATCAATTTTTATTTCTAATTAGTAAATTTCGCGATCCAATCAATTAAAATGTTAACTTGTCATCTACTTATTTTCTTGCATTCTAATTGGATAAGCACTTCAGCATTTTCCGGTTGTCTACATAAACACCCGGAAACTACCGATGTCAAGTCCATTTTAGCTTGGGTCCTAATCTGGACAAGTACCATTAAATCTACTCCGGTCAAAAAAATAGGGGGATTTACTTTATATATAAGAATTATGAATTGGAAGACCAGTAATAATCTAGTAGCCAGAATATATATGGTGCCTTATCTGTAAAAGAATAACAAAAATGAAGTGAATTTATTTTAATATTAATATAGTTGCTTTGGATACTATCGATGGGAAGATCCTGGGGATTTAATGGCCGGAACACCTGTTGTGTCCGAATTCTCTACAAGACTTCAGGATAAGTAAAGAGAAGCGAAGACGGTGTTAAATGCCTATTTAGAATTCAAATAGTTGCATTCTAAATAGCCATTTAACAGCTGTATCCAGATAAAGAATGGATTGCACTCTGCTGTAATAATGTATTTAAATATTTAAAAAAGCAGAAAACAACTGACTCGGCACCTTCTATCTCAAGATACAATTAATACCCTTTGAAAGGGAGTTTGCGTAATGAGTTTGTAGTGAAGCAACGTTTACACAATCACCAACCTCACCTCACTTGACACTACATAACTGACACTACATAACTTAAGTTCAGTGGCAAGGAGAAATCCAACACAACTCAGGAAGCAATGCTGGGGTAAGCAGAGAAGACTTGATCTACTTGACTTGACTTATGTGTATACTTCAGGGAGCTTCTCCACATGCTTGAGAACAAAATTCCTGACTTATCACTGTCTTGGGCCAGTCTTTCAGCTGTCAGGAGCGGCATACCAGTCTTAAACCATATCTATTTTTTTTTACTAAGGATTCACCACTTATCAAGGTCCAAAGGCCACTTGAGGATAAGGGTTAATGAGTGTCAGGTGGACGGCGAGACAACACCGTGATGATTGGTAATGATGGTGGTGATTGAGGAGAATTTGATTATTTAAGAAGACGGCTCAACAAGAATTTGTTTACATTGGACTTGAAAACGATACTGTTGTAGTTAGCTGGGAAGCAGCCCTGTGGTATTTGCAAAAGAAATATACTGTCAATATCCACGTTGAAAGGCCTTTTATCTTCAGTTTACTGACAATATGAGAAAGAGAAACTTAAAAAGAAAGATGTTACACACTCTTTTTTTTTTTTAAATTAGTCTATTCTCTAACCCATGCGGACAGGAAAACGTCGGCTAGCCTTACTACTCTTAAATATAATCGGAACCCTGCGTTTAAATATTTTATTTTATATCCTATAAAATAATTGAATATATTTAAACATTTTAAAAATAGATCTCTGGACTTGAAAACGACAATGTTGTAGTCAGTTGGGAAGCAGCCCCATGGTATTGAGTTCCACAGACGGGTAGTTTTAGGAAATGAAACTTTGCTCATAGAAGTTTTGTTTAGTTTTAAGCACAGAGAGGGAGTGGTTGTAACTAGATTAATTTTTTGTTGCGAATGTTTTCCAGGGGGGGGGGGATCATAGATTGAAGCTGTCGAGCACTTACCATGAAAATACCGATAGAGTAGAGAAAGACTAGCAATGTCTCTTCTGTGAGAAAGAGGTAGTAGGGAGGAGAAGAGGACATCGGCCACTAGATTTCAAAGTCGGTTTTGTACTCTGTCAAGGCAGGAAAGAGCGCTCTGAGCAGCACCTCCCAAGATGTGGCAACAGTACTCCATCTTAGGACGTATTTGGCTCATATACAGGTAGAGGATTGCGTCAGGAGTGAGGTACCTTCTGGGGCAGTAGAATGATCCAACCATTTTTCCAGCGACCTTGGAAACGAATTTTATGTAAGTCTTCCATTTCAGGTCAGGAGTGAAGGTCAGTCCCAGAAGTTTGTAAAAGCAGGGGGCTTCCTCAAGATTAGAGCAATTTAATTCAGTTGGGGTCAAGTGGGGATCAGAGCGTTTGTGTTGAAAAGAGAGAAGCTTGGTCTGACCATCTCTTTACGCTGGGGTCGCTGGAAGCGGTCTAAAGTCATTAGTTTCGCTGTTGTTACCAGGTACTTATGGAGGAGGCCACGAAAAGGCCGACTTTATCTCCTCCGAACGGTGAAGCCGGCATAGCTGTGCTAGACAACAAAACATTAGCATGGCTTTTCTCAACCGAGCTGGGAATCTAACAGTGAGATGCTGTGAAGCAAACGAAAGAAGAAGAACCAATCTCTTTAGAGGTTGTCTTTTTGATATTTCTTGAATGAAATCTTTTTGATATGATTTCTCTCTTTCCCCCACCCCTCCACTTCTTCACTAACAGCCATCCACATTATTTCTGTTCACCCCCACCCCTCCACTTTTTCACTCAAAACCATCCTCATTAATTTCATTCCATGCTACTGACTTCACTAAGCCCGGACCTCGATCCTGCACCCCCAGCAGTGGCTACTACTTCTTCTCATCAACCCATCATGTCAACCCAATATTTTCACGTACTTGCATGACATTTTTCTTAAAATTATCATCCTGAGGAAGTCTTATAAATAAAGACGAAACGTTGATGAATATATAAAACACATCCTTTTTTGGTTTTTCCTTTTTCATTTCTCATATGATTTCTTTACATAGCTGGAGTCCGGTAGCCGGGTAACATGTCTGAACCAGGTTAATCTTTTTTTTTTCAAATAATGTCGTTGATGGATCTATTTATATTGAGCCTCTTTCTGATATCTGTATTTCTATATCTATCTCGGAAAGTTATTCCAAGGATAGTTCTTAAGCACTTAATTTCAAAGACATTAGGCTTCTTCTCATGCGCTGTCAGTATCGGCCATGTTTCACTTTAATATCAAGCATTGGAAAGTCTTAATTTCAAAGGTGCTGATATGTGCTTTCTGCGAAATATCTTTTTCTTTGAGACGTCCAAATGCAGAAGTTGCTATTCCTGTTCTTCTACTAATGTCAGATGAGGATCCTAAAACTATAAGAGCTGTTCTTATCAGTGGGTTGTTAAGATTAACTCCTATATATTATTAAGTAACGAATTTAAGTGAGTTCGTGCGTTTTTAACTTTCTATCTGTCCTTTTTTTCCATTTTTTTTTGCTTTGTATTTTTTTTGTGTCCATAATTTTACGTTCTTTTTTGCAGCTTCCGTGTGAGCTGTTGCACTTGTTTTTCCTTTTTTTTTCTTTTCAATTTTTGTTCTTTTCTTTCTGTTTTTCCTTGTTGTCTCTACTTTCTTTCTGGTTTTGTTTTCTCTTGAATCCGTAATTTTTCCGTATTTTTGTCTCTATTTTTTGGGACTTTTTAGGATCGAACAAGGTCTAACGGCACCATTGGTAGAATCACGTGCATCCCTCTCGACAATCGCCGCCAACCCCAACGTTCTGTGTACCGTAGTTTTCTTCTCGTCTTCATCGTCGTTCTAGCTGTGTCGTCTTCTTGGCGATCACCGATGGCACATCACTGGTTTACAAGTTTAGACAAACAAACAATGCAACTCACAAGAAAAAATACAAACTCAGATACATTATGTATAGATCAGTCGTGCTCTGAGGGTATGTGTGACATGTCACGGACTGTCGAGGCCCCATTGTCAGTACTCAAAGTCGTCAGCTTATCTCGTCATCTACTAAGGCTCTGTCCGATCTAATCCCATCTGATCATCTTCTCTCTGAGACGCCAACTGTCGTCAACTAACGTCAAAGATCTTAACTGAAACCCATGTCCGGTCTTTTTTCTTAGTCAACGACAAAAGGAAATGACTCGTCCTTTGAACAATAGAAACTCACTACTTCCATGCTCGTCTTATCAGCCACACCCATCTGACTATTCATACTATTTCTCATTGCGTTTGTGTGCGTTGGTGAGTAATTTCCTATCGTTGTCAAGGGTCTCGGCTCATGGGGGGGGGACGTCCATAGTATCACACTAGAACTATAAGAGTTGCTCATATCAGTGGGCTGTGAAGACCAACTCCTTTATAGTATTATTAAGTAACAAAAACCATCACACAAAAGGAAAATCAAAACCTTTTTTTTATAACAACAACGAAAGGGTTTATTAAATTACCTATACCATTTGGTATAGGTGGAAGAAAGTTGGACAGTGTCCAAGTGAGGAAAAGAAAAGTAGAAAGTTCTTTAGGCTATCGAAAGTCTGTCAGCAGTTATCTTCAGGTGAAGATAGTCGATGCTTGAGCGTCGAGTGGACTGGGACAAGAGAAAAGAAGAGAGACGTCTTTCCTCGTTGCTTTCAGGATTCTCTTTGCTGACAGGCCATGATTCCCAAAGGGGCTGAAGGGGCACAGATAAAATCACTGCGCCCTGCAAGCTGATTGGTCAGTGTGTGACCAAATTGAATAACAGGGACATTTCTCCGGGAGAGAAAATAGGTCATTATTTATGACTGCTACAGAACCACTGAGCCAAGAAACACAAAAATTTTTTTTTGGGGGGGGGGGGGGTATTCAAAGCAGAGAATAAATAGTATTATTCTAGAGTTTTCCTTCTTCTAGACTAGTTGCTCTCATAAGGCTTGAGAGTCTAGTCTATCCTATTATTTCATTCATATTAAAAAAAAAAAACATCATTTCATGTTCATTTCCCACAGCATTTGTTTTGTAAATTAAATTTTATTTTTAGATGAAATCATTAAAAATTGCCTGGAAAAAAGTTATCTTTCTTTTTTTTCAGTATCCGTGTCAATTTGGAATTTTGAACAAAACACAGAAATAAACTAGTGAAAAATTATTTTTTTTAATATTTTGAAAATAGTAACTAACACACCACAATTGCTAAAAAAACGTTTTGTTTTTTTTCAGTATCCGTTTCAATTTGGAATTTTGAACAAAACACAGAAATAAACTAGTGAAAAATTATTTTTTTTAATATTTTGAAAATAGTAACTAACACACCACAATTGCTAAAAAAACGTTTTTTTTTTTTTCAGCATCCGTTTCAATTTGGAATTTTGAACAAAACACAGAAATAAACTAGTGAAAAATTATTTTTTTTAATATTTTGAAAATAGTAACTAACACACCACAATTGCTAAAAAAACGTTTTTTTTTTCAGTATCCGTTTCAATTTGGAATTTTGAACAAAACACAGAAATAAACTAGTGAAAAATTTTTTTTTTTTTAATATTTTGAAAATAGTAACTAACACACCACAATTACTAAAAAAACGTTTTGTTTTTTTTCAGTATCCGTTTCAATTTGGAATTTTGAACAAAACAGAAATAAACTAGTGAAAAGTTATTTTTTTTAATATTTTGAAAATAGTAACTAACACACCACAATTGCTAAAAAAACGTTTTTTTTTTCAGTATCCGTTTCAATTTGGAATTTTGAACAAAACACAGAAATAAACTAGTGAAAAATTATTTTTTTAAATATTTTGAAAATAGTAACTAACACACCATAATTGCTAAAAAACCTTTTTGTTTTTTTTCAGTATCCGTTTCAATTTGGAATTTTGAACAAAATATAGAAATAAACTAGTGAAAAATTATTTTTTTAAATATTTTGAAAATAGTAACTAACACACCACAATTGCTAAAAAAACGTTTGTTTTTTTTCAGTATCCGTTTCAATTTGGAATTTTGAACAAAACACAGAAATAAACTAGTGAAAAATTATTTTTTTTAATATTTTGAAAATAGTAACTAACACACCACAATTGCTAAAAAAACGTTTTGTTTTTTTTCAGTATCCGTTTCAATTTGGAATTTTGAACAAAATATAGTAATAAACTAGTGAAAAATTTTTTTTTTTAATATTTTGAAAATAGTAACTAACACACCACAATTGCTAAAAAAACGTTTTTTTTTTTTCAGTATCCGTTTCAATTTGGAATTTTGAACAAAACACAGAAATAAACTAGTGAAAAATTATTTTTTTTAATATTTTGAAAATAGTAACTAACACACCACAATTGCTAAAAAAACTTTTTTTTTTTTTCAATATCCGTTTCAATTTGGAATTTTGAACAAAATATAGAAATAAACTAGTGAAAAATTATTTTTTTTAATATTTTGAAAACAGTAACTAACACACCACAATTGCTAAAAAAACGTTTTGTTTTTTTTTCAATATCGTTTCAATTTGGAATTTTGAACAAAACAGAAATAAACTAGTGAAAAATTTTTTTTTTTTAATATTTTGAAAATAGTAACTAACACACCACAATTACTAAAAAAACATTGTTTTTTTTTAGAAATGAGTGACTTGCATTTAGAAATAAACACAAGAAAAAACGAAACAGAGCTAGACTTATCACACTTCACCAAGAACTAAAAGTTGTCAAGACTCATAGAAAACGGGGAATTATCGGCAAACAAGACGTCTCGTGCTAGTAAATTTAGTTTCAGTGATAGAACACAAATACTCGGAATTGTAAAATAAATGTTCAGATTGCCTATCCTGTGAATACTCGGGATAATCAGGGAAAAGGTTAAATAATTTTCAAATCGACAGTTTAAAGGCTTTCAAATTCCTTTCAAATTTTCAAGGGTCACGAAAATAATAATTTTTTTTTCAACTATTAACAACAGATATAAATTAGTGACTTGTTTTGGAGAAACCGAAATGCAT